>BSBK01004783.1:2500-535268 GCA_027943335.1 Chamaecyparis obtusa
TTTCCATTGTTGATTTAACCTTACATTTAGTATGCCGATAGGGAATCAAGTATGGTGTTTAGGGCACACGTCTGTGTAGGGCTCTATAGGATTCAAAGAGAAAATATCAGAATAATTAATTTAACTAAAAGTGATATGAGAAGACTATAAGTATTAATTATAATTTCCATGCTCTAAAAGAAAATTAAGAGAATTATAACTAAGTCCCATACCAAAATATTTGTTTTAAGAGGGTGCCTGCCCTAATTAAACATAAAGTTTTTCAAAAACTAGATTTAATATGGTACTAAGTACATACATATTTTTGTTTCTTAATTCAGTCTGCGAGATTATAGTAAACCTTAATGGCCTACCTTATATAACCCTATAAAGTACTACTTAACATTCGCTACTTGTTAAAAGGTTTGTTGGTATTTTATATAATTGAAATCCCAAAAAAGAGATATTAAGTACCACTGATCATATGGCACCACCCTTCTGGATCATCTTGCAGTTCCAAATATTCTCATTCTTCCTCATAACGATAATGCATTCATCTTCAGTTGCCACCTTTTTTGAATGACGAGTGCACCCATGGATCTCAGGGCCATAATGTGAAGATTTGTTGCGTCAAATCTGTCATGGTTTCTTGGAATGTTGAGGCTCTCACTCCTCCAATACTTGAGGATCCCTACTATGTCCATCTCACGAGGAAGAATTTCATTGTAGAGGAAATCTAGATTCCTGAGCATCTCTAGCCAATGGGTGTTGAACCAATCCTCATCTTTTAAGGTCATTATGTGGATGCACTATGTTTTTGAAATTTCTTCTAGCTTGGGCACCTCCATTTTCATCATGATTTCTGGATAAGGAATTGTGAGTTGGTTGTCGATGCAAAAACCCATTTTTTCTAGACCTCCGAGAAGGTCTTCATTAAAGATGGTCCTAGCTACCTGGATGATGTCTTCTTTCCTCCTACCTACAAAGATTGAAATGGCTATGAACTGACCAATGACCGCCCCATTGGTTTTGTAAGTGTATTCATTATCAAAAAAGTGATCTCCCATGGCTTTTTCTATTGCCCTTCTTGCAAAATTCAGCAGAGGATTAAGAATTTGGTTCCATCTTTTCGGCATGATGCTTCCTCTAAACGCCATTTCCCTACTACCTTTAGTTGAAAAGGTAATCAATTTTGATTCCATCACTCAGGGGAGTTTGAAGCTCAGAGAAAATAGTTCTGTAGAATTACCTATGAAGATTTATGGGTAGCTATAAGGTATAAGTCAAAAGGCTAGAGTATTTAGAGTCATGTTAATTACTCCTTGATAACCACATCTTCTGCAACTGATTATCAATTTCATTGTTTCATGATTATTAAATTTCTACACGATCTCCTAATCCTATCATGATAGAACACTCCTTAAAAAGGTATGACTATTCTTGCTTATCCAGAATGTTCAGTCCTTGATAAGAGTATTGATAACTTAATTAGTGTTTGTTCATAATAGTAAATCTATATCCCATTAAGTATATTAATAATTATTAAATATCCTAATAGAGACATATGACTCCTCATAGTCGTGAGGTATGACTATATCTAAGTATAGAATTAATGATTTTGGATCTAGTCATTAATCCTATTTAATAATACATATTGATTTTGAAAGGGTTAGACTATTGAGGCTATGCTAATTTCCTAGATTTTAATATAGATCTAGCAATGATTAATAGGACAGTGGGGAGAGGCTAAACTATCTATTCTATTGCAAATCTAACTAGAATTTTCACATTGTTACATTTGGCTTGTGACGTTATATAATCAGTGTAGGTCTTGGGGTATTATATTTCAGTCAATTTCAATTTGTTAATCCTTGCTCTTGTTTTTGAGTTATAAGATGTTCTGATTGTCAAATTCAAAATTTATTTGTTAATGTGTGAAGAGGAAACATATCTGTTAATTTCCATAGTCACATTAATATGTCCCTCTTCTCAAGAAAGGGACAAAAACTTGAAGCTTTTAAGCTACATAAACTACATGATTATTTGCATCAAGGTTCAAAGAGAATTCATCTCTTTAGTAAAATGGACTATGACCTATGATTATAATGGAGCTCTTAGATATTCTATTTCTAAACATGTTGACTGCACAAGAGAGGTTGACAGATCATTAATCTAACATGAAGCACCTAAGCGCCTGGGTTATGTAACAAATACAACAAACTAGCTAATAATGCATGAGATATCTATAGTAGATCATGCTCTCTAAAATTTAAGGACTAGTGTGCGTTGTATACACATACATGTTGGTGCAAATTTTCCCTACTCATGAGTCTTTTCCTAAATTGATCCTTTCATTAGAAACCATTTAATTTAGATAGGTCCTAACCTATATTGATCACTAAAAGCTAATACAGCTAAATATGAATTAAGATCATTATTAATTTACATATGAATATAAGATCATTATTAAATAAAAAGTGGTGAACTCTGAAATGCAATATGTGGTGGACATAGGAAACTACCTTACCTAATCATGACTGATGACTTGTATTGAAGATTTTATCTCAACAAGTACTTATAATATTGATTAAATTTCAGAATTTTAATTTATGACTATGTATCTATATATTAGTAATTTGAATCATATAATATTTTGAATTTTGAAATAAATTCTTAACATCATATAATTTTGGGTTTATTTGTTAATCCTATTTAATAATCCATATTGTTTTTGTAAGGGTTAGACTATTGAGGCTGTCTTAATATCCTTAGATTTTAATTTAGATTTAGCGATACTTAATAGGGCTATGGGGAGAAACTAAACTATCTTGGTGTATTAAATTCTGCCTACACAGTTTCACCATTTGCACCCTGATTTGCAAGATGATCAGCTCATGTATTACCTTCTCTATAAATGTGTTCAATTTCATATTGGGGGATAGTGTCCAGAATTTCTATAATATCTTCTAATTTTGAGTTGAGTTTCCAATTTGAAGTTTTCCTTGTTCTGATTGCATTAATTATTATTCGGGAGTCTCCTTCAATTTATATTTTTGATAGGCCTAGTTGTTTACATAATTTGAGTCCTTCGAAGATAGCCTTACACTCTGCCATGTTATTAGTTGTAGGTTTAATGGGTCTAGAAAATTTAGATATGATTTCTCCCTTCTAGTTATGTATAATCCCACCAATTCCTGCTATACTTGGGTTTCCTCAAGATGCCCCATCAAAATTTAGTTTATACCATCCTTCTTTAGGAGGTGACCATTTACATGTACTTCTATCAGTCTTTGTTTTGTTTCCTCGTTTACCAAATAGTGGTGGGATAGCCAGTCTTGGCCAAACTTTTATGATATTATTATCCCATTGCTTAAAAGAGTTTTCATAACTAATCTGATTTTGAAGTCTATTATTAGTTATTTCAATAATTGATCTGCTTCTATTTTGTTAGTTATCGATCTCCATTCCAATTTTTGATTTGTAAATATTCTCCTATTACACTCTTTCCAAATTTCCCACAATAGTATAGAGGGAGAGATTACCCATATATCTTTATACAAGCTACCTTTATTTAGAGAGGGCCACGCTTTGATAAAATCCACTATATCATAAGGCAAAGTTGAGTGCCAATTTAAGAAATTACTTAATCATTCCAACAGTTTTGTGTAAACTAACAATTTAGGAGTAAATTATTAGCATCCTCTTCTTGGCATTCACATAAAGGGCACCTTGAAGGACCTTCAAAACCTAGCTTCCAAATTCTATCTGTAGTCAAAATTCTCTTTTGCAGTGCTGCCTAGAGGAATATTCTTGCCTTAGGGAGGCAAGCATTGTTCCAACATAAGTTCAAAGGGATATCCAGGGTATCCATGTTATGTTCCAGCATAATTGTCTTATAACCATCCTTAACTTTATAATTTCCATTATTTGAACCAGCTCATATTAGTTTATCCTCTTTGTTTTTGTGTGAGATTACTTTATCTTTGAGGATATCTTTAAGTTTTTATCTTTCATTACAATCTACTGAAATATCATCTATTTTTTTCCATATTAAATCTCCTTTAGGAGAGATATAATCCTTTACAAAACTGCCCCTAATAGCTTTACATCTTTTTATAAACTCTTGATTGAAACTTGACTTAGTGAGAGGGGAAAATCCTCCCCAAGAATCTTCCCAAAAAAGGGCCTTATCACCCATCCCAATATCCCATGTGAGTAGGTTGTTAATAACTCCTCTAGACTTTATTATAAAATTCCAAATACAGGATCCTTTAACATGTGAATGGGATCTAAAAATGTTGATGGGATCCACATTTGGGATATATTTATTCAAAAGGATTGAGGCCCATTTTCTATTTAGTTCCTGATTTAGTCTCCATATGAGTTTGGTGCCTAGTGCTTTATTCTGCCATTGAAATTTTTTAATTCCTAATCCACCTTGGGATATTGGTTTACATAAATTTTCCCATCTTATATTTGAGCTATCTTCTTTTCCTTCGCTGAACCTTGCCAATAAAAGTCCCTAAGGAGTTTGTCTAAACTAGCTTTGATATTGACTGGAAGAGGGAGTATCGACATTTGATATGTGGGTATGGCTGACAAAATAGATTTAATCATTGTAGCCCTTTCGGCTTTAGTGAGCCATTTAAATTTCCATTTTCCTTTTTTAATTTAGATTTTAGACAACACTTGCTGCCATAACTTAGAGCTATGCAGAGCCTTATCTAGGGGGATCCCTAAGTATTTGCATGAAAACTTGCCAATTTTATAACCTAGGGTTTTACAAATTTGGCACATTTTTGCTAGGGGAGTATTAATGAAAAAAATTTCAGATTTATTAGGATTCACTCTCTATCTTGATGCCTTCATATAAACATCCAAAATACCTTTGAATGCCTTTGCTTCCTTGCGATTGCAAGCTCCTGCTAGTATAGTGTTGTCAGCAAATTGTTGATGTGTTATATTAGAGACATTTTTTGTAACTTTGACTCCTGAAATTTTACCTTTGAGGTAGGCCTTAGAGATCTACCCATAGCTTCAGCCATGATCACATAGAGGAATGGGGAGATTGGGTCACCTTGTCTAATATTGTGTGAGATTCCAAAGAAACCTTCCAGAGTACCATTGATTAAGAGGGATATTTTTGGAGTAGAGATATAGTTGTAGATTAGATTAATCCATTGTTTGGAAAAACTGAATGCTTCCAAACATTTACATAAAAATCTCCAGTCCACTTTATCGTAAGCATTTTGGATGTCTATTTTAATAAGCATACATGATTCTTTGTTGTATTGTGATGTATGAACTATTTCTTGGGCCATTACAATCCCATTTAGGATTGAACGATTAGGGACAAAACTAGTTTGTTCTTCAGAGATGATCGAGGGAAGGAAGGTTTTTAGCCTATTTGCTAAGCATTTAGAAAGGATTTTGTAGATGGTGTTACAAAGGGATATGGGATGGAAGTCCCCTAGCTCTAAACTATCATTCTTCTTAGGAACAAGTGTGAAGAAGGTATTGTTGATTTCTATTAATAGTGAGCCTGAGTTTCTAGTAGCCTCTACAACTTTCCATATATCATCTCCAAGAAAATGCCAACATTTTTGGAAAAAACCTGCCTAAAAACCATAAGGTCCTAGAGATTTCTCAGGATGTAATCGAAATAAGGATTTTTTAACTTCTTCAATGGTTAGTTTACTATTTATCCATTTATTATCTACTTCTGTAATTAATCTAGGGATAGACGAAAACATTTCATTTTGGGCTCTAAGATCGACAAAATCATGATTGTTGAAAAGAGTATGATAGAAATGTACAAATTTCTTAGAAATAAGTTTGGGATCATCTATGAGATCACCATTAGTGTCTCTAATCTTAGATATTCTATTTATACTTCTTTTGTTGTTAGTGCTATTATGATTTTTTTTTGTATTACAGTCCCCTTCTTTTAACCATGTTTCTCTGGACTTTTGTTTCTAGTAGATTTCTTCCTTTAGTAAAATCTCAGCATGTTTAGCCATAAGATCTTTTTCTTTTTTATAGCTTGTTTCATTCATCCCTTGTTCTATGACGAGTTTATTTAAGCAATTTATTTCAGACTCGATTTTGTTTTCTTGTTCAAAAATATTATTACATTTTTTTATGTTCTAATAAAAAATCTTGTGCTTAATAATTTTTAACTTAGCAACTAGGCAGTACATCTTTGATCCAGAGACTTTAATCTGCTTCCACCATTGTTCTAAAAGCTGCATAAATTCCTCATCTTGGAACCACATAAATTTGAATTTAAATGGGTTTCTAAGTGGTTTATAATTTTTTTTAATAGAGAGTCTAACTGGAAAATTATCAGACCCTGCATTAGTAAGGATTTCCGCACTTGTTTTGTGATTAAAATTTCCCATATCTCTGCTAATCAAGAATCTATCCAATCTTTCAGCGATGTAGCTGAAGCCTAATCTATGGTTATTCCAAGTAAATAATTCATTGTTAGTGTTGATATCTGTTAAATTATTATCTGAGACCCATTGACTGAAATCTTTTTATGATTGCGAGACAAATTGTGATCCACCAAATTTTTCTTTATTTTCTAAGATTGCATTAAAATCCCCTCCTAGAATGTGAATGTGGATCTAAACTAGATGATAGCTGGACATGAACTTCCTACCATAATTTCCTCTTCTCTGCATTAGGAACCGGGCCATATATATTAATGAGTTTAAATTTTAAATTTGTCTTTAAACTATTAACTGATAATAGGAGCCAACTATTATGTTTTGAGACTACCTTAACCACTACTTTCCTAGGATCCCATAGGGTTGCCAACCCACTAGAGGCTCCTTCTAAGAGAACTATCTCTGATTTCCAAATGCCTAATTTTAGACTAAACTTCATGCTCTCTTCCTTGTTTAACTTAGTTTCTTGTAATATTATTATTTCAGATTCAAATATATTAAGATATCTTTTAATTAATCTTTGTTTGTTAGGGGCATTCAAGCCCCTAACATTCTAGGATGTTATTTTCATTGACCCTAGGGAAGGCTCTTCCCCTTCCCTGCATTCAGTATGTTAGATAATTTTGGTTGATTATAAGCATTACCAGCTAAAGGTCTCAACTCATTGATGGATTTTCTACCACACTTTTTCCTAGTCTTAAGGGTTACAGGGCAAGATAGACCCTCCATGGTAGAAGCAATACCTAGCTACCTATCACTATTTGTAATCCCATTTAGAAAATTTCTAATATCTTTATCATCTTTTTTTAGATCGATGTTCGAGTGTACCCCTTCTGATATTCCATTCTATGCATAATCTTCCTACCCCATTAATATATTAATAAGTGAATCTTCATGATCTATAAGATTTTTATCGTAATCTTCTAGGAGAGCTTCATGGGTAGTTCCAAGCTTTTGGTTGATAGATTCTAATTCTAAAGGTATCAAGAGGGGAGGAATAGAGATTTCTAGATTGGAATCTTTATTTTCCTTAGGGTCCTTGTTCTTAATAGCTTCCTCATTATGCCATTGGGTCAATTTTTCACTGATTTCCATTTGTACTTCTCTAAGATCTTCCATTATCCCACCAACCATGAACATTTTATCCTCAATAGCCTGAATTCTTGCATCTGGAGATAAGGGGTTATTGGCCTAAGGTGAGCAGGGATCATTATAATTATTAAAGTTAGGGACTGGCACTTGTGTAAAATCTGGCTAGATGGGACGATTGGGGGATAGACATGTAATATTGGTGTTAAGGTTGAAATTAGATTTCTCATATAGAATTTTCTCTTTGGGGCTTTGAGGGAGGATCCTTTTTCAGATAGGATTAGGTTTGATCATAAAGCCTCCTTTGTTTTAAAAAAAGGACACATTAGCTCTAGAGTTGCAGGACATAGGAGTCAAAATGGGAGAATCTATTAATTTACTATTGGTTGGGATAGGTGTATTAAAAGAAGGGTCATGTCTCTAAGAACCATGAGAGCTCAAATACTCATCCACTTCTTCTACCTTGAAAAAATATTCTAATAGTGACGGTTTGATAGTATATGATGACGATTTGTAGAAAATCTTAATAGGGGGAATGGTTTTAATATTGAGATTCATATTAACTATAATAAATTTTTCTGTAGAATAATGATCTGATACTATGGAACCAACATAAGAACCAAAGCAATTTCCTATTTTTCTAAGGGTTTCCTGTATAGATAATTCCAAAGGAAGGTTCTTGAGGAGAATTGCTTTATCTACCATAAAATCTTCAAGAATTTTAGGGTTAAAAAAGGGGATCCATTCAAACGTTGTGAATGCTTTGTTTCTAAATTTAGGACAACCATTAAGTAAAGTTTTATTTCTAAGATCTTTACAACTACAATCAAGATAAATGAAGTTTTCAGGGAGGATTGATACCATTACCTCTTTGAACTAGATTGATTTAAGCCAGTCTACAATTTTCCCTGCAACTACTCCAAAACCGTTCCATCTGCATATTAATCTATAACCTGCACACATTTCTTGGATATCGACTATCGATTCATCTTTAATTTCTAGTCCTAGGGTTTTTGGGTTTGAGATACTTTGATTGGTTAATATATTAATATGAGGAGCTATGGTAGAGCCCTTATGATTTTGATTTAGGGCATCTCTTCTATGAGAGGGGGAATAGATGTTTCCTTTCCCTACTTGAATTGAATCCTTACCTGTTCAAAACTTCTCCAAGCATATATTGATTGGCAATCTCCTTAGTTTAAGATTGGCAAATTGTCACTCAGGGATAGGAAGATGCACGACACTATTCTCCTTTTCCTACCCTCTGTTCTCACGTTGATGGGGAGGGGAGTATATATTATAATTCTTCAAATATTTCTTTACAGGAAGATCAAACCCTTGTAGATGAGGCAAATCTGGAGATGTTTTTTCCATCCAAAGACTAGCAAAGTTGTTGCTCAATGGGAGTGGGGAGGAGATTTTATTAATTGTTCGAGTTTGAGTGTTGCGATGAGTCGCATGCTTCGCCCTTCTTACATTTTTCTTATGTGCTGGGATCCAATGAGAATCAAATTCAAAACAATGTATTTCCTTCGACAAAGCCCCAGGTGGAGCCCTAGAAGAAGAGCATAGAGAAGACATGAAGCCAAATGCATATTTAGTTTTCGCGAAGAATCAAATCTGTGAGTCAAGAGAGGCGACTGTGCAAATGCATAAATTTGTAGAGAAGAGCGGAGCCATTTTTTTAATTTGATTAAAAAGACATGTGACTTTATTTTTTTGGCAAAATAAAATAAATCTTCAATTAGTGGTAAATTCATTTGGGGAAGAGTCGAGAAAGTGTATAATTTGAAGATTTTGTTTCAAATTTTTAGAATTTTCAGATATAGAAGTTTTATTGCAACAAATGTAAAATAATTTTGTGTGACTTTTCTAGTACAAGGACTCAAAAGTCAAAGAAGCTTCAATGAGTTTTCAAAATTTGAAGATTTATTTATGTACAAGAGAGTTGGCAACTCTATGCAAGAAGAACTTGAAATGTGAAGATCTTTAGTTTTTTAGTCAACAAAAGAAGTGAGCAACTAGTTCAATACTCCAGGTATTCCTCATGTTTTGATGAAAATTAAAATATCCCTATTAGGTGAATAGTAGCACTAAAAAGGGGAAAGAAAAATGGTGCTTTTAGATACTTCTCTATTTGTATTTGCATCCTTAATGTTGAAGAGAATATGTGTGTATGATCTAAGAATTGTACTCATTAAAAGGAGATCTTAGCCTTATATTTCATGAGTTATGTATTCATTGGTTTTAAGATTTCCTATTTTCAAAATATTGGATAAGCATATAAGAATCAATATATTTCAATTTGTATATCCTTAAATGGTTTCGAATTGCTCCATGGATTGCAATGCACCATGGATTGTAATGAGCCCCAACCATGTAATTTGAGAAGTGATTTTAGGTAGAATGATATAGTGACATAGATTTAAAATGCATATATATTTTTCCAAATGACATACCACCCAAAACTAATTAGAGGAATGCAACTAAAGTCTAATGGTGATGAGAATGAATCATCATCTAAGCATCTTCGACAATTGAGTGATGTAATGGAATATTACGAAGTTGAGTTCAAGAATGTAATCATGGAACTCTTTGTAAAATCCTTAAAGGATGATGAAAGAGAGTGGTTCCCAAACTTTTACCATGTTAAATTAGATTATGGGATGAGCTCAAATAAACTTTCATTGTGAAATTCGGTGAAAGGATTTATGAGATTTCAATTATCAGTGAATTCAGGGACATCCACGTTCAAGAAGAATAGTTAGCTCCAACATTCAACCATATATTTATGAAGGCATTGAAGATAATTCTTGAAAAAGAAGACATATTGATGGACTAGCACTATTTGTTTATTTGGGTGCCTTTAATAAAAAGATGAACTATTGGTTGAGGAATAAGGAGCCCAAAAATTTGCATCATGATATAAAAGAGGCAGTAGACATTGAAAGGATATCTAAGTTTTAAATGATGAAAAACCATAGGTTTAAAACTTTGGGCTGCCACAAGGTGTCATGTGCACTTAAGAAAAGATAACCAGAGATTGCATACATACTTTTCAAAATTATTTTTAATCTACTCTACTAAGTTTTATTTCATTCCATAGTGATGGTAATGATTTTTCTAATAGAATTTTTGATCCACATAATGTTGGGATGTGCATGAATAAATAAAATGTGCTTTAAAAAAAACTCATAGCCCATGTACCTATTGAAAGTTATGCATATGGCAAAAAAGTAGTGTGAATGTACCTAAAAGTGGCCTTTCAAATGACAGTGAGCTTGTTGTTCCTCAACAAGTAGGTCTTCAATCAATAAATATCAGATTGAACCTCAAGAAATTATTTAGCAGTACACAAGTATTATTGACTCAATGATGCATATGTCCAAGATTTGGTTGGCAATGGGATGAGTATGTTTTCAAATAATTAGGAAATCCATTAGTAAAGGTTTATGGGAAGCCCTATAATGAGAATGATCCGAATGAAATATTCAAAGGTGTTGATGATAGTGACATGATGAATTCATTTTCAAGGGATAAAAATTAAGTAATTCTGATCATATGAATGACAATGATGGAGAATCTTTCAATAATAATTTATATGCTCATGATTCTACTTGCGTGGCTTCACCAAATAATATCAATCAAGTTATCTATTAAGTCCTCATGAGCACAAAAAAATGTATGAATTAGAATTAGAATAATTTGTATCACATGTATATGATGCTAACTTGGGAAATACTGATAGTGTTGAGTCCCATCATGTTGTCCCAAGTTATGATGTAGATTATAATGCTTGTCACCTTGTTTCCCAAAATGATTTGACTAAGATTGAGATGGATTCATTCATTGTACATGAAGATAATATTGATATGAGAATTTTTTATGGTCTTTATTCATTAATAGTTGGTTCAAATGTGCATAATGATGATAATGTAGATTAGGAATCCATGTCAATATTTATGGAAGGGTTCATTCATTTAGAAGAATCTTTAGGGCGTGAGTTTTCAAATTTTGATGTGGACAAGTTAGTTGATCAAATGGACAGTGATTATAAATATGGATTTTTAATTGTTGACTTCAATGCCATGAAAAATGATCATTGTGACCCTAAAAATATAAATATTTCTGATGATATAAATACATTGTTGATTATGTAGAAACCAATTCTATTGATGGAGTCCTATGCAATAATCATTTAAATCAGAAATGTGTTCATGATGACATAGATTTACATGAAGAAATTTATTATGAGATATTCTAATATTTTCCCAAATCTACTTTTGAAAAAAATCATGAAGAGATGGACTATGAATTGTTAATAAAATTTGATTACATCCTTGAGTTCCACATATGGGTATGTTTATGTATAACGTGATTGTTGATGAAAAGAACATGAGATATGTTTGTGTTAGAATTTAACAAGATAGAAATAACATTTACATGCAAATATAACCGATATCATAAAATAATAAACCACACAGAAGATGACACAAGACACAAAGATTTAACGTGGTTCACCCAACTCTTGGGCTACGTCCACCAAAAAGTCCAATATTCTTATTATCCACTGATTACAATGTGATTATAATCCATAATCCCTTACATTTTAATACCACCACAAGAAGCTACTAAAATATACATAATGAAATCCCTAACCCAAGCCATTTTTATACAAGTTTTTTTTTGCCACTTTAGCGTTAGAATCAGTTACAACATGTCAGCAAGGATACATGGAAAGTGTACAGTAATTCCCTAATAAGTCACCAAAGACCACCAATCTACCACTTGGTGACTGATCAGGCTCCACACTAAACAATAATCTCTCACTTAGAGACTAATCCTGTAGCAATACTGTTATCACATGAGGCTCCCAATGGATCAAACCACCCTGGAATCAACCACTCCTTTATTCTATTCAATATAAAAGAGCAATTGAAGCTGAAGAGGAGTTTATCTTCTCCCTTATTACTACCTTTGTAAACATATCTACTAGATTATCATCTATATGTATATTTTTCATCTTTAATTATCCATCATATAAAAATGACCAAATGAAATGGTACCGTAACTGTATGTGTTTTGTCTTTGACTAGAGAGAAGAATTCTTGTCAAGATGAATGACACTTTGGCCATCTATAACAAATAATTGTCCATCTATGGGTGTCCCAATTCCTCCATGAAGAATTGAAGCCATATCATCTCCTTGGCTACCTCTGTAGCAACAACATACTCTACCTCGGTAGTCGATAAAGTATTCACCTTTTGTAACTGTGAAATCCAAATCATTGTTATCCCACCAATAGTAAATACATATCTATATAAGGTTAAAATGATTTCAACCTTATATAAAATGTTTAGGGGGAAAAAAGGGATCTATTCTCAAACCCAAATTCCCACCAAGGAGATCCAATTAGATCAACCTAAGAGGCTAATGAAGAATCAGATCAATATGGAAGAAAATATGGAAGAAAGAACAAATCTAATGTTTCCCCTAGGTAGAATGTATTATGTTTAATATTGAAATAATTGAGGTGCATGTACTAACCTTGAATTAGGGCAGATCTGGAAAATGCTTAATTCTAGCTTCTGTATGAACTTTCTAAGGATTCTATCACCTATTTTAGACTAGAAATGTTGAGGCGGATAAAACCCAGAAATATTTTTCCTAGATTTGATCAGGTCGACTTTGACATTTTAAAAGGTCAAAGACCACATTTTTATTTTGAAGTCTGATTTCGATTCTGTTCGCAAATCCTAAAAGTTTGCTGAAAAGGGTATCCAAGTTCACTCTCAGATCTGAGATTCCATAGATGTACCCACAAGAAAAATGGTTTTATTTGTTTTTTTGGGGGGGTTTTCCTTGGTCAAACCCCAGTTTGGAATCAACCTTAATATTGAAATTGAAATGGAGAATGCTAGCAAGTAGTAGAAATGAATCTAACAATGAAGCTATGCAATTCAATAGATATGCTAATGTATTTGGAATGTAATCAAGTATGTAGATATGAAAGCTTGAACATAACATCATCAAACCTCCATGATTGTATGCTTGAAGTCCACCTTAAGGGAAGAATGAAATGGATCTTGAAGATGAACAAAGGATCTTGAAGGAAGATCACACCACCATAGTGGCTAGATCTAGGGTTTGAATGATAGATCTTGAATGCTTGAACCAAATCCCTTCAATAGCTTGAATTCTTGAATCCTTGATCTTCAATGGAGAACTTGGATGGAGAAGAAGACTTGAATGCTTGAAATGAATGCTTGCTTGATTGATCACCTTGAGAGCTTGAGAGAGCTTGAGCATGAAAACTTGAGAGATGATGATGTTGCTTGAGTGTGGATGTGAAAATGAGAGAGGAAGGCCTCCTTTTATAGTGATATAGGGAACACTCCTCTAGATGGGACACCTTGGAGAATTAAATCCCAATTAGGTCCTCACCTTTAGAAAATATACCTTGATTAAATGCAAATTAAAGGATTTACCATTTTGAAGCCCGAAATAGCCGACCCGAAGGCAGAGAAATAATTTTCCTGAAAGCCAAATTGCTGACAAATGAAAATTTGAAATCCTAGCGGGAAGAGGTCAAGGTAGAGGTCAACCCTAACCTAGTCAGGGTTGAGGTTGACCCTAACCTAGTCAGGGCTGAGGTTGAATTTGACCTCAGACCCTGACTTTGTTAGGTTCTGTAGCAGAGGTCCTAGAGATGTCATAAACTTGGAAATTGATGTCTGAATAGTACTAGATGTCTAGGATAGACATAAAATCCTCTGTTTGATGTGATGGAGGACTAGGAGGTCTCATTTCTAAACCCTACCTAGAAAATGGAGTCATGAAAGAGGAAAAATTAGGAAAATTCCCTAAGACCTTAACCCTAATTTCACCTAGAATGAAGAAATCAAGTGCAGAGAAGAAGTGGAAGACAAGGGAGAATGCAAAGATCCAAACAAGGCACCAATCATGACCCTAAACCACTTACTCAGAGGGCTAAACACTCTTAACATGGAAGTGCTTCCATTTTAAGATGATACAATATTATGTAGTACTCTGTATGGTATCAAGATCCCCTACAAAATCCAAGTCAAAATAGCCTTGTAAATAAGTAGTAGAGCCCCCAAAATGTAAACATTTATTGGATGTTCCTCTAAAATATCTAAGAATTCATTTGAATGCAACTTAATGGTCAATCCCAAGATGAATCTTATACCTACTAAAAAATCCCACTACATGTGCAATAATTGGCTGAGTACATACCATAACATACATTAAACTTCCTACAACTGAAGAATAAGGTACCTTGGACATTTTAGTGTCCTCTTTTGTTGTCTTTGGACATATCTCCTTAGTCAATTTTAAATGATTAGGGAAAGCTGTGTTGATAACTTTGGAATTCTCCATAAAGAAACATTGCAACACCTCAATATAAGTAGCCTGAGATAGAGTCAATTTTATGTGCTTCCTATCTCTGCATATTTTCATACCAAGGATTTGTTTTTCTACCCCCAAATCCTTCATAGAAAATGAGTTTGCTAACTATTATTTCAATCCCTTAATGTGATCCATGTTAGACCCATCTACAAGCATATCATCAACATATAAACATAAAATAATGTATCTATCATCATCCAACCTCTTAAAATATGAAGAATGGTCTGAATGACGCCTAGTATATCCATGCTCATGCATAAAACTATCAAATTTAAGATAGCATTTCCGAGATGCTTTCTTCAATCCATATAAAATTTTCTTCAATCTGCACACTAAGTTATCCTTACCTTTGACCTCAAATCCCTACGGTTGTTCCAAATATATTTCTTCATCCAAATCACCATGATCTCGAGTCCTTGGCAATCATTTGTCACCAAAAACTTGTTTGTGTTGTTCCTGTGTTGCTTGATTCCTTCTTTGATCAAGTTGGTTCAGTGTTGCTTGGTTTACTGTTTACTAGGGTTGGTCAGTTATCTCTCTGGCACTTGGTGAATTTCCCTGGTGCTTGGTGATACTTATCTGGTGCACAATTATCCTTACTTACCGAGTTATTTGTTTTAGTTTCCTGTTGAGGCTGATTTGTGAAATTAATTATGGTCATAGATTTAATGCTAGTATCTATCATTGGGAAGCGTGTGGACCTAGATCTGGTCATTCCTTCCATTGATGATGGATCTAAAGGCTGAATTGTTTGGTAGCCTCTTGTATATAATGTAGTCTTTGGTTTTAGTTTAGGGAGAGTTCAGGTAGAAGATTGAAGATTGTTTCAGATCCTCGCATGTTGGAGGAATTTTTCACTTGATTGTATATCTGGCCTAAATCAGGAAGGCCTTATAGCCTAACATGTATGAATCAATTGAAATAAATATATGAAAGTTTCTACATTCTCTCTCTCTCTCTCACTTATGTTTGTTTCTTTCACATGTGATCTCTACAAGGTGGATATAGTTAGGGTGTACCTTTGGCCCCTCACCCCATCTTCCCTTGTGTTAGGTGGTATCAGAGTGAGGCTAGATCTGGATCTAGGTTTGCGAATCTAGGTTTGAGGGTTCCTTCTTGCCAAACCCTAGTTGATTTGTTGTGGGGTAGCAGATTGCAATCTAAACAAAAATTACAGAGGGTTTCAAGATGGTTCATGGGAGGTGAGATGCGGATCCAAGATTGGCAGACATGTTGAGACAACTTGGTGCTAGATGCGAAGTTGTTGAAACAGCCCAAAGAAGAGGGAGACATTTTGAAGATGTTAGTGATGATGAAATTGAGGAAGAACAAGTTGATGTAGAACCTGCACCTATGATGGATCAGGCTGAGGAAATATTGTTGAAGGATTTGACAAATCTGAAGTCTACAACATACTTTAATCCTCTTGAGTATAGTGGAAAATTGGATTCTGATGAATTTATGGATCGGATCACCAAGATAGAAAAGTAAATTGAGTATGAAAATATACCTAAGGAAAAGAAGGTGAGGAGAAATTGAACAAGAGACATGAGAAAAGACAAAGAGGTAGTGTGGTAGATTACCTAGAGGAAGAGGTAGATCTCATGGTGAAAATAATAGATTTGAACCTGAAAAGACAAATCTGGATAAAGAAAAGACTGAGTGGAAAGGTGGAAGTTCATCTAGAGGTAGAGGTAGTAACTATTGAGGTGGTTATAATAGAGGAGGTTTCTGAGGAACTTGTTACAATTTTGGAGAAGAAGGACATAGATCTTTTGAGTGTACATATGCAAGGAAGAAGGCCGATAGCAGTAGAAATGCTTTGGTATAAGAAGAGTCACAAAATAAACCTGAGAAGGAAAATAACTTGATGGCAAGGAGAGCACTTTGGAGTGAAAGAAATAAGGAAAATCTAGTAAGGAAAAGTTTGTTTAAGACCATATGTAGATTTTCTGATGAAGTTTGGAAAGTTATCATTGACAGTGGTAGCTCGAAGAATTTGGCATCTGAGGAAATGGTTATGAAGATGCAGTTGAAGAGGTTGGAACATCCGAAGCCCTATCAAATTTCATGGACCAAGGATGAGTATACACTCTTGGTAAGTGAACAATGTTATGTGAATTTGAAAATTGGAAAGTACTATGATAAGGTGCTACGTGATATCATGCCTATGGATTGTTGTCATATTTTGTTGGGTAGACCTTGGCAATATAATAGACATGCTATATATGATGGGAGATTGCATAAGTATACTATTTGGGCTGATGGAAGAAGACATATCTTATTACCTTTGGTTGAAGAACCTGTTAGTATTGTTTATACATCTGTGAAAGTTTGTCTGATGGAAGGAAGAAAGTTTGTTAAGGATTTGAAAAAGAATGATGTATGTTTTTCTCTGATTACTAACAAACTGAGTAAGAAAACTAAGGATAGTATATTTGAAGAGATTGATAAGTTACTCACCGAGTACAGTGAAATCATTTATGATAATGTACTTGATGGTTTTCCACTGAAGAGAAGCATTGATCATTGTATGGATCTAATCCCTAGAGCTAGTTTACCGAATAAGGCACCACATCTATTGACAGCTACCGAGAATCAAGAATTAAACTGATATATTCAAGAATTATTGCAGAAAGGTTTGATTAGAGAAAGTTTGAGTCCTTGTGCAGTACTTGCTATATTGGCACCTAAGAAGAATGGAAAATGGTGAATATGTACTGATTCTAGAGAAATCAACAAGATAACAGTGAAATATAGGTTTCCTATACTGAAAATGGATGACATAATGGACAGTTTGACTGGAGCAAAGTATTTTACCAAAATTGATTTGAAAAGTGAGTATCATCAAATCAGAATTAGAGAAGGTGATGAGTGGAAGACTTCTTTTAAGATAAAAGAAGGCTTGTATGAGTGGTTGGTTATGCCTTTTGGTTTAACTAATGCACCGAGTACTTTTATGAGATTGATGAATGAAGTTTTGAAGAAAGTCTTAGGAAAATTTGTGATTGTATACCTAGATGATATTCTGATATTTAGTAAGAGCAGATAAGAACATCTATTGCATATTAAACAAGTATTGCAGAGGTTGAAAGAAGAGAAGTTGCTGATTAATTTGAAAAAGTGTTCTTTTGTGAAAGAAGAGATTGTGTATTTGGGATTTTTTATTTTAGCTTATGGTTTGAAAATGGATCCTAAAAAGGTTGAAGTTGTTTTGAATTGGCCTACATGTGAGACTACTAGTGAGGTAAGATCATTTCATGATTTGGAAATTTTTTACCAAAAGTTCATTAGGAATTTCAGTTCAATTTGTAATGCTATGACTGAGACTATGAGAGTAGATAAAAGAGAATTCAAGTGGACACATAGAGCTGATAAAAGTTTTGAGACTCTGAAGCAGAGGGTTGTTGAATTTCCTATGTTAGCATTGCCTAATTTCAATAAGGTATTTCAAGTGGAATGTGATGCAAGTGGAAGTGTAATAGGAGCTTTGTTGAGTCAAGAAGGTAAACCTATTGCTTTCTTTAGTGAAAAGTTAAATGATGCAAGAAGAAAATATTTTGTGTATGATCAAGAATTCTATGCTATTTTTTAAGCCCTAAAGAAATGGAGACATTATTTGGTACTGAATGAATTTGTGTTGTATACCGATCATAAAGCTTTATAGTGTTTGGGTAGTCAGAATAAGTTGAATCAGAGACATGAAATGGGTTGAATATTTGCAAAGTTATACATTTGTGATAAAAAAAATAAGAGTGGAGCCACTAACTGAGTTGCTGATGCATTGAGTAGAAGGATATCTTTGATGACTGAGATGAGAATTGAAGTTCTTATTTTTTATGACATGAGATATTTGTATGAAACTGATCCTAATTTTTATAAGCCATGGAAATAGTGCAGAGCACCTATTCAAGATCAACCAAGTACAAAATGGGAAGACTATTTCATTCAAGAAGGTATGTTGTTTAAAGGTATTCATTTATGTATACCGAGAGCAACAATGAGAACTAATTTGATAAAAGAGAAACATAGTAGTGGTTTGGCTGGACATTTTGGTATTGATAAGACATTGAATTTTCTCAAGGATAAATACTTTTGGCCACAGTTGTATAAAGATGTTCAGAAATTTGTCAAAAGTTGTGGAATTCGTCAAGTTGCAAAAAGAGTAAGTCAAAATATTGGATTGTATACACCAATTTCTATTCATGATAAACCTTGGATTGATATCAGTATAGATTTTGTTCTTGGCTTACCAAAGAAAATAAGAGGTAATGATTCTTTATTTGTTGTTGTAGATAGATTTTCTAAGATAGCACATTTTATACCTTGTAGAAAGACATCAGATGCAATACATATAACAGATCTTTTCTTCAAGGAAATTGTCAGATTGCATGGATTAATGAGGAGTATTATCTCTGACTGAGATAATAAATTTGTTGGATACTTTTGGAAAACTCTTTGGAGAAAGTTTGGCACCGAGTTGAAATATAGCTCTATATTTCACCCATAGACCGATGGACAGACAAAAGTTGTGAATAGAAGTTTGGGTAATCTCTTGAGATGTTTAGTTGGAGACACACCAAGTAATTGGATTCTGTGTTGGCACAAGCAGAGTTTGCATATAATAATTTAGTGAATAGAAGTACTAGAAAGTCACCTTTTGAGATTGTAAATGGCATACAACTGAGAGGTATATCAGATTTGAGGGATATTGCTGATGAAGGAAAGAGAAGTGTTGAAGGAGTAAATTTTGTTGAGTACATGAAGACATTGCATGAAGATGTGAAATATAAGTTGGAGAAAAGTAATCAGAAATACAAAGAGAGAGCTGATAGATCAAGAAGACATAAGACTTTTGCAGTCGGTGATTAATTAATGGTTCATTTGAAGAAAGAAAGATTTCTTGTTGGAACATATGGGAAGTTGAAAATGAAGAAGGTTGGTCCATGTAAGATTTTGAAAAGATTTGACAGTGGAAATACATATGAGATTGAGTTACTTGATGACATGGATATATCACCTATATTCAACATTGTTGATCTGTATGAGTATCATGAGTCAAATGAAGAAATGATAGTACCAAATGATTATCCTAAGAAACAAATAGAAGAAGTTGAGCATATTTTGGAACAAAGAATTGGCAGAAGTACAAGAGGAAAATAGTATATGGAATATTTGGTTAAGTGGAAGAATAGACCAATTGAAGATAGTTCATGGATTTTATAATTTGAGTTGGATTCAGCTTGAAACGTACCTGCTTCATGATTTAGAGAATCATTTTCAATAACCCTAGGTGTCTGATGTAGGAGCATCTTGGGTCCTTGGCAATCCTGTGTCACCAAAAATATATATTTTTTTTTTCTGTGTTGCTCAGTTCCTTCTTTGATCGAGTTGGTTCGGTGTTGCTTGGTTTTCTTTGTTTACCAAGGTTGGTTGGTTATCTTTCTAGCACTTGATAAATTTCTCTAGTGCTCGGTGATGCTTTTCTGGCACTCAGTTATCCTTTCTTACTAGGTTTTTTGTTTTAGTTTCCTATTGATGCCAAATTGTGCAATTAATTATTATTACAAATTTAATGCTGGTATCTATCATTGAGAAGTGTGTGGACCTATATCTGGTCATTCCTTCTATTGATGATGGATCTGAAGGGTGACTTGTTTGGTAGCCTCTTGTATATAATGTAGTCTTTGGTTGTAGTTTAGGGAGAACTTAGTTAGAAGATAGAAGGTAGAAAATTGAAAATTGTTTCAAATCCTCGCATGTTGGAGGACTTATGTACTTGATTGTATATCTACCCTAAATTGGGAAGGCCTTACAACCTGACATGTATGAATCAATTCAAATGAATATATGAAAGTTTATGCATTATCTCTCTCAGTTGTGTTTGTTGCTTCTACGTGTGATCTCTACAAGGTGGATCTGGTTAGGGTGTGCCTTTCACCCCTCACCCCATCTTCCCTTATGTCAATGAAGAATTTTTTTTTAACATCAAGCTGCTCTAAATGTAAATCTTTAGCAACCACAATATTTAAAATAGTATGAATAGAAGTCATTTTAACAACTGGAGAAAATATCTCATCAAAATCAATGCCCTTTTTCTATGAAAATCATTTTACAACTAACTTGGATTTAAATATTTTCTTACCTCCATCCTCTTCTTTCATCCTGTAAACCCATTTATTTTGTAAAGCCCTTTTACCTACTGATAACTTACATAAATCCCAAGTTTGATTTTTCAGTGAGGAGTTCATTTCATCTATCATTGCAGATTCCCTCTAAAGCTTTGTATCCACCTACACAACTTGATCCTAACATTTTGGTTCACGAGCATCTATTAATAAAATAGAATACAAAGAGGGAGAAAATACTTTTGTAGGTCTACTTAACCTTGTTGACCATCTAACATTCACTAGGGTTTATGGTATTTGTTTTTAATGTTGTTCCAGAGCATAAGGAACTATTGGAACATCATCTTTTGGAGTATCATCTAGTACTACATAATTATTTTCTTTCTTCTCATGATGTTGCAATAGATATTTGTACAACACTTTCTCATTGAATATGACATCCCTACTTCTTACAATTTCATGATTTTCAAAATCCTAAAGCCTATAACCAAATTCATCAATACTATATCCAAAAAATATAAATTTCTTAGATTTAGCTTCCAACTAGGTTATATTTTTAGAATCTATATGTGCAAATGCTTCATAGCCAAAGATTTTGAGAAAAGAATAACTCACCTTCTTACAAGTCCATGCTTCCTCTAGAATACAATAGACCAAAAGAGTAGAGGGACCTCTATTGATTAAATATATAACTATTTTAATATCCTCTACCTACATGTTTAAGGGAAGCCCAACATGCAACATCATACTCCTTCCACGGTCCATATTGTCTTGTTCATACATTCAGCCACTCCATTTTCTTATGGAGTCCTTGGTACAATTTTCTACCAATGAGTACCATTAGAGGAACAATAATCTTCATCCTATGCTATAATACTCACCACCATTATTAGATCCGATACATTTTAGCCTTTTAATAGTCTCATTCTCAACCAAGAATTTTCATTTCTTAAAAGTTTAGAATGCATCAGATTTTAATCTAAGGAAATAAATCCATACTTTTCTTGTTGCATCATCTATAAATTTAACATAATACAAAGAGCCACCAAGGGAATATACCTAAGCTGGTCCCCATACATTTGTATGCACAAGCTCTAATTTCTCATTTTTCTTTTCCTTCCCACTCTTCACAAAACTAACTCCCTTATGTTTCCCATACACATAACTTTCACAAAAATCCATATTAACACATTTCAGACCCAGTAAAAATTTCTTTGAATGAAGTAATTTCATACCTTTTTCACTCATTTTCCCAGGTATGTTGTGCTATAGTGTTGTGTCATAATCTACAATAATTGTTTGATGTTCTTCCTACAGAGCAACTATTCCTGAACATTCATTTTTCTTTGAAACAATTAAAGTAGAAGGAATAGTATGAATTGTACAAAGATATAAGGTGCCTAATTTTGCACCTTTTGCTACTACTAAGGAACCTTTGAAACCTTCCAATTTATATCATTAAAAGTAACTGTGCAACCCTCATCACCTAGTTGCCTTGCTTAAATTAAATTCCTACTCAGCCTTGGAATATGTCTTACCTCTTATAGTAGCCAATCATTCTCATTCTACAATATAATATTAATTTTCCATTTTCCATTTTCCAACAATCTAATAGGGTTAATTATCTCTCAAATAAACTAGCCCAAAATTTCATTGGACATAATCAAGAAAATAACTTCTATGGGGTGTAGCATGAAATGAAGCCCCTGAATCTAAAACTCATGAATCATCAACACTTTCTAAAGAAAGAAGAAAAGAATATCTTTGGATTTATTACTTACCACATTTGCCTCATTGTTAACTTCTAGTTTGTCTCCATCTTTATTCTTCCAAGACCAACAATCTTTCTTCTTATGGCCTAGTTTTCCATAGTACCAACAATCATTTGGTCCTCTACATTAAGACCTCTCATCCTTTGATTTTACTCATGATTTACCACAATTTCTAAAATTATTTCCTCTCTCATTTGTTTTGCCTCTTCTTTGTGCATTCAAGACACTACCTGATGTGGATCTACCTAAGATTTTCCTATGAATTTTCTCACTCAAAATAACACCAACAACATCATCAAATTTTAAGGTTTTTGAACTAGAAATAGAGTTACTAACAACCATTAGCAAGTCATTGCAGCTTTCAGGAAAAGAACATAGAATCAAAAGAGCCCTGATTTCTTCATAAAACATAACATTAACAAAAGATAATTGACTAGTAACTATATTAAACTCATTTAAATGATCAGAAACTCACCCACCTTATACCATTTTCATATTAAATAAATGCTTCATAAGAAACACCTTAGTTGAAGTGAAAGGTTTTTCATATAACTTTGCTAGGGTTTCCATCAAATCTTTAGTCATATTTGCTTGTGTAATATTGAATGCCACCGATTGTTCTAGGCATAAATGAATGCTACCAAGTTCCATCCTATCTAAAATTTCCCAATCCTCATTAGTCATTGTTGTCATTTTCTTAGATTTTACTTCCAATGGCTGTCATAGATCCTTCTAATAGAGATAGTCCTCCATTTACATTTTTCATAACTAAAATTTCTTCCCAATAAACTTGTTAGTTACCTTCAACTTTCCATCATCTTCCATTACTCCCACCCAATCGTGAGATTCCAACTCAATTTTGAGACCTTCCTATAGATGATATTTGCAAAAAAACCTTGCTTTGATACCACTTGTTATAATTCAACAAGCTAGAAATAATAGTTACATGCAAATATAATCAATATTATAAAATAATAAACCACACAAAAGATGACTAAGACACAAAGATTTAACATGGTTCACCCAATCCCTAGGCTACGTCCACCAACAATGAGTCCAATATTCTTATTATCTAGTGATTACAACCTGATTACAATCCACAATCCCTGACAAGTCAATTCTGCCATAAGAAGCTACTAGAATATACATAATGAAATCCCTAACCCTAAGCCATTTTTATACAATTTTTTTTTGTTTTCCTCTTTAGGGTTAGAATTAGTTACAACATGTCAGCCCAAAAATAGCCAAAAAATATCCCCAAACCCTAGTGATGATACATGGAAAGTGTAAAGTAATTCCCTAATCAATCACCAAAGACCAACAATTTGGAGCCAAGAGGGTGGTCTACCAGAATAAAGAAGTAGAACTCCTTAGAAAAGAGAGAAGAAAAGAATAAATAGATAGAAGAAGGAGATTGGATATGTTTTGATGCTTCCACTTGTCCCTCTTCAATATAAAGTATTGAAAGATATCTTCTCCCTTCTGTACACACTAAAATGGTGCACTTCTATGAACCATTACATGCAAGGTTGCTCAAGAATGAGGCCTCACAAAGTGGCTCACAGCTCTCTATACATGGAGTTGCAAGGTTGAAAATTGCTCTCAGCTAGAGCTACAAACTTGTGACCTTGCTAGTCAACCACACAATGAGAGATTCAAATGAAGACAAGGGCAACAATGCCAATATCTCCAAGAATCACTATGAAATGCAATGCAATGTAACTAAAATGAAGATGCAAATGTGCAAGCTATGCTATGAAAATGGAAGTACAAACTAAGCTATGAAATGGAAATAGCAATGGATTACAAATCCTTCCTATTTAGACTATGTGGGCTTACTCTATTGCATAAAAGGAAATATATACTAAGAATGCCATTATTATGCAACTATGAAAGCAAATATGAACTAGATGATGAAAGCAACAAGTCTTCAATGTCTTCAAAAGGCTCCAAATGCACCTAAAACCTGCAGCATAACATTAGCATAAAAACATGGTATATGCAAATGAAGGAGAGAGCCCTCCTTTTATAAGAAATGAGGTGAAATGGACCATGGAGATTAAGAGGCAAAAAGTCTTAATCAGCGGTGGAGCTTGAAAGAGGAGCAATCCATGTGTACAAGTATCCTCTAATGAGAGTGAAGTGTTGACTTTTGAGCTTCATGTGAGACAAAAAGTGCTTTTCTCCTTTTTATAAAATAGGAATAATATTTTATTTATGCAACTTAGGATAAGAGGAAAGGTGGGGGCTTTTTATTTAATCAAAAGGGGAGGAAATATTCCTTTTAATCAAATAAAGACTTAGGATAAATGGTTAGCCCATAGGATAAAAATCCAATATATGATCGAAATTAAGATTTGATCAAGAAATTGAAAATATTGATTATTGATAAAAATGATTCAGGATTGATAAATCAAATAAATGGGGCTCAAAGTCTAGGCGACCATTTTTGGGTGCATACATCTTCCCCTCTTTGACTAATGTGTGATCGATTTGGGAACACATGCAGTCAAAGAATGAAGTTGAAATGTGAGATCGATTTGGGATCACAAAACAACTCAGTTGTGAGGTCGATTCGGGATCACACCCAGACAAAGCATAAACAAAGGTCTTTGAACATGAGGTCGATTCGAGATCACATTCAAAGTAAGAGATAAGAATCTCAAATTTGAGCAAAAGCTCACAAAAGATGTCTGAATCAGAAAAATCAAGCAATTGGGGATGAGAATCCCATAAGTACTGCCCCCTCGGAATTGAAATCAAAATCAGGTAGAGAGGAGAACAGCGAATTGATAAGGATTTGATCAAATCAGAATGAAATCACAATCGAATGTAAGGGTCAAATTGGTTAACCATTAGGCAATAAAACATGCCCCAGCCTGACTGAAAAGATGCAGTCAAACATGAGAAATGAGGGAATGGAATGAATATGAATGAAAGACTGAAAGTTTGGAAGACATAGAAATGAAGAAATGACGATGCCCCGACAAAGATCGAAAGATTAAGCCTCAAAAGATCAGCCAACTACGCAGAAGAGGGGAAGATTTTGGAATGCAATTTTGACTATCAAGATGACCTTGAATTTTGATTTTGAGTCTGAAAATAGATCCAGGACATCGAAATTAGCTAGGGGTACAATTTTCGCGCAATTCTGAAGTGTTTTAAAAATGAGGTCAAAAAGTCAAAAGACTATAAAAGGGGTCAAAATGTCATTTTCAAAAATTATTTATCTTTTAGTGATTTGAGAATTTCAGAGCTTTAGAGAGAGAAAATGGCCCAGCAAGCAGGAGTTCCCATCCACAGGCATCGATTCGAGCGTGCCCGGTTGCACAACCGGCCACCAGACTATCCTGCCCCGGTATGTTTTTGAAAAACTCAAGCTTTTTAGTCATTTTTTTGCATTTTCAGCACATTTTTTTAAATTTTTAAATTTTAAAAATTTTTGTTAGGCGAAATATCGCGCGATACTTTAGAAGTATCGCGCGCTTTGGGGAGAAGTATCGCGCGATACTTCATGGGTCCCCAAAGTATCACGCGACCTAAGGCACCAGTATCGCACGATACTCGGTGAAAGATCGCATGATACTAGGTGAAGTATCACGTGATATAAGGTTTATCACCCCGCTATAGGGAGAAGTATCGCGTGATACTTCTCCAAAAAAAGAATGTCGCCCAGCATAAAATTTTGATTTTTAATACATTTTTGAGCAAAAATGACATGGGTCTAGACAATGTTACATTTTTGGGATATTTTATACTGAGTTTTTGGACATCCATCATGATATGTGCTAACAACTAGCTTGGTTTTGGCTTGCAGGAGGTTTTTCTGGTGCTCATCATCAGAGCGCCGAAGGTGACAGGATTGCGGTGTGTCCAGGATCTAGATGATCCGGGCAATGCTGACCTCAGAGTGATGGGATTCTGGTATCTGCTGAGATACCCATATATCCGAGCGGACCATGGGTTGTTGACTGCTCTTGTCGAGAGATGGCATAGTGAGCACAACACCTTCCATCTACCTACTAGAGAGGTGTCGATTACTCTGGAAGACGTCTACAGGATCTTATGAGTGCCATGTCATGGCGAGCCAGTGAGTATAATCATGTTTTAAGATCTAATCATAAATATAATGTTTTCATATGATGAAAACTGACATGATTCATTTGTTGGCACAGGCGTACTATGATCAGGATGCCACTGAGGGGTGCCGACTGGTTCAGGAGATGTTCCAGGATGTCACTATTCTAGATAGGCATATCAACTGGGAGAGGCTGATAGATGATTTCGGCAGAGACTACCCAGTGCCATGCATAGTAGCATCTATCATTTCACAGATTCTAATGACTGACCGCAGTCAGAAAGGTTTCCCGCTCGGATGGGCTCAGCTTTTGGTGGACTTGATCGGTAGGCCGCGACGGATGGCATGGGGTCCTTTCATATTGGTAGAGATGTACCATGAGTTGCATGAGATCATCTACAGAGACGGTCGGACATGGGCATGCGGTGCCATCCTGGCACAGGTATGGGCGTGGGAGCACATCGCTGTGGTGCGCTCCAGGGTTCAGCCGAGGGAGAGGAGGTACCCTTATATCTACAGGTACCTCGGGTTTATATCACATGCCCATTCTGGGGATGTGACCTACTATTGGTGGATTTTAGATGAGATAGCCTCATTCACATGGAGGCCCTATAGGGAGGTTGAGGTTTGGGGAGATGCAGCGGATGAGCTAAGCTACATGCTGTGCAGTCGGCCACTGGTAGGTCGATATTTAGAGATCGTAGAGAGATTCTGCATCACTCAGGTATGGCGGTAGTTCGGGAGGCAGCAGCGAGTCTCAACAGAGACTACCACATATGCTAGGGCCAGAGACGAGGAGGGTCATGGGTGGCTACCCATGTTGGATTATCAGCAGGCTGTAGTAGAGACAGCAGGTATCAGGAGTGAGCCCTGGGAGTATTTCCCAGAGATGGTAGATGCAGGGGCTGATGGAGCCTATAGAGCAGAGTGGTGGAGGGTGCCCTTCCCTCAGTTTATAGTACCTGATGCATAGGTACTAGTGCCGGGAGGAGATGGAGGAGATGACGGGGGAGATGGAGGAGATGGAGGGGACGGAGGAGATGGAGGAGATGGCAGGAGGGGGAGAGGGAGGAGGATGGAGAGGGGAGAGGGGTCGAGATCAGGTGGCTGGAAACGGTCACGGGGATAGCGATCAGCGACACCCAAGGAGGAGGTGAGACCAGCTCACCGGTAGGTGGAGGTACAGCAGGAGCAGCCTGCGGGGGGAGAGGATCTGAGAGCCCAGATACAGGCTCAGGAGGTAGAGATACAGCAGCTTTGGACTACTATAGCCATGAGAGATCAGCAGCTACTAGATCTGAGGGCAGAGCGAGATCAGCAGATATCTGATCTTAGGGCAGAGATAACACGCCGTGAGGCGATGGCACAGGCCGAGGCACTGGAGCTCCGACAAGAGTCAGTGAGAGTAGCCTATTATCACGGGTTATATTTGTAGGCTGTCCTAGGGGGTGAGAGAGCACCATCATACTCTCAACGGGTAGGGGTATCAGACGTGGTACTCGATAGGAGAGCTATGCCTCCTCCACCACCATGAGCTCCTCACGAGGGTGGTAGCGAGTCTTAGGTTTAGATGTTTTGGACATATTTTGAGACTTTTGATCTAGATTTTGGGATCTCATATTGTATTGTATATCATGACATTGTATATAGATTTATGAGATTACTGGATGTTTGATGTATCATGTGTATTTGTCTCACTTGTGATGGATGTATCAGTTTATGTATATTATCTTGTCATTTTGCTCAAAAATGCTTATGTATGTGCTTATGTATTTTCTCTCTCATAGATGTATGTTTAATTCTCATGTGTATGATATAGACTCATGTTTCTTAAAAATGACAGTTTTGATATAGATATGATGATATGATTAACCCCTTGTGATGAATAGGAACAAGTTCGAGATGAAACAGACAAAGAGCGAAAGACATGATCGAGAAGAAGAAAAGGTGAGCGCAGTCGACTGATAGGTCCATGTAGGATGAAAAGGAGAGCTCTCTCCATATGCAAAATGCAACACTAGACTAACATGAACTTAAAAATGAAAACTACTATGAACGTGATTGACTTGCAAGGTCACAACACCTATAGATATCTAATTATCATCATCGAACGTTATTGGTAGCGTTGTAAGATCATACAATGCACACTAGCATAACTATGTGGATATGAATATGATCTTTATCAGATAGAAATGTGGAAATCTCACCTAGGCATCAAAGACATGGAGGTCCAGATGACTAATGCAGTGAGATCACCTAAGTTTTGATATGGTGAGATTATGCTTGTATCAAGACACATGAAAGTCAGGATAGCTATAAGCATGCACTCGCAAAAACAGTCAAGGATAATACTTTGTCAATCCATAATGTCAAGTAAGACCAGCATAAATGCTCATGACAGGTAGGACCAACAAAATATACCCACAAGTAGATAAAGAAATAAAACATGTTCTCATTCCCTCAGTCTTCTAGCTATGCATCATTGAAAACTTCTCAGGGAGAGGCCACTCATCAAATAAATTCTCATAGACAGCACACAAAGAAAAGTAAAGTCACCATATCTCAAGCGAATTGATTGTTTAAGTGTGTGTGTGTTGGTCATAGAGTCAAATTCTGAGTATCATATCTTCTTAGTGAGAAATATCACATCATACGAGACTGTTGGGTAAGACACCTGATAAGTGTTAAGAAACACTCGACGCAAGGGTAGTGTTGAAAAACACTGTTTGGGGTGGTGTTGAAAAACACCTATTGTGAAATGCCCCAAGAGACAAACGTACCTAAAAGACCAATGCTAACAGTCATGCCCCCTGGACAAAG
Organism: Chamaecyparis obtusa; assembly: GCA_027943335.1. Taxonomy (NCBI): domain Eukaryota; kingdom Viridiplantae; phylum Streptophyta; class Pinopsida; order Cupressales; family Cupressaceae; genus Chamaecyparis; species Chamaecyparis obtusa. The sequence goes on from BSBK01004783.1 coordinate 32,251, forward strand.
ACAAAGACCAATTCCAAATAAGGTCAAGGCATGATGGGAAGTGGCTAAGTGTCAAGGACGTATGCTAACAAATAGGAGTGCAAAGGCCTCAAGTAGCACCTGTTTCCAGGTTTTCACCACTTGGATTCTTTTTTTCATTTTTTCCCTTTTTTATATTTTTGCTACCAAGCCGCCTATTGCTAAGTTTTCACCAAGGCACTTTTTATTTTTTTTATTTTTTGAATATTTTGATTTTTTTGTATTTTTTCAGGACTTTATATGCTTTTTAGGATTTTTGTCAGCATCATATATCAATTTTTTTGGTAGTTTTTTAGGATCAATAAGTATGTACAAAGGATGCCCCCAGACAGACTGGGCATCAAGGATAGAACTTCTTGAGGTGTACAGTGTTGATGGGATCAGGGAGCTATTCTCCATCAGGATCTGACAGTAAATACGCACCAGTACCAAAAGTAGCTGTGATAACATATGGTCCAAGCCAGTTAGGTTCAAATTTTCCTTTTTGCTCTCTATGTTGTTGGTTCTTAGGGTTCTCTCACAAAACAAGATCACCTATTTGAAATTCTCTAGGGCGAACCTTCTTGTTGAAGGCCTTGGACATACGCTTCTGATACGCTCTCATATGATCAAAGGAAGTCTTATGCTTCTCATCTAGAAGTTCTAGTTCCTGTAACCTCATGGCGCAGTAATCCTCGTCTATAATCAAACCTTTGAGTGAGACTCTAAGTGATGGTATCTCAACTTCTAAAGGCAATATTGCTTCAGCACCATAGGTGAGAGAGAAAGGAGTGGCTCCTGTAGGTGTGTGAATGCTTGTCCTGTAAGCCCATAGTGCTAGATTGATTTGTAAGTGCCAATCCCTACCATTCTTGTGTACTGTTCTACGAAGAATCTTAAGAATGGTTTTGTTAGAAGCTTTTGCCTGTCCGTTTCCCTGTGGCAAATAGATGGAGGACTAGTGTTGCTTGATTTTAAACTTTTTGCATAGGTGCTTTAGGTCTTTATTCTTAAATTGACCTCCATTGTCAGTAATGATCTCAGAAGGCACTCCAAATCGGCAAATGATATGATTCAAGATGAAAAAAGAAATGGTCCTTCCTGAAGCAATAGAAAGTGGCACAGCTTCCACCCATTTTGTGAAGTAGTCAGTGGCAGTAATAATAAACTTGTGTCCACCTGATGAGTTGGGATGAATCTGCCCAACCAGATCAAAGGCCCAGTGCTGAAATGGCCAATGAGAAATAGAAGGGATCAGCTCCCTACCTGGAGCATGAATCAGGTTGCCATGTTTTTGACATTTTTCACATGACTTAGCAAAGTTGACTACATCTATCTGCATTATGGGCCAATAATATCCCACCCTAAGCAACCTTCAGGCCATGACAAGACCATTGGAGTGTCCACCACAAATGCCCTCATGGATGTTAGCTAACGCTTGGTTGGATTCCTCCTTTTCCAAGCACCTAAGGAGTGTCCCATCTAAACCCCTCCTATATAAATCACCATAGATGAGGGTGTGGCGAGAGGCGTTACGGATGAGGTTTTAGCATTCAGAGTGGTTGAATGTGTCGGGGAGGATGCCATCACGAAGATATGAATAGATAGCACCATATCGGGAAGACTCATGTGTGATAATGGCACAAATGGCATAGCTTTCAGATGAGTCAAAGAAGGGATGGTGTAGCTCTTCCACCAGGAATTCAAATCTGGATTCATGTGTCTCCAACTGAAGAAGTGAAGCTAATGTGGCCATGGCATCTGTAGCTTTGTTCTATGTCCTAGGGATCTATTGAAACGTCACAAAGGTGAAATAGCATCTCAAAAAATCAACCATCTTTTTATAGGGTATCAATTTGTCATCCTTGGTTTGATACTCTTCATTGACTTGGTTGATGATTAACTAGGAATCCCCAAAGACATGTAATTCTGTGATGTTCCATTCTATAGCCATTCTCAAGCCATTAGTTAAAGCTTCATATTCTGCAATATTATTGGTACATGAGAATAATAGTTTGTAAGACTTTGGAATGTTGTACCCATGTGGAGAAACAAATAACACTCCAGCACCTGATCCATTTTACATGCGGGAACCATCAAAGAACATTGTCCAAGTGCGAGTAGTTGTATACAAGATGTGTTCATCTGGGAATTCCACTTGGACTGGCATACTATCCTGGATTGGAAAATTAGCTAATTGGTCTACAATAGCTTGCCCTTTTATTGCCTTCCTTTCAATGTACTCTATGTCAAATTCAATTAGGACCATCATCCATTTAGCGAGTCTACCCGTCAGGGCAGCCTTACTAAGCAAGTATTTAAGGGGATCAATTTTGGTAACCAAAAGTATGGTATGAGCAAGCATGTAGTGGCACAACTTTTGAGAAGCAAACACCACCGTGAGACAAGACTTCTCAATATTATTGTAATTGATCTCATAGGAGACTAGAGTACGGCTGATATAGTATATGGCTCGTTCTTCCCAGTATCATCTGTTTGAGCCAATAATGCCCCTAGGGAAGTGTCTATAGCTTAAATATATAGGATCAATGGTTTCCCTGGAATAGGAGGCATTAGGATCAGAGGATTGGCCAAGTATTGTTTGATCTGATCTAGGCTCTTTTGACAATCCTCGTTCCAAACACAAGAAGCACCCTTATGCAATGTCTTGTTGAAGGGTTGCGCTCTATCTACAAGCTGAGAAATAAACCTCCTAATTGATTGAAGACGTCCCTGAAGACTTCTCATTTGGCTGATATTCTGAGGAGGTGGCATATCTAGGATTGCTTGGACCTTTTCAGGGTCAACCTCGATACCTTTTGCTGATATTATGAATCCTAAAAGTTTGCCTGAGGTGACGCCAAATGTGCACTTCTTTGGATTCAATCTCAATTGAAATTGTTCCATACAATCTAGAATTACTTCTAGATCATTGAGGTGTGTGTCCCTTTTTCTTGATTTTGCCAGGCTATCATCCACATAATCTTCCATATTTTTGTGCATCATATCATGAAAGATAGTCATCATAGCTCTTTGGTAGGTTGCTCCTGCATTCTTTAACCCGAATGGCATGACGTTCTAGCAATAGGTTCCCCATGCACATGTGAATGCTATTTTCTCTTGGTCTTCAGGAGCTATTTTGATTTGATTATACCATGAGAAACCATCCATTAGAGAGTATATGTCATAGCCCGCCGTCATGTCCACTATCATGTCAATGTTTGAAAGTGGAAAATCATCCTTTGGGCATGCTTTGTTTAAATCTCTAAAATCTGTGCAGACACGAATGGACCCATCATGTTTGGAGATAGGTACTATGTTTGAGATCCATTCTGCATAGTCGATGGCTCTAATAAATCCAGCTCTCAAAAGTTTTTCTAATTCCCCTTTGACAAGTAGAGCTACATGTGGATGCATTTTTCTTAATCTCTGTTTTACTGGCTTGACTCCTAGAGCTATGGATAAGTGATGCATTATGAGATTCATGTCAAGCCCTGGCATGTCTGAGTAGGTCCATGCAAAATTATTTTTTTTTTTCTATAAAAATTGTACATATGCCTTGGTCTCTTCCTCTGATAAAGACTGAGCAAGATGGACTATCTGAGGATTTTCTTCTGTGTTTAAATTGACTGGCTTTGTTGGTTCAATCAATATTGATGATCTATCCTGGAAATAACTCGGCAAGTTATTAAGTACCCCATCCTTAGGTGCCTCAAAGAGGTTTTCACCTTCGGATGCGTCATTTATTTTTACTATTTTTGGTTCTGACACCGCCACAAAGTGGTTTTCACCATCAGACCTATTTTTTTTTTTCTCTTTTATTTTGAGACTGAGGTACTTAATATCAGGCTCTTTCATGCTGGTTGTTGGTTCACTGGTGGAAGAAGCCATGGGTTCAAGAGCATTCAGATAGCAAGCAATTTTGTAATCATTGTGGAAGGTGAGGAATGTGGGCTCTTAATAGCGCTGAGACCAGTCAATTAGGTCAAAGTGAACAAGGGGTAAGTCAATGGTGGGTTCAATGTTGTTTATGCAAAAGGTGTCATCTCTGGTGACCATATAATCAGAGTTCATCAAGTCTTCTCCTAAGATACCTGAATTAGGACTCATCCTATCAAATGAAGCATAGTCCACTAAGGCAATTTGAGGAGGGCAATCCTCTAGTCCGACACTAGGATCGTTAGTCGCGTCGGGTTGGTTACTATAGGCATGGATAATATCCACGTCCAGATCAATTGTTGCATCTGAAAGTGAGTCCCATTCATATTCATGGGAGTTTTTCTCTGAGTCATCATTTAGGCCTCATGATGTAGAAGCCTCAAGGTTAGGAAGGGTTTTCCCCTCTCTAGTGCTAGTATTGGTACTATCCATCGCAGCTAGGACAGTAACACTTTCCTTTGTTGATCTAGCAGTCACACAGTCACTATCCGTCACAGCTGGGATAGTAGGACTATCAAGCATCAAATCTGTGGAATCTCCCCAAAGGAGATTCATTGAGGGCACCCAATCATCAGACACATCTTGTTGATTGGAAAGATTAGGCGTATATTCTGCATCACTGTCACTGTCCATCATAGCTGGGACAGGGACACCTTTCTTCTTCTTATTCTCAAAACCTAAGCCAATCGTGGACTTGTTCTTTCATCCGAAGAGAGCATGATCAAGAGGCTCAGCTTTAGCATCCAGCCTATGACTAAGGGGACCATATCCTGGATAACCCATATTCTTAACCATTGTGTATCCTTTCCCATAAGCTTCAGGTGGAGGAGCAAAATTCTCGTTGTGTTTGTATTTCTCTTCGTGATAGATCCAGTCCCTTATGGCAACTTCCTCTTTCTCTTCCTGAATGGGGACCGAAGACTCAACAAATTTCCCAAATAATGTCATTGCCGATGATGAAGGTTTTGTACTTGGTGATGGTCTCCCATAAGACCTAGGAGAGATTGGCATTTTTGTAAAAGAATCAATCTTATAATCTCCCATCCCAAGATCCATGGTCTTGAACTTCTGCTTGCATTGTTCAAGTGAACTACTAGGACTGTCAGCTTCCCTATTCAAAGGTACATGTGATCCCGCAGAAATGTTATTAACTGATAAAGCACTATCTCCAGGGATGCAAATTTCTACACCGTTATGGGGAAACTTAACACACTAGTGATATGTTGATGGGACTGCCTGTATTTCATGAATCCATGGCCTACCTAGCAAAATGTTGTAGGCTAGAGGTCCAACATCAACAATTTGGAATAATATATCTTTTTCTACGGGACCAATGCGAATAGGAAAAATAGCCAACCCCTTAGAACTTCTTTTTGCTTCGTCATATGCTTTGATTGTGATCCTTTTCTTTGTGTCAATGACGTTCTCAAAATATCCTAGAGCTAGCAACAAACTTAGGGTACAAATATTGAGCTCCGCACCCCCATCTATCAGTACACGCCTAACACAGGTTTTATGAATCATGACTTCGATGTGTAAGGCCAAGTTATGTGGGTGACTGATGGATTTGTCATCTTCTTCGGAGAAGGTGAGGTAATGAGGGCTAGCCAAATGGTTGACCATGTTTTGGAATTGGTCAATATCTAAGTTGTTAGGGACATTGGCTACTCGCAAAGCATCCTCAAGGATGTGCTTGTGCTTAGGAGATAATTCTAAAAGCTCAAAAATGGATATCTGAGCGGGTGTACGTTGTAGCTGGTCAATACGATTATAATTGGAATTAGGACCAATGGCAGATTTGGGAGGAGCACCTTTGGACACGGGCTGTTTAGACTTGCTAGTGCTAGGACCTCTAATGATAATGGGCGCTTGGGCCTGGCCCCTAGTGACAATATTGAGGGACTGGGGTGTTCTTTGTGAGTGAGGGCCTCTTATCACCATAGCGGGTCTTTCATCAGTCATAGGAGTTGAGTCCACATTATGTCCATAGGAATCTTTCCCTCTCATCATGTTGACACTATCATCCACAACTTCAAGCATGTTAATGACATATTCTGCATTTGTGTAGGTGTAGTTGATAGCCACCTTGCCATTCTTATTGTTAGAATTCTCTCCTTTCTCATATTTAGGCAAGGGCTCTTTAAAGACTTTATGATCTGTATTAGTGGTTAACCCATCCACTTGTAATTGTCCTTTCTCAATAAGGTCTTGGACAAGATGCTTGAGTTTAAAACAATTTTCTATGTCGTGTCCAATCCCATTATGGAAAATGCAAAAAGCCTTAGCATCCCACCACTGAGGTAAAGGATCCGGTATGCGATGTTTTGTAGGGTCCTATGGATGTGCCAAATTATGAGCCACTAATGTCTTAAAAACATTGGCATAAGATTCTCCCAATTTGGTAAATTATCTTTTCTCCGTTTTAGATCTCTTTTGATACTTAGGTTTGTCTTGTTGTGTTGAAGACATTTGCAACTTCATAGCTTGAACTACATGAGAGAGGTTAAGAACTCCTTCATTTTTGACCTGAGATGAGTCAACAACTCCGTCGTTGACCACTTGCTTGTTTTTGTTCCAATAGGAGTTCTTTTTGTCCTTGCTACCATTAGTATTGTTATTTTGGCTATTGTTGTTATTTGTTGGTTTAGCCAAAATTCCTTGTTCTTTTAGGACATCCTCAATGCGACATGCCACCTCTACCATAGTATCAAAGGAATTAAATGGGATTTTCTTGACTTCATATCTGAGTTCTGGTATTAGATTGCTCACAATGATATCAATTCTCTCCTCCTCAGGAATTGTCCTTGGGTATTTCAAACACAATCACCTCCATCGTTGTAAAAATGTGACAAAAGATTCCCCTTGATTTTGCTTAAGTTTACACAAATCAAGCATTGTGACCGACCTTGATAAGTTGTAAGAAAAATGCTGAACAAATCTTTGGACAAGCTCTTTAAATGTCTTTACTGGAGGGGAAAGGTTGGTGAACCATTCCATGGCTTGACCTTTTATACTCCTTGGGAATAATCTCATCAAGTAGGAGTCTTCATGGTGAAAGGAAAAGCTCATTATGTAGAACTGTCGAACATGGTCGTGAGGGTCACCAGTGCCATCATATTTGTCGTATGTTGGGAACTCAACTTTCTTAGGGAATTCTACCATCACCACACTTTTGTCAATGGGGTTAGGACATATGGAGTCCAAATGAAATGTGCTCTTGGGAGCCTTCATCCTGTCTATATCCTTTTGCATTTGTAAGATCACCTCATCAGTTGAAGGATTCTATTTCTTGATCTTTTGGTGAACATCAAAATTATATGGAACTTTAGCACCTTTGTCGATAAGACTTTCCAAGAATTGGTCTTTGTTTTGTTTCACATATTGCTCCACATATGCTTGAAAGGACGGTTCTTGTTGCATAGTCATGAAGTCCACATGATCAAATTTAGCATAACTGCCTCCATGTTGTGAGCCATGATGTGCTCGTTGGGAGGGTTGCTTTGAATGTCTATGAGATGACTGTCTCCTATGATGGTCATATCTTGAAGCCCTTCTTCCTCTAGGACTTGGGGATCGTGAGGGTGTCTTTGATCTTCTTCAAGGGCTAGGGGAAGGGTTAGATGGAGGTGAGTTGGTCCCACTATTGGCTCCCCTCCCATTAAATTGGCTTTGGAGTTGTTGTGCATAGAGTCTATCTTCTTCTTCTTGGGTGACTCTTTTCTGTATATCCAACAATGCACGTTCCTCTTCCTCTAGTTGTCTGAATTTTTCCTTTTTAGCAACCTGTTCATCTAAGTAGGCTTGCTTCTCTCTCTCAATGCTTCTCAATCTTGTATTTTCATATTGAGAGGTGTCTTTAAGTGGGGAGGTTTGTCTCGAGTGCCTCATTGCATTAGCTGCGTTGATGTGGTGATCACTAGATTCATTATTCTGGTCTTCATGTTGTGACCTTGAATCTGAGTGAGCTTTCTTATGATGTCTTTCAGCTCGTTGATGAGCATCAAAATACCTCACGTTGTTGGGAGGTGACCCAAGTGGACTAGCATGAGAAGAACCACCATACTCTCTTCTGTGTCCTTGGAAGATATCCTCAAGAGTTTGATTCATGGCTTCTCTTTGTTGTCGGGTGAAAGTGTAACTCATGTCCATACTTGATGAAAGTGGTACAAAAGAGGTGCTCACTTCACTAGGATTAGCTCCCAAATTAAAACAAACCTTAGATTCACTCTTAGGAGATTGATCAAAAAGGAGTCCTTTTCCCTTAGGTTGTCGACGAGTCTTGACGGGTGGTAACTGGCTAAAGGCAACAGGGGGTCGCTTCCCTTGATTAACTTGGTACCTTGTCGTAACTGACATGAAAGAAAGATACTCTCAATGATAAGGTGACCTTTCAAAGTGTCAACGCCAAACTAGGATAATCAAAGTCCTTTATTGTCCAAAGAGAAATGAAAAGAAAAAAAGGGCTTTACCAACACTGTCAAAGAGGTGCTTCAAATCAAAGGGTGACTACCCTTGCACTTTTGAATCAGGAGGTTGGACTAGGCCAAAAGATAATTGAAATTGAGATGAAAATGAAAGTGATTTAGACAATAAGAGTACTAAAATTTTCTCAGAATGAAGCTAACAACTTTAAAGATGAACCTTGGCACCAAGAATGGCCTTCTAACTTGGCAATTTTTCCAAAGTGATTTCGTAAATCAAATGATGCTATCCCAGAGGACTAAAAACCAAAAATTTGGAGTCAAGACAGATCTCAAACGTCAGGGTGAGAAGCCTACTCTAAGACCTAGCCTGATTAACAGCAACTGAAACTGACCAAAATTTAAGCACAACAGAACTAAACTAGGCGATATACTCCAGGCTACTGGGGCGATAAACCTATAACCGTGTGATACTTCACTCGAAGCCAAGCGATACTTCTTAGTACTGGCGGGTGATATACTCCAGGCAGGTCGGGTGATAGTCCGTCAAGGGAAAACTATCGCGTGATATTTCTCTTCAAAGCGGGCGATATTTCTAGCAAGCGCGAAGTATCGCGCGATACCTCACTTTACAGGGCGCGATACTATTGCAGAATTGTTTAACTCTTGACTAGAATTGTGTGAAATTTGCATTTTTTGGTTTGTTTGGTCAAAATTTCTAGTCTGAGGGTTGATGTTTTCGATTTCAGTCACAATATCAGCAGAATTTTGGCAGGTTTGCAAACAGTAAGGGATCAAAATATGGTCTCAAACACTTGAAACAAGGGCAAAAGCAACCTTGCCAGGACAAACACTTGTGATATCAGAATTGAAACAACACTCTATGAATGCTACCGATTGTTTGTATGTAAGAACATTTGCACTGGTATCACACAAATGAAGACACTTCAAGCAAATCTATCCTAAAAAGTCAAGGCTCAATACTTACCAACTTAGCCCACGACTTGATGCCCCCTCACCTCACACCAAGTGGTTACCCACAAGAGATGTTGGCTTTGTCATGGAAATGTCAAATGACACAACCAAAGGGACACATATGGTGAGTATCTTAAGGTGATCCGGGTAAACCACTTGGATCAATCCTTGCACTAAGAAGATAAGCGGCTAAACAAGGTGGCTTCTATCTAATGGTTCTTAATAAGGATTTCCATTCACAACACCCCTCTTGCTCCTCATAAAGGACTAGGACCTCGCGGCCTCAAAAGTACCTTAAGCATTCTTGTTCAATGTTTTCCCCATGGTCGCAATCCCATGAGCTACTCACATCAAACTAAGACAAGTGTTATGTCTACCAAGGTTTTTGGTGTCCTTGATAGCCTTGAGATTATAGTGAGTTGGAATCACTTGCCACCAAGGAAAATGATGACAAGGTTGTCCCCATTTGATTCATTCCTCTTGATTGCTCAAGAGCAAGCCCGCTAAAGGATCCTAAACTAAACAAAAATAGATTAACTCTTGAGGTTCAAGGTTTTTGATTCACCACAAGGGTGAAGAGCATATTCCCCTATCTCAAAAATCTCTCCCAAACACACCAAGCAAAGAGATTCAATTACTCCCTTGCTTCCAAAACCTTAAGATGGGTCAAGATTTTCTAATTCACCTAAAGGTGAAGAGCATACTTCTCCTACCACCTCAAGATCCCTTTCACAAGGTATTAAGATTCCTAATACAATTAGTGAATGCCACACTTGAAAGGAAAGCAAATAAACAAGCAAAAAAAAATTTTTGTTTTTATGCTTGGGCAGCCCTGCAAAAACTGTTAGTAGCCCTCTTTGACATGCGTTTTCAGCAATTTTCAAGCAAATGAGAGCACCTACAAACACAACTTGTTAGACCCACAAGGTTAGCAAAATCACAATCCAAATGTAAACATGCAATAGACTGCTAGATTTAAGCTAAAAGATGCGGGTTAGACCTATCTAAACACAACAAAACAAAACAACAAGCTAAAATAATCAAATTCGGACAAGAAAACTGGAAACGCAAGTCTCTGTCAGACCAGGCGATATTTCTCAGACTTCACCAGTATCGCGCGATACAGTTTCCTATAGTCAGGCGATATTTCTCAGTCGTGCGATACTTCTCACTATGGGCGGGTGATACTTCACCCGATAACAGGCGATATTTCTCAGTACTGGCGAGCGATTCTTCTCTCGTGTGAAGTGTCACACCACTATACAAAGGTATATCGCGTGATATTTCTGAGAAGTATCGCGCGATACTCTGAGATAGAAAACCAGAGACTGAAAATCAAACCAAAAATTGATGAAAATTTTGACAAAAAATGCAGAATTAAAGGGACAAAGCTAATCTACTCGGCCCCACGGTGGGCACCAGAAATGTACACACTAAAATGGTGCACTTCTATGAACCATTACATGCAAGGTTTCTCAAGAATGAGGCCTCACAAAGTGGCTCATAGCTCTCTATGCATGGAGTTGCAAGGTTGAAAATTGCTCTCAGCTAGAGCTACAAACTTGTGACCTTGCTAGTCAACCACACAATGAGAGATTCAAATGAAGACAAGGGCAACAATGCCAATATCTCCAAGAATCACTATGAAATGCAATGCAATGCAACTAAAATGAAGATGCAAATGTGCAAGCTATGCTATGAAAATGGAAGAACAAACTAAGCTATGAAATGGAAATAGCAATGGATTACAAATCTTTCCTATTTAGACTATGTGGGCTTACTCTATTGCATAAAAGGAAATCTATACTAAGAATGCCATTATTATGCAACTATGAAAGCAAATATGAACTAGATGATGAAAGCAACAAGTCTTCAATGTCTTCAAAAGGCTCCAAATGCACCTAAAACTTGCAGCATAACATTAGCATAAAAACATGGTATATGCAAATGAAGGAGAGAGCTCTCCTTTTATAAGAAATGAGGTGAAATGGACCATGGAGATTAAGAGGCAAAAAGTCTTAATCAGCGGTGGAGCTTGAAAGAGGAGCAATCCATGTGCACAAGTATCCTCCAATGAGAGTGAAGTATTGACTTTTGAGCCTCATGTGAGACAAAAAGTGCTTTTCTCCTTTTTATAAAATAGGAATAATGTTTTATTTATGCAACTTAGGATAAGAGGAAAGGTGGGGGCTTTTTATTTAATCAAAAGGGGAGGAAATATTCCTTTTAATCAAATAAAGACTTAGGATAAATGGTTAGCCCATAGGATAAAAATCCAATATATGATCGAAATTAAGATTTGATCAAGAAATTGAAAATATTGATTATTGATAAAAATGATTTAGGATTGATAAATCAAATAAATGGGGCCCAAAGTCTAGGCGACCATTTTTGGGTGCATACACCTTCAAACCCTAATGACCTCGGAATTCCACAATCAATATGAATGCAACAAGCTTTGGGTCAACCCTAAAACTAACCTGACAAAATCTAATACATAACATCACATTATACTAATATTACATGCTACCTCTTAACCCTTATATGTGTAAAAACTTCCATCTGGTAGAATTAAAAAAGGATTGAATCCTACTAATATTATTCCCCAGATAGGCATCATGTACTTGCATAGTTGACTCACATCAAAGGTTTTAGGAATCTCTATAACTACATTTTAACTAATAATTCTTTAGAAGTGGCAAGGATGCAATACTCTGTTAATGTCGACCCCTTCCCCTTGAAGTTTTTTCATCCTTTTAAAATAGGAACATGAATACCAATAAGGTCTTATCAACCTCTTCCTCATCTTGTACCTCTCCAAGAAGACACCATTAGTTACACTTAGAGCATTAGCCTTGTTGATAAAGAATTTTTAGCACAGATAGCTTTCAAATATCCCTTGAAGTATCACTCACCATTTAAATACCCCTCTAGCTAAGATATGCACAAATCCATATTTTTATCCCAATATACCTCCTACAACTGTATTTTCAAAAATTTGAACATTCTCTAGAAGTCACTTCCCTTAGAACATCCATTTCTATTACTTCCCGAATAATGAAGTATACTACGAAAAAATATTTATAACTTCTAAAACTTTACAAATTGGAAATAATTCTTGTGATTGTACTCTTTAAGCATAAAAAAAAGTCACTAGAATTTAATATTAGGATACATAATATTTTCTATTACAGTATCAAAAATCTTGCAATCAGTAAATCTACAAGTTTGAAAATCCTCTAAATTTTTTGGTTATAATTGACCCTTTGATTCTTGTGCATATCATATCAAAATCCCCAAATGGATATCCTAATATGTTTCCATTGCTCCCTAAAATTGTTTAAAGTACTACCTCTTGAAAATCCTATGATGGTACAATGGTCCACCTTTATGGGTATGTGAAGGATCATGGTATGCCAAACTAGGCCCTTAAGTGGCAATGAAAATTCAGAAAATCAAGTTTAGGCAAGTTGACATAAAAATTTGAACAAGTTATAAATATTATATCAAAAATATGTAAGAAGAGAATCTGTAGAAAATTGAATTTAGTTTCTAAGATACTAGGCCTTTTTCAAAAAATAATTATTCTATATGTTTAAAATTTCTAATTTCAATGTAGTAGTACAAAAATTTCAAGAAAAAAATAAGAAGTAGGTGGATGTTTGACCACCTTAAACACAATCAAATGCTAATTCTTATTTACAAGATTCTAGATATAAGTAGTAGACTCATGTCCGGATGTGACACATATTTTTTTGTAATTTTTTTCCAAGTAAATAATTAATTATGATTTTTCTTCTACAACTTTTTTAGAATACAAAAACTCTCATGTCTGACCACGTTAACTTAGTCTAAAATTTATCAAATTGATTTTTTTTTAAATTTTTCTTGTAGTAGGAAAATCATAGAATGTGACACATGTTTTAGATTTCAAAAATGTTATACAGTTTGAAACTTATAGCTATTTTTCAATAAGTCTATCAATCAGGACTAGAAAGATAACAAATAGGCGTATGTCTAGCCACATTAAACAAAATAAAATGATAATATTTTTTTATAAAATTCTAGATAAAACTAGTAGACTCATGTCCGGATGTGATGTATATTTTTTTGTATCTTTCTTGCATGTAAATAATTAGTTATGATTTTTCTGCTACAAATATTTTGTAATAAAACAACTCTCGTGTCTGACCACCTTAACTTAGTCTAAACTTCATCAAATTGAAAGAATTGTTCATTATTATTGTATTAGGTGAAGCATAGAATGTGATGTATATTTCAGATTTAAAAAATGTTATATTTTTTTAAAGTTACAGGTGTTTTTCAAAGAGTCTATCAATTAGGACTTCTTTTTCACATCGCCACTTTTTGGCATACCATGATCCTACACATACCCTTATATCAATCTTTAATTGTCACAATTAACTCTCATACCTCTCACTACAAAGCAACAGTCACTTCCCTACTAGCCAATCAATGGTCTATTTGAATTTCAATCCTCGAGGTGGAACCTAAATTGAAAGATTTGAAAATAGAAATGTTCAAATCACCTCCTCATTGTCATTCAACGATGCACATGTGGCAAGATCTTATGATCCTGCACTGTATAATGATCAACTAAATTGGATCATGGTATCATGAGAACTGTTGATCACTTTCACTCCTTAACCACCAACCACAACACAAACTTTTCCTTATGAAATAAAATTCAATCACCTTTTGATTAAAAAAAAATATCTTTGTCAATTTTTTCCATGTGCTAAAAGATTATCATGTAGGTTGCAAATATTTTAATCTTAGCAAAATCAACAACTTTTTTCATTATTATTTTTTACCAATAGACTATCTCCATCTATCACTGACTGTTAGATATCATGGTCCCACACACCCACCCACCAACAAGCCTAGGACACGTGACATAATCTCATGATCCCACACTGAATAATCCTTGATTAATTTTGATCATAATATCACACAGACTATTGATCTTTTCAACTCTTTAATCCCTAAGCACTAATGAGGTAGAGTATATGTTGAGAACCTTTTTGGAGAGATTAAAAGATCCTTGTTGAAAATAGGCATCTATTGAAAGATGGGTGTATTATTAATATGATCTTTAACTAAAAGGGATGCTAAACACAACACCATAAACTATTGATCAAGGAAAAATTGATAGATGGAAGAGCCTTTCCATCTTGCAATTAGCTAGATTCATTCCATGACACCATCACAGGATTGTGAGGTGAATGGGAAAAAAAATGTAGCCTACCACTTGAGAAAAGAAAAGGGTCCCGCCAAACATTGAACAATTAACCTATAACTTGGTGAAGTAAAAAAGGCTATAGGGAAAGACCCTAAGAAGAAGCAATTTGAGGTGCAAAAAAATAAAAAGGGAACCGCATATAAACACCTATAGTGCTAGGTTGTAAGAAATAAGTCCCTTCCTAATTAGATGACCCCCATTGGCCTTATGAACTTAAAATTTAATGGTGGAAAAAAATAACTCAGGGTTTGTAAAATTTTAACTAATCCAAAACCCTAAATCCTAATAAATGAAGAAGGGGTCAGAACTGATAACAAAGGGAAAGAAACAAGGTGAAGGAAATACCTCCTTAGATGATAAAAAATGAGAATTAAAAGTTATCTAGATGCAAGAAGGCCAAAAAAAGGGCATTTAAAAACTTTAAAGGGCCTCCTCACAAAAATCATCATGGTAGTCATAAGAAATTGAGAGTACCAACACTCCCAATCCTATAGAATAGAGAAATGACCTTTATCCCCTTTGGATAAATAGGCTTCATAAAATAAAGATGGTATCCTACTATTTCTACCTTCAAATCATTTCCAAGGGATCTTATACACTCACTCATAGAAGAAGAGCCATGTGTGTCACCCACATCATTTCTTAACACATACTCCATTTCAAGAGGTTCTAGGAAAATTAGGTGATCTAGATATACCCATACTAATTTCCACTTTTTATATTGTGAAAGCACAATATCCTTCTCTTCAGAGGTGGGTTCTCTATTAGAAAGCTTGACAATATTCCTAAATGTATCACATAATGGAATCCTTGTTGTTTTTGTTTTTGTGTAGTTTAGTTTAGTTTTCTTATCCCATGATTGCCAATAATTTTGATATTGAGGAAATGCCTCTACAATTTTCATAGGTGGAAACTCAATCTCGATGAGAGAGAGAGAGAGAGGTTTGGTCATCACCTAGGTCCTAGGATATAATAATGTGTCATAAGACCCCTCAATAACCCTTTTGAATTCTAATATGTAGAGAGAGGGATCCTAAAGGGTCCTAAGGGGTTAATGTCTCCTAGGAACTATTATGATACCTTAGGACCATTTAGGACCCCTCTCTCTACATATTAGGAGTTGAAATGGTTGTTAAGAGGTCCTAGGACATGTTAATGTGTCCTAAGACCCCTTAAGAACCTTTAGGAACCCTTACCATACATTAGTGTATGGTAAGGGGTCTTAAGTGGTCATAAGGTGTCCAAGGATACATTTATGAGTCCTAGGACCCCTTAAGACCTCTTATGACCCCTTACCATACACTAATGTATGATAAGGGGTCATAAGGAGTTTTATGGGGTCCCATGATACATTATTGTATCCTGACACCCCATAAGACCCCTTACAACCCCTTAAGACATCTTACCATACATTAGTGTATGGTAAGGGGTTGTAAGGGTTCCTAGGACACATTAATGTGTTGTAGGACCCCTTCAAAACCCTTACAACCCCTCAGGACCTCTTACAATACACCATTATATGGTGAGGGGTCCTAAGGGGTTTTAAGGGGTCTTATGGGGTCCTAGGACACATTAAGACCCATCAAGGCATGTTAGAATATACCAATAATGAATAAGCTCCAACATTGATGAAGTGTACCTACAAGTAAAAGAGAATATAATTTTTACAAGTAAAATGTCTTCTCTTAGGAAGAAAAAAATACATCAAATGATAAAGAATCTAATCCACGTGCAAATGATAGAAGGAGGAAAGAAGTCTCCAAGTATGCATTTTTTAAGACTGGATAGGTATCTCCATGCTTGAAGTATCTATCACATCATCAAACTGAAACATGAAATGTGGAAAATTAAGTGAAGGAGAAGAATCAAGAATACCAATCCCCAAACAAGGTGAAGATATATCTCCAACTAAAAATATGATGAAGTTTTCATTAAAGATAAGAGAAACCCCCTCAAGTATGTCACCCAAATTTACAATATGACAGTCAATAAACAATGTTCAAATTCCATCCAAGTAGTCATCCCACACTATGACATCTAGATCTCTATGATCATCTTGTTTAATAGTAGAGATTAAGACCAAAGAAGTAGGAGGTGGAGGAGTAGGAAGCTCAACACTTGTCTCAAGTAAATAATGGTTTAAGTGTCCAAAGTTTTCATATACATAATTCACCCTCGGTAGAAGGGTGGGTATATCATCATCATCATCATAATCATAATCATCATAATCATAATCATAATAATAATAATCATCATCATCATCATCATCATCATCATCATCATATAAAAAATAATTCAAGCACGATGCATGATCAACAACTCTCATAGCTATGACATCTCTAGTCTCCATCTCCCTAATGTAGACATAATCGAGAGTGAACTTAACAATTTTCCTTGTTCCCCATGAGTAATTTGGTAAATAGAAAGGATATCAGTGGTCAAGGATGATTATGTAGATTGAGAAGATTCCAAATGTGTAGAAGGAGTAGAAACTAATGAATATTGTTCTTTTTAAGAATGTGAGTGAGCTCATCAATCTTCTTATTGAAACATTTATACTCATCATGTCCTAGATTTTTACAATATGGACATTTTCCCCTCTTTCTTCTAGATAATTCCTCTCTTTCAGAGGACTTGGATTTATAAGTATGGTGTGAAGGAGAATCATCACCTTTCTCATGAAGCTTATGATCCTTATGTCTCCTCTTTCCTTTTCCTTTGGAAGCCTTTGGAGTGGAGTCATTTTCAAGAAGTGTGTGATGCTTTGAAGGATTTAATTTACCCATGTGTGCCAACTTTTCTTGTTTCCTTGTGAATTGAGTTGCAAATTCATCAAGAGAAGGTATTTTGTATGTATGACCAAGAGCATCCATATTAGTATAGAATGTAGAAACAAAAATTGTATATTTAGGATCTTGTTCAGAAATGATATCTATAAGATTAATTATTCACCCTCTTTAGTAATGACACAATTAGAAAGCTCCAATCTAATAGAATTGAATTTAGAGAAAAAGTTTTGAATATTGTCAAAATCACTAGGATTTAGACTTATGAGCTCATTATCGAATCTAAAATTTACCATTTTATGAGGTTTACCAAAGAGTCCCTCCATGATTATCCA
Organism: Chamaecyparis obtusa; assembly: GCA_027943335.1. NCBI lineage: Eukaryota > Viridiplantae > Streptophyta > Pinopsida > Cupressales > Cupressaceae > Chamaecyparis > Chamaecyparis obtusa. The sequence goes on from BSBK01004783.1 coordinate 49,967, forward strand.
AGCATCATGAGGATGTGTGCAAGATGCAATATGATATATAAAATCAGGAGTGTGATGGACAATATAAGAGAGATAAGTTCTTTATGCCTTCAACCAAACCATTTTATCCTTTATGTGATACTTGTGGTTGGCTTTGGATCCTACCCAAAATTGATTCTATCTAATCCAAGAGTTAAAAACTAAATAGACATAGATTCTTTTTATTCATGATACCATGTTAGAGTTTTAGGTGACTCTACAACACCCCCAAGATCAAATGTAAGGAAAAGATAAATTCCATAAGGGAATGGATAGATAATTGCATTAAGATGTAATAATAATTTTATTGATAATGGACATAATGAAAATGTATATAATAGGAATGCTTATATAGGCAAGGAGATAATAGATAACGATAAAGAGAAGATAAGTTATCACCTATTGAAAGTGGAATCACACATCCACCAAAGGTGGATCATCCTCCATTATAAAATGAAGTATGTGCCATATGATGAGGATGATAATTTAAGATGTGCACTAAAGCTTGATCTCACACATAAAATAGAGTGAGATAAAAATTATCACCACCTAAAGTGGAATTCTCCTACACCATGTGCTTTATATAGATGAAAACTCCTAGGAGTATCATATGTAAACTACTACGCAATGCCTTATCCTAAGTAATCTTAAGTAAAGTGTAATTAGTGAATACTTTATTACACCAACAACTAGATCTATCTTTTAATGTATTAATTTTGATAACTATCCATGAAAAGATAGAACTCTAAATTTCCATCATATTTTTAAAATCTTTATTTATACTAGGATTGTCTAGAATTGATGAACTCCTCACAATTAGAGTATATCCTTACCCATATAAATAGGGATGTACACATGAATTCTTATATCCATATCTTTCCTACACTAAGGAGAGGAAACAATGGAAATGGGGTCTGACGAGTAGTTAGAGTCTTCCAAATAGATTTTTCTAAAGAAGACAACTTTCTTCTATCCCCAACTAAGAGGGACCCTGAGGGCTTCTTAATTTGTTTGGTTTTTCCTAAAGTAGACAACCTAGATTTCTCTATCCCTTTCACATCAACACTAGGGCCTAGAGAATCATGAATAATACCATCTAATGGGCTATATTCAGATCCATTATCATTTGAGATAACAAATTTCTTATGAGAAGAGGAATTAGATGAGGGTTGTTTCCTTTTATACAAATAAAAACCATCTTCATTTTTAGAATTCACTTCCTCTTAGTAAAATTAAGTATCCCCATAATGAACCCTAACATTCTTGTTTTACTCAATTCCCATTTTAGGGGGATAGTTTCTCTCTATATGAAAAGCTATAATATGCTCCATTAATAGTAAAATCAAACACTAATAGAGAACAAGGGAAGACATATTTTTAGCATGATCATGTAGACTATGATCCATAAATGACAACAAGTAGAACATAAAATAACTACACTCATCATGCCTAAAATGGTCGTGGATAAAAAAATGGTAAATAAAAATACAATAGAATTTACCATCTAGGGTGAGATAGTGCATAATTACCTCAACATAATCTTGCCACAGACTCTCAAGGGAGGATCTATCAAAACCCCCATTAGTATTCATTTTTAGTTTGTCTCTTTCACAAGGTTGAAAAAATATTTCCACTACTTCATTGACAGACTTCCTTCCTTGGTAAAAATTCCCTCCTTCTACCAGTGAGTTTGAGAACTTTACAATTAATTCTTCATTAATTTCTAATTCTATGTCATACACTCTCAAAGTATCCTCCTTCCATCCTTCAACAAACACTTCTGTGACTTGAGTTTGCACACCATAAAGCCTTTCCACATAGATGCTTAGACCTCCCAATAAAATCTCATGCTAGAATGAATCTATTTTTTGCAATTTTTCATAGACAAGAGGTTCCACTTATTATGATTCCCCCATTATACCTATAAAATGAGGATCAACAATCTAGAAACATGGCTGCCAATACTAAAAACTTTAATTATCACTGTTAGAGCAGTCGAACATTTCATAGTGAATGAAGCCCTCGCAAGGACACTGATTCACATGTATAACATCATTTCCAAGATAACATAAATTATCATTTCCCAACATCATTATGTAAGAGCATTTGAATTTCTACATGGATATTATCTTTAATATCCCATTTAATCATGTGTTGAGAAATAACACCCATATTCACTAGCTTGTCTACCACATAGTTACCTTCTTGCAACACATGGGAGATTTTATACTCAAATATATTTAGCATAAATTTTCAATCTGCAATAATTTTCTTAATTTCCATCCTAGAAGGACTTCTCCAATTAAAAACTTAATAATATTTAGGGAGTCACTTTCTAATCATACTTTCATCATCCCCCTATCCTTAGCCACTTTGATTCCAATATAGGTTGCATAATCCTTGACATTGTGGTTATTCTGAGTACCCAATAGAAGGGCCACTACCAATACAAATCTACCATTATTATCATGAGCCACTCTCTGACATCCAAAAGGTATAAGATTTAATTTCTCTACCCCACGAGTTTTTATTTTTATCCATCCCAAAGGAGGAGCAGTCCAAGCTACTCCATCTCTAGGATACTTAGATATTTAATCAATGGGTTAGAAATATCCGACTATAGCTTCCATATTTGAGCTATTTCTCATGCTCTTTCAAAGAGGTTCTAAGAGGAGGTCTACAACTTTAGAATTTTTATAGGTCATAGAAAAATTCTCCTTAATAGCTGATTGGATCTTGCTAGCCACCACTTCCACAAAGAACACAACATCTCTAAATACTTTATTAACTCTCTCCTTCCAAAGGCCTTAGGTAATACGAGGCATTATCAAGGACCAAATTAAATAGAGGGCATGATTTAAAGTTGAAGGTTTCCGCTAGAGCCAACACTCATCAAAATAATTACGGACGATGCAAGACAACTACCATATACTTAGGAAGAAGGACCAAACTTCCCTGGTGTAGGAGTAGAAAAAAAAGATATGAAGAGAATTCTCAACTTCTTCCAAATAAAGATAACACCAATTAGGGTTAACCATTCCCTTTTTCACAAATTATCAATGGTCAAGATCTTATTCTGCACTTGAAGCTACAAAGAAATGTTGATTTTAGGAATAACCACAGGGTTCCAGACTAGTGCTGAGAAAGGAAAAGGATAGAGGTCTCTAATTTGCATATGAAAAGCCATAGAGACAAAAAAAATTCTCACAAAAGTTGAATTTGAAAAAAAAACATCTTTGGGCAACAAGTTAGTGATATGAACCAAATAAATCTTTAAAATGATGATCTTTTTTTGGTCATATATTTTCATTTGTAGGTTATTGAAATATTGTTCATTATTGTTGACAGTTATTTCCCTCAATTGAATACAATTTCATTATTTTTCTTCTGTTTGTTTTTCTCTTTGTTAATTTTCTTACACTTATAAGCTATTTGTTCTAGATAATATTTATTGATGGATATGATCTTCTTGGGGATTTCATGCATATGGATCTCTATCTGAGCTTTTATTCTAAGTTTCCCACTTGTCATACCGCATTTACTATGGGATTTCTCATTAAGGTTAATTTATAATGGCCCTGGCCAACTTCAGCCTAATTGTTGATGCTGGTGCTCGAGTTGATTCTTTGAAAAGCCATGGTTCCTCCTCTGAACAAACATCCACGCAAGTTCATCCCTAAGGTCTTCCACAAGGTAACCCTAATATTGTGCTTAACATACAAGATTTTGATTTTTATTGTGATTGGTTGGAAAAACATACCTTGATAGGTTATTTTGTGGGTCACACTCCTAAAACTATGCTCAAAGAATGGGTCGCTAAGAGCTAGAATCTTCATGGAGTTCATCTTAAGGCTGTTCAAAATATTACCAAAGGTTTTTTTCTATTTCATTTTTTGAACCCTTCCCAAAATGAGGTAGTTTTTAGTCATGGTCCTTGGTCTCTTCACTCCTCCTTTCTTGTTTTCCATAGGTGGTCTCCAGACTTCACTGTCTCAAACAATAAGAAACTTAGGGTTCCTATGTGGGTTGAATTTCCTAGTCTCACTTTTCCATGCTAGCCTTTTATTGAGTCGAATGCTAGAACCCTTGGAAAATTTATTACTATGAAGCATGAAAATATTTTCAATGCTCATCCACAGAGGTGCCTAAGTATTGAGGTTGACCTCTCTAAGGACCTCAAGGACTCTGTAAAGATCCAGGTCAAATCCCACACCTTCTCCCAAAAGGTGCTTTACTTGAACCTTCCAAATACCTGTTATAGGTGTCATTTGGCATATCACAAAATCAAGGATTTCCCTTTGGCCATTCCCTGAGCTAAGCTGTAGCCAAAGGAATCTAGTATTAAAAATGTAGAGGTTAGAAAGAAGGAAGAATGGACTACTATCGTGTGCAAAGGTAATACCTCTTTGGCTCCCAAATAGTCACCTTTTGCATCTACTTTTTCTCCTCCTTCGATGCCTCTGGCTAGAGAGAAAGTGCTTGCCATTGAGGGGCCATTAGTGGTTCAACATGTTTCAAACCTTGCTTCTCAGGGGAAATCCCTAGCTGCAAATACTACCACCAATAGTGTGGTGTGTGCTCCATAAGCTACACCTTCAATTATTGTTTCACAGACACTGTGTCAGTCTTGTAGCCTTGATGGTCATGCGAAAAACCTAGATTAAAAGTGGAGGTTTGTCTCACCTAGAGATTTGCCTCCCAACTTTCGCTTGATCCCAATTTTTTTACAAAATAGTTTCTCCTTTCTTGAGGATGAGGAAAATATGCATTAATTTTTATGAATTTTTTATCCTTGAATGTGCGAGGTCTGACCGACCTCTCCAGAAAGTATTATGTTCCAGATACTCATTGCAAACCTCAATGTCTAGATATTTTATGTTTACAAGAAGTTAAGATCTCTGGTTTTTTTCTTACTTCTTCCTATCACGTCATATGGCTGGATGGCATTGTTTTTCTTCTCAGCACAAAGCTAGTAGAGGTGGTGTTATTAATATCCTTTCACCTCATTTATAATCTGTAATTATTTCTCATGGTTCTGACCCTATGCAGAGAATAATTAGGATTTTGATGTCCTTCAATAATCATTCCTTTGGTATAGTTAATGTTTATGCTTCCAATGATGTTGTGGAAAGATCTCAACTTTGGTTTTGGATGGTAGATAATCTTCCTTTGAGTACTTAGGTTGTGTGTGGGGACTTTAATATGGTTGAGCAAGATTCTGACAAAAAATGGATTCTTCCTTTTAGATGGATAGCGGGTGAGCGGAAAGTATGGTTCTATATGCACAATAAATTAGGCCTTTTTTATCCCAATGCTAACCACCTTTGGCAAAGTGGGGTTTGGCACACTTGGTCTAATTTTAGAGTTGGTACTGACTACATATTTAAGAGACTTGAGCGTGCTATGATAACTGCACAATCTTTTTTCCCCTTTTTTGAAGTTCAAGAATTGCCTGTCATCCCTCTGACATATGTGACTTTCTTTGACCACTACCCCATCTTATTTTCCATTACGTGGAAATTTGATGTGTTGTGGGCTGCCAGAACTCAATTTTTTCTTAATACATTAGTGTTAAATCATGCCTCTACCATTTCTCATATCCTGCAGCTCTAGAATTTAGTGCCTCGGCCCCACACCCAAGATGGTTGGATTTAATGGTGGAATGATGCCATCACTCACATGGCTAGATTTTTCAAGAATCTACAGCCACCAGTTGGCCATGTACAAAAGATGTTCTTATGAATCCAATACCAAAGCTCTTCAGAGTGCCTTTGAAGCTATCACTTTGAATCCATTTGATTCTGAGCTTCAAGTTTAGCTTGCTAAACTCCACCATGAAAAGAAGATTGCTAATAATTATGCTTTTTGAGGAGTACAAATCAAAGCTTTCCTCCATTGGTTGGAGGTGGGAGATCAAGCCTCCAATCAATTATTCCAAGCTCTCAAGGCCCATCATACCAATTTTGGGATAAAAAAATTAAACAGGGTCATGAAACTCTTTCAGATCTTTCTGCTATTCTTTAGGCTTTTGTTCAGCACTATGAAAGAGTGTTTCCTTTGCAAGGAAATTTGGTTACTTGAGATGAGGCTCTCACAAAGTTTGTTTCTATTACTCCAAACTACCTAGCAGTCGAGCAACAAGCCTTTTGTGAGAAATTTCTCACCATCAGTGACCTCAAAGAGGCTATTTTTTCTATTGTTGATGACAATTCCCCTGGGTGTGATGGCTTCCCTTATGAATTTTACAAACATTTGTGGGATTCTATGGGCCTTGACTTGCATAAATTTTATCTCGAAGCTTACCATAGTAAAAGTTTGGGAGCTATTATTAACAAAGAAAAAATTAAACTCATACCTAAAGTTGGCAACCTTGAGGATATCTATAATTGGAGACCCATCACCTTGCTAAATGTTTCATACAAGATCATTACTAATGATTTAGCTCTCAAAATTAGACATCTCCTTCCTTTGATTATACATCTAGAATAAACTAGCTTTATTAAGTCCATATATATCCTCGACAACATCATTACTCTTTGGGAAGGGATGGAATGGGCTCGTAAGTCCAAGTAGCAGACCTTGTTCCTTAAAATTGATTTTGCTAAAGCTTATGATCACATTGAATGGCCTTTCATTCTTGCTATGTTGTAGATGCTTGGTTTTGTCCCTAATTTTTTTCAATCTATGGAAATGCTTTTTGGTGATTCTTCTACTTGCATCTCTATCAATGGTGCCCAATCTGATGCCTTTGGGCTTTTCAAGTCTATTCACCAAGGTTTCCCTTCGCTAAAACAATGGGGGTATAATTTTGATGCTAATTTGTGACGGCTCTACTATTTGTATTTTATTTTTGTGTTTTTTTTGCAATTACTCCTGACAGTGTCGTAATATCGATGGTGACATCATAATTTTGAGTCCTGCTAAACAAAAAAAAAAGAAAGAAAAAGTGTCATTTGTAACTTTTGCATGTTCAAAGAGTAGCAACCGCGAAGAGGACACATGACTTTTGCATGGTGCGAAGAGGGCACTAGACTTTGGCGTGTGCAAAGAGGAACCATGCGAGAAGACTAGGGCACTGGTCTTTTGTGTGCACAAAGAGGGCACTAGTCTTTTGTGTGCGGGAAGAGGCCGATGTCGTGCATGAAGAGGGAAGTGGACTTTTGTGTGCGTGAATTGGGCATTCAATTTTTGAGGTAGGCATTCAAATGGCATCTATTTATCACTTGTTATCTCACTACTTGGGGCCCGTGAGTTTTGATATGGGCTCGTGAGTTTTAATATTCTATTTGTTTTCACACATTGATTGATGCTCATCTCGAACCATTACACCTGTAAAAAGATGAATTGAAGCTCTTTCAAAGATAAATCACATAAATATGTCTTCTTTTAATTATTGCAAATAGGAAATGACGTCTCTCACCCGCCATCAATTTCAACCTTTAAAGATACCCATTTTAGCTTCCTTTTTGAGACAATTTCTAATAATGGAGGATTTATGATTATTTAATATTCAATTTCTCCTATTTTTTAAACAAGAAGGGCCAAAAAGAAGGGGACCCAATTTTATACAAAGCATGTGGAAGATCTATGGTGAATCTTTAAAAGACCGATCCAACATAATATCATCTGAAACCCTAGCTTGCTGATTAGGGTTGAGACTTTCTCCTATAATATTTAGTTTCTCCTATTTTTTAAATGAGCATCCCAATAAGCTCTTGATAAATGTGCAATGGACCCTCATCCCAATTGGATAATTTAGGATTTGAACCCATGACCTAAACTACCTAAATCTACAGTCAAGGCAAAGTAAGTGAATCATTAATCCACTTATTAGGTAATTGAACAAATTAATTAATAAACGAAATTGAATAGAGTTAAGATTAAAGTTTTGGTAGGAATTCAGGGTGTTATCATGAGTAAATTTGGTCAGTATTTTTCTTCTCCATGTACAACCCATGAGTTATAGGCTAGGGCATCATGTATTTATTTAGGCTAGTAAGGAAATGAAAGAGGAAATAGTATAACAAAGAGGGTTATAAATGGGATTCTTTAACAACTATAGTTATATCCTTTCAGACTCCTCATTAAACTACAATATTTTTATGGTTTAAGACTCCACCTGTAATGTTCCCTTCTATTTTATCATGATCTCAACTTGATTGGGAGATTCAACTTCACTTCTACAACCAATGAACTCTATGGCTCAGAAAGCTTTAAACCTTTAATTAATTTTACCCTAGATTTGATCCAATCAATATATCAACTTTTCTTGACACACCATAATGTTAGAAGAATCTCTATGGGTGTTTTCATTTTCCTACAGTGGCTCCTCCTTTCTAACTCAACTATAAATATTTAAGCGACTATTACTTTGCTTCACAACTTCTTTTTCTCCATCTTCAAACTTGGATGGGGACTCCAAGATTTATAGCTTCACTTGGACATGACTGTGATCTACCTCTTCTCTAACATAAATTTCCTTTCTTCTTTCCAAAAAACATACTTGACACAGCTAGCGAACTACAACCTCCTTGTAACCATTAATCCAACAAAGTACTGATAACTGTATAAACTTCACATATAAAATAAAAAGCTTATAGATTACCTTTCACTTCCAGTGATATCCACATATCCTTGAAAACTTGTGGCTTTTCTATATTTTGTTTACTTCTAGAAACCTATTATCTAGTCAATTCTTTAGTTGGGGCTTCACACAAAATCAACTATCTCCTACAATAGTTTCTACACATGGCTCTCCTTTGAATTCTAGTCATAGTTTTTACATTTTGTGATTCATCCATGCTAACAGAATCCTCTCTATTATTTTATGATATCATATTCATCAATTTGATTTGGAAACTTGGATCTCTTAACATATATTTTGAACTCTCTTGAACACTAGTTCTATAGATTGGAGCATTAATCCATATACAATATTTGATAGGTCATACAATGATGAAGAAACCACACATCACATACTAGCTATAAGAGGGAATCACCATAAAAAAAAAATTCCTGTTAAGAAAGGAGAGTTGGGATATGATGCCTCAACCATTAACTGCAAATACCACATCTGCCATCATCATCACAAATATTTCTACAATAAAAATCAACTAATTAACTCCCTTTGGCTTTGATACCAGTCTAATAGGGGTGGATGGACATAGATCAATACATATAAATAAACAAAAATTACATACACATTTAATAATAGACACAAAAATTAGGAAACCAATTTCATTTCTTACCCAAAACATAGTTGCATTAACCTCTTTATAGAGGGCTCGAGAAATTTACAAACTTAAAAACAATAAACAAATGTGAGGAAATGGTGGTTGATGAGAACCTCCTAGAATAGTGGTGGGGTTAATGAATAAGTTTCTAGTTGATGCATTTAATGCAGAAAGTGGTGGTAGAAATTAATATATACCAACCAAAAAAAAGTATCTTAGCATCATGTTTAGAGGTGTGGTAATATTGGTGATTTTTGTGTCTTTCAATTGTTTGCATTGTTTTATTTATATGGCTTTTAGTTTTTAATTTTTGATTAAGGTAATAACAAGTTTTGAAGGGACCCCGAAACCCTTTACAATACTAGAACTTAAGATAAAACTATAAGAGTCCCATACATACAACATTCTAGCCAAAAAATAAGCCCAAACACCCCAAACCCCTCACAAAGAAACAAATCCAATGAGAGCAGCTAAAATCTCCCAACCAGCCAAGAAAGAACGTTGCCACCAAGAAAAGGGAAATAACCCAAAACATTATCTAAGATTTTCTATTACCTCCCTTCTTCTTAGAATGGAGAATCACTTCAAATTTAGGAGAGGAATTTTTATGATGTTTACCAATAACTGGGGTCCACCCCTCCACCAAATAAGCCTTTTCCTGCCAGTCTTGAGAGGAGGGTCTCAAGAGAGAAGCAAGAGAAGAAGTCTAGACAGAGCCAACCAAGGAACCTGCCTCCATAAGATAAACACCAGGTCCATAATTCTCTCCAATATTAGAAGTACCATCCAAAATAGGGTTGAATGGAAGGGAACTAGTAGACCCAACAAGAATAGAACCAACAAAAAAGACACTAGCAGACTGACCAACTCCATAACAACCAAGAGGAAGAGAAGATGAAACAGGGCTAGCTAGAAGGAAACTAGAAAACCCAATAGGAACAGGAACAAAACTAGTAGAATCAGACTGTTTAGTGCCATAGGACCCAATAAGAGAATTACTAGGATAAAATACATGACCAATGCCAGCATAAATACCAATAGACTATCCACCAGTAAGAGAATTTCTGGGAGCAAGGACATGAATAGTGCCAGTAGAAACACCAATAGACTGTCCACTAGCATTACTAGAATCAACAGGAAAAACCCCAACAATAGAAGTATTATTGGGATAAATACAATTATAAAAAATAGAAATAGTACCAATAGAAGAAATACAAACAGAATTAAAAGTAGCCCCCAAAGGAATAGTTCCAATAGAAGGAACACCCTCAAGACCAACATTCTCTACAATATTCTTCTTAATATCTGTATAATGATCCAAGGAAACACCCTTCCACAAAGATGTAGACCCTTTGGTCTTAGTCCTCTGTAATTCATGTTGAGCCTCCAAGTGACCCATTTTAAAACACTTCCTACATCTGAAAGGAATCACTTCATAGTCAAAAGTTTGAATCCAGGAAGTATTTAAGTACTCTAACTTAATCATTTATGATAACCCCTTAGAGATATCCATCTCTACCAATATGCACACATAAGTCAAGTGCATAGTTCTAGATGACTCTACATCTATCATCAGAAAGTCTCCAAGAGCATCTCCCACTGCTTCAAAAAGGGAGTCAACCCAAATATGGAGGGGAAGGTAAGGGAGCCTCACCCAAACTAGAATCTTATTAAAGATTTTAGAAGAGGGGGAAAAATAAGGAGTCCAAGGTTTTATAACTAACATATTACGACTTTCCCAAGAGAAAGAAAGATTACAGATAATCAACTTTCTATCTTCAACATTATCAAAAGTAGCAATAAAAAAACCCCTAGCCATGGGAAAGATATGAACAAAACCAAAAATAATAGGTTCCCAATGAATATAAATCAACTTGTGCAGATCAACGAGGCTCGACCACAAACCCAGGAAGTGATAGATAACACCAAGAGAAGAATAATCAAAGGTTGCACATTCAATATCTTTCACCACATCCTCATCCAAAGAGATTTGGATAGGGTTTGAGATAGGGAAAGGTCCCTTAGCAAAACCCAAACTACCACTAATCCCAACCCCACTAGAGCAATAATTTGAGGCCCCAGTAGAAACCATACCAGCATACAATGATGTTCTCATTAGCACGCCAACACCACCAAGAGGAACAAAACCAAAAACTAAGCCTCTAGAAGGATGAGAAAAACTCACAGAATGTGAAGTTCCAACTCCTGGCAAGGGGTTAGTAGGGCAGCAAGCAGAAGAAGAGACCCCAGCAATAGACTGCAAAACCATACCAATAGCCAGTGAGACCTCTAGAGACCCATCAGTAGCTACTGAAAAAACCCCAGTGGACACACCAGCATCTAGTGAAATCCTTCTAGCTGACTGTAAAACACCAGTAGAAGGAAAAAACCTATCTGAGACCCCAGCAATTGGTGAGACCCTAGAGCTGCAAGCATTCAGTGAAGGCTGGAACTTCCCATCTAATAGTAAGGCTTTGGCAGGAGGAGAAGCCCTAGAGAAAACCCCAGCAACCTATAAAGCTCCTAAAAATGCACCAGAAGACTGGACCAACCCATCCAACAGAAAAGCTTCCGCTAGAAGAAGAGCCTTGGGTGAAACCCCAGCAATTTGTGAAACTCCCAACAATGCTTCAGTAGACTGGATCTTCACTTCTAATAGAAAATCTACAGTGGGAGGAAAAACCCTTGAAGTAACCCCAGCATCCCATGAAGCCCCCAACAACACTTTAGCATACTAGAACTTCCCTTTAGGAAACAAATCTACCATGGGAGGAAAAACCCTAGAAGAAACCCCAGCATCCCACGAAGCTCCTAGCAATGCCTCAGCTCCTAGCTCCATAGTAGAATGGTTTTTAGTTTTTAGTTATTAAGGGGGAAAGATTCTATTATAAAGAAAACAAATTAGTTTTCAATGCAATTATAATTAATGAGGTACTTTCTCACACTCCTTTTAAATGATACTTATTTCATAGACACTAATCATAAGATTTTTATGTTTTCATAGTCTGCATTAAATATTGTTTCCCTTTTCTCAAGATTTTTACAAAAACAATCTTTATTTTGTCATGTGGAAAGAATTTCATACAGTCAGTTCCTATTTTACTCAAGTTGAATTCTTTCAACTTCTTTTAGAGTTGTCTCAAAATTCAATTCAATTCAATTCAAAAATTTCAATTTCACCTTGAGATAATTCAAACATTTATCAAAAGAGAGCATTCCACACTTGGGTTTTCCTTCCAACCAATATTGTTGAATAAGTTAATCTAAATTGTAATGCCAAATCCACATCAATGGTAACCTGAAAGGAACATGACCCATGATGGATTTACCTATATCCAAAGGCATTGACCAATGCTAAAAAACAATGTTGTTTAGAATATGAACCTTAAGAGTGTAATCCTTTAACCATCATTCTTCAAATAGATTGAAATATATGTATTGTCTTAAAATGGAAGCACTTCCATGTTAAGAGTGTTTATCCCTCTGATTTAGTGGTCTGGGGTCATGTCAAGTGCCTTGATTAGGTCTTTGCTTGAATACAACTTTATTCCCCCATTCTGCTTCTCTCTCCACCTGATTTCACTTTATTTCTACATTTCCTGGCATTATGGATTGAGGTCCTAAGGTTTTTGACCTCAAGGTCAAAGTTGACCTTGAGGGTCAAATTTGACCTCAACTTTGACCTAGGTTAGGGTCGACCTTGACTCTGACCTAGGGCAAAGTCAACCTCATCCTTGACCCAGGGTTCAAATTTCAAGTTCGCATGATTTCTGAGTGTCGAGTTTCAGAAAGTTTCTTTTTCCCACCTTTAGGTCGGCCATTTCGGGTTTCGGAATGGTAAATCCTTAAATTGAATTTTATATGGACCCATTTCTAGGGGTTAAGGTTAATTGGGATTTAATTCTTCAATGTCGGCCTTCTCTAGAGGTTTGTGTCCTAGATCACTATAAAAAGAGGCATTCCTCTCTCATTCTATCCATCAAAGTTTCCAAGCAATTTCATGATCAAGGCATCAAGTTTGCAATCTCCTCTCTCAAGCTCTCAAGGTGATCAAGAAAGAATCCATTCAAGCATTCAAGTCCTCTTCTCCATCTAAGTTCTCCATTGAAGATCAAGGATTCAAGCATTCAAGCCATTGAAGGGATTTGGTTCAAGCATTCAAGATTTATCATTCAAACCCTAGATCTAGCCATCATGATGATGTGATCTTCCTTCACAATCCTTTTGTTCATCTTCAAGATCCATTCATTCTTCCCTCAAGGTGGATTCCAAGCATACAATCATGGAGGTTTGATTTACATTTATTGATGTTATGTTCAAGCTTTCATATTAACATACTTGATTACATTTCAAATACAATTGCATATCTATTGAATGTCATAGCTTCATTGTTAGATCTACTTCTACTACTTGCTAGCATTCTCCATTTCAATTTCAATATTAAGGTTGATTCCAAACTGGGGTTTGACCAAGGCAAACCCCCCAAATAAACAACAAAACCATTTTTCTTGCAGGTACAAGTGTGGAATTGCGGATCTAAGCTTGGATTTGGATACCCTTTTCACCAAACTTTTGAGATCTATGAACAAAGTCAAAGTCGACCTTCAAAATAAAAAATGTAGCCTTTGACCTTTTATGAGGGTCAAAGACTACCTGCTGTCAAAAAGACAAAAGATTTTTGGGTTTTCTTCGTCTCGACATTTCCAGTTCGAAACAGGTTGCAGAATTGCTCAAAAGTACACACAAACATTAGAAATTGGCATTTTCCAGATCTGCCCTATTTTGAGGTTAGTATTTCCTTTTCAATCATTTCAAATTTCAAGCACAATTCCATTATAGGGAAAGATAAGGTTTTCTTCCTCTTCCATATTCTCCATAGATTGATTTGATTGTGTATTAACCTTTTGGTTGATCAATTTGGATCTCTCCTTTGGGAATTTGGATTTAGAAGTAGATCTCATATTTCCCCCAAACATTTTAGGGTGGATACCATTTCATTCTATTCAATATATAAATTCTTATAGGCATTCTAGAATTACCAACTTGGATTCTAGGCCTTATTTTTTATGCCATATTATTAAACAATTACTAAACCAATGGCATGTTTACAACAAAGAAATAGAATGATAATAATATGATAAAAATTTCATTCTATTTAATACATACCAAAGGACCAGCCCCAACAATTCTTAAACATACTTTATCTGATATTATGAATTCTTAATAAAGGTCTAATTCTGTAGACTGCTAGCACGAAGGAAGATTAAATGCAGATAACACCTTTATTAGTTTAGCATGTTTAATGCATAGGTGTTATTTACATTTAACCTACCAATTACTAATAAAAAATGAATAAAACACTCACAACCTCTATGAAATGGATGCCCTCTTCATAGCTCACAAGCAAAAGTCCGATGCCCTTTTCCCTCTTTAGGCATGGTGCCCTCTTTTGTAGATTGCTAGGTCAAATCTTCCTTCATGCTAGTAGTCTACAGAATTAGATCTTTATTTTAAATGCACTTAGAACAAATTTTTTTTACAAAACTAAACCAATGGAATGTTTATAACAAAGAAATAGAATGATAATAATATGCTAAAAATTTTATTCTATTTAATACACGCCAAAGGACCAGTCCCAACAATTCTTAAACATACTTTATCTGATATGATGAATTCTTAAACAATTAAGGTTGGAGTAGACATAGTTATCACACAGTTTTTTGTGTGGTACAAGGAAGATTTAGCTGATTAAGAGTGAGGCCTTCTTTAGAATCTCATGAGTTTTGTACTACACATGCAACATATTGTGAGTTTGAAGAGAGTCTATGCCATGTGTGATAGAACCTACTTTATCTAATATGGTGCATTGTTAAACAAATTAAGGGTAGACTAGTTATTACTTAGTTTTTTGCGGGGGAAAATGAAGATTTGTCCAACAAATAGCAGGTCTTCTTTAGTATCTCATAAATTTTTACCACATAGGTATGAAACAAATATATTATTTTTCATCTCCAATTAGTTAAAGCTTTATAGAAACTCTGAAAGTATATTTAGGAGTTCCATAAGTGACTTCTTGGAATGAATTACAGAGGAGTACAATAACCTTATAACTCAAAATTTTAGGAATGCAAGGCCTTTTGATCATCACTAGATTCATATAAAATTCTAAAATTATCAACTTTATATGGAAAATGAAATGGGGTTTTTAATGTTAAATCACTTAACTAAACCCTCTAACTGCCAAAAGATGTTGAGGAAGTTGTGTTGAGGATTATTATATGTATGGAAATGAAGCATGGAGTGTATGACATGAACATAGGTTTTAATGAAATATCAATTTGATTTGAATTTTTCATGTTCTTTACAAATTTGAAAGGCTCTAATACTTACTAGTTTTGTTTACAAATCTAGAATGGAATAGTAAGCAATCTCCAATCATTCATTACATTGTTGAATGTATTGAGAACTACCTTAAAGCCCGATTCCATGCATTAAGGATTGGTGAAAACCAATGACTGTGAGTACAAACCTCTTAATACTTTGAATCTTCATTCTATTCTTCGTGTTAACTAGTTGGGTTAATGATTTGAAAGATGAAATAAGTTATTATAAGGTTACATTTCATAGTTTGGAGGATTGGAGAGGCATTTAGCATGATTGTACCTTCCTGTACAATGGCTTGGACTGGCTTTTATTAGTTTTCCTTTTGTATTTTGAAGTCTAACTTATAATCCACACCTTTCCATGGGCTCAAAGGCCTAGGATCCATGGAAAGATGATTTCTAACAATGTACCATAGTTCTATCGATCTTTACTTGCAGAGATTTAACAATTAATGTGATCACAGACTAATTTAAAGAAGGTTTTCTAATGAATTTGATGGCTAAGGTATAGTAGTGGGAGATTGGGTTGAACAACATAGTGTTGTTAAGGTTACAGGACATAATAACCTAGCCAAAATAACCCTGGACAAAATAACCCAGCCATAATAACCCGAGGACAAAATAACCCAGGGTCATAATAACCCAATCCAAAATAACCCGGAGTCAAAATAACCCATGGACAAAATAACCCCATAAGATTATAGAGAAAGGAAAACAAAATTTATAAATTACAAGTATATTTCTTGTAGAGTCTTGAGTCAAGCATGCCATGTCTTTCATTTCATTCAACTTTTGTTTGATAGTGATCATCTCAATTTTTGGAGCATGATTATGTCCTGTACTCCTAATCACATCACCAAATTCTATTTGTGTTGTAGTATAGCACTGACTTGAACATTTATTTGTAAAATATTCTGCACAACACTAGATCATTTTATTGACACCTTCTCGATGAAGCAAAAAATTTTAACCATTTAAAATGAGTAATTTCTTATTTTTTTGACTTGTTAAAAATTTAAGAGGCATTGTATATATTAAAAATTATGAAGAATTTCTTGATTCCCTAAAAGTATATTTATTTTTGTATACTTTATAGAAACCCCTAGAGAAATTTAATATAGTGTTTAAAAAATTATATTAAAAAATATTATTTTTTATGAATTTTGATTTCTCTTTTTCTTATCACTCTACACACTCTTCATTCTTCTCCCCTTCTTCCTTCCTTTACTTCTCTAAGCTCTTAATTCTACCACTTTATATATCCTCTTAATGCCTCTTCATAATGCCTTTTGACTTACATCTTTTCATAATAACTCTTATTTAACTTATTCCCACGAATTTGTCTTTATTTCTATAATTATTTACCATTTTATAGGTTATTTAAGCATATTAAAGATGTTTTAAGGCTATTTTAGTTGTATATAATGGATATATGGTCTAAAAATGACCTAAATATCCTCTATGGTGCCTCACAATCCCTTTTTAAGCATACTAACTTGATCTAGAATGACTATGGGTTATTTTGACCATGGGTTATTGTGACCCTGTGTTATTGTGTCCTTGGGTTATTATGGCAGGGTTATTATGTCCAGGGTTATTTTAGCTGGGTTATTATGTTTGGTTACCATTGTTAAGATTTGGATAGTCTTATATTGGCATATAAATGGTGAATAAATCACCAATTAAGCCAAGAAGGGTGTGGAAGACTAGGATTGGAGAAACCCTCAAATCAAGGGTTTGAAGCCACCAAATTGGGGCTTTTGATGTTGCAGGTATTTTGGGTTTAATTCCTTTTAGGATTAGTATTTTTGAGTCATTTAATGACACTTTCCAAGGTTTTAGAACTTGGAGACATGTCTATGATATATTTTCTTTGAAAAATCATTAAGTTTCTAGTGTAATTGTAGGGGTGTAGGCAGAGTGCTACTATTTGGTCCAAAAGACCAATACCTAAATTTGACATATGTTATTGAAAGGATAAAAGGGTTTCTAAATGTGAATTTCTTTCTTTTGGTTTTTTGGAAACATGGAGTGTTTGAAGACCAAAAAGGTCATTGTTGGGCTACAAGGTTGGCTCATTAGGCCTCTAGGCCAGTTTGAAGACATTTAGCCATTGGGAGTAAAGGGTAAGCATAGAAAACTTGAAACCAATTTAATCTATAATTATATACCTCAAATACATCAAATTTATCATTAGTTTACATTTAGAGTAACCTTGGTTGGGTTGTATTTCTTAAAGCCATTGGGAACTTGGGAGAAGTTGTGGGTTTGTAAGCCAAATAAGTGTAACTTATCTTGTTTATCAGTCCACCACCCTTTCCTCTACATTACATAGTTATCACACAATTTTTTGCATAGTACAAGGAAGATTTGGATGATTAAGAGTGAGGCCTTCTTTAGAATCTCATGAGTTTTGTACTGCACATGCAACATATTATGATTTTGAAGAGAGTTTGTGCCATGTGTGATAGAACCTACTTTATCTAATATGGTGCATTTTAAAACAAATTAAGGGTGGAGTAGTTATTACTTAGTTTTTTGTGGGAGATAATGAAGATTTGTCTGACAAATAACATGTCTTCTTTAGTATCTCATAAATTTTTACCACATATGCATGAAATGAATGTGTTATTTTCATCTCCAATTAGTTAATGATTTATAGCAACTTTGAAATTATATTTAGGAGTTCTCTAATTGTTTAAGAATTCATCATATCAGATAAAGTATGTTTAAGAATTGTGGGGACTGGTCCTTTGGCGTGTATTAAAGAGAATATAATTTTTAGCATATTATTATCATTCTATTTATTTGTTGTAAACATGCCATTGGTTCAGTTTTGTAATTTTTTTTTGTGTTAAATACATTTAAAATAAAGGTCTAATTTTGTAGACTATTAGTTAGACAAATCTTCATTGTCTTCTGATTGTCTTCTTTATATACTAGCATGTATTAATTGGCTGACAAATAAAGAAGCATTTAGACAATCAAAAGACAATGAAGATAATTTTAAATGCATTTAACACAAAAATAATTTACAAAACTGAACCAATGACATGTTTACAACAAAGAAATAGAATGATAATAATATGCTGAAAATTGTATTCTATTTAATACATGTCAAAGGACCAGTCCCAACAATTTACATAATGTTATATGCCCATATCAAAACTCATGGGCCCCAAGGAGTGAGTAAACAAGTAATAAATGGATGCCCTAGCTTCAAACCAGTGCAATACAATGCAATAAAACCAAGTAACACAAAAGACATGGCCACAAAAAAATTTACAAAACTGAACCAATGGCAAAAAAATACTGTACTAAAACTTGTTCATCTTTATTTTTCATTGCAAAAATATGCAAGTTTCAAAATATGAATTGTTTAAAATGCTACAAATATCAAGCATAGCCTCTATACCCAACTAGATTTTTACTTGAATCATATTCACCCAAGAATCCATATGGTTCCACCCAGTGAATCACCTAAACTATTAAAATGTACAACCATTGAGTACTCTATGCCCAAAAGGTTAGCAATGTTAGTAATTTGAATGTGTTGTGAGAAAACCCCTGTCCCAATTGCTCAAACACAACTAGTGAACATGTTTTAAAAAATTTCATTAACTAATAATTATAAGATGGTACTAAGTTGAATCTATGTTTCATGCATGCAGACAAGTGTTGGAGTTACTTATTTTATGTCTCGGAGATGACATTTCCGATTTCACCATAAATATTGTCATTAAAAGTTCTACAAAACATAAATAAACCATAAATTAAATATTGCTCACAATCTCATTGCCAAAGTGGCCAAAGACTATGTTAGGCTAATAAAATATGGGGATTCTCTTTACCGCTGCAAATCTTTGAAGGTTGCTAGACTTGGACGGATGTGTACCATTGTTAAGAGAATTGGACCAAGTTTGGCTTACCTTGAATAGGTGAGGTAGTATATGGAAAGGTTGTCATCTATTGACCCCAAAACTAGGACTATTTTGATCTGTGGGTACCCTAATGTTGGCAAGAGTTCTTTTATTAATAAGATTATTAGGGTGGATGTGGATGTGCAACCTTATGCTTTTACTACTAAGTATCAGTTTGTTGGGCATACTGATTATAAGTACTTGACATCTATCAAAAAGGTTTCTAATTAAGGTTGGTAGGATGATTATGCCTATCCTGAAAAAAGACTATCAAATCATTATCCTTTCAAATCAATTACCTATCGGCGTATCTCTTGCGAGGGAGAGAAGCCAAACATATAAAGAACATGCACATAAACATGACAGCTGGAAAACTTAAATGGAATACACCAAGAAGTACCAAATGATGAATGCTCAATTATTGTAATGGAAAAGCATCAGAACTGTCCATTTCTAGAACCTGATTTTCTAGTCTAAATGGATTTTCTATAGTCGTAATGCTTTTTCTATAGTTGTAATGATTTTTCTAGAACTTGATTTTCTAGTCTTAATGATTTCTCTATAGTCCTAATGATTTTTCTATAGTCTTAATGATTTTTCTTTCATCCTAATGTTTGTTTCTCTTGATAAATTAGGCCTTGAATTTGAATTTTTGTTCACAATTTTATTTTAGCTTGATATTTCATTCATTTTTCATATACACAGAGACTACAAATGTTGATAAAAAAATGAGCTATTTGATTATTCACTATTCATGATTGTAAATGGTCAATATTTTTTATGGTACTCCTTGGTGTATTCCATTTAAAAATAATCATATTTCTATGACTATAATAAATGTCCCTCTATGGGCCTATGAACTATGGCATTAGTTCCATGGTTTCTTTCATTCTTGCATTTGAAATGTTAATGGGCTTCATACAGAGGTATTATGTGTATCGTTGTTGGTGATTATTAATTGTAGTATTTTATTTTTTATTTGTTTTTCTTTATTTTCTTGTTGTTTCTTTTCCATTTCTACAATATGGACATGTACTTTTCTTTGAGCAGTGTGCTTTATGTTATGGTCTACAAGGCAGAGCCATTAGGCCTCTGTGACAGTCTGAAGCTATTTAGCCTATTGATACCCCTGGTATTTTGGACCACCCCTTGGAGGACAAGAACACTATAGAGATGCTAAATACTATTACCTTGGCTCATTTTAAGGTGGTTTTTTTTTTCCCTTGATGTTTCAGGGTCTTGTGGTTATAGTATTGTGCAATAGGAAGCTCTGTTTCATAGCATAAAACCTCTATTTGCCAATAAGCCTCTTATTGTAGTTTGCAATAAGATTGATTTGCAACCACTAGAGACACTACTAGAGGAGGATTCAAAATTGGTTGTGGAGATGAGATCTGAGGCTGGGAAAAATATGGGTGTAGATTTGCAACCACTAGATGCTACTCTCTATAAGTGCTTTGAAGGAAGAAGGGGTGATTGTGGTGAAGAATGCGGCATGCGAGAGGTTTTTGGAGTAGAGAGTGGAAATTAAGATGAAGTCGAAGAAGATTAGTAGTTGTCTCAATAGGATTCATGTTGCAATGCCCAAGATGCAAGATGGGAAAGAGAGGCCCTCTTGTAGGATTCATGTTGCAATGCCCAAGTGAGTTGCAATGACCAAGGAAGTTTGACAAGAACAAGGAATATGGCTTAAAAAAAATAAACCAAAGATTGTTGTCAAGTTGAAACCTTGACAAATAGTTATGAAAGCTATGAAGCGGAGAAGAAGTTATGAGAGGAATTGTAAAAATGAAAATAAAAGTAGTGTTGGCACCTAAAAATTCAGGCCAAAATATATACAAAATTGTCAGGGAAGTATGACCATAATTTTTAGTTTTACATGATTTCCCTATGTTAAAAAACTAAAATGAATAAAATGGTTTGAAATAAATAATAATTCTAAAAATAAAAAATAAAATAAGTTGAGCAAAAAAGGCAGCAAGAGGGAGTTGAACACTCAACCTCTCAAACTAACCTTTTTCCTGCCTATCTACCCTCCTACCCCCTAACCAAATAGTCTATTTGTTTTCTTCGAGAGGATTAGGAGAAGATACTTATTTACCTTTGTTTTATGTGCAGGTGAGAAATAAAGTGCAACCTCTTACACATGGAGTAATTTCTTCCCTAATTAACTTTAAAATTAAATAAGAATTTCTCTATGTATTTATCTATTTTTCCGATTTTAGGAAAAAGAACGGGGAGAGGGAATTGAACACTCGACCTCTCAACCCATCCCTTTTCCTACCTAACTACCTGACTCTACCCCCCTTACCAATTACTCTATATTTTTCCTTGAGAATGTATGTGTAAATAAATGTATAAATTAAAGTTAATCTTATCTCCTTTAAAATAAATTATTAAAATTATTATTATTTATGAGATAAAGTTTTTAAATTTTAGGATCATTAATAATTCTTTTAATTTTAATTTGTGATTTACCCCCAAAACCCTAAAAGTTAAAAATATATGATAAAAAAGGATATAGTTTGATGAATGTAAATTTGTTTAGGGTTTTTGATATTAATTTTTATAAATGTATCCCTACATTTAATTTGATATTTTCACGTTGATTATTTTTTAAAATTATTATGTTTAGGGTGAAAAGGCATGTAAGTTGGTTTTTTATCTTTTAGGGTTTCAATAGTAATTAGTTGATTTTATTCTTTAGTTTGAAATCCCTAAAATAAGTTTTTCACTTTATTCTTTTATCTTAATTTTAGGGCAAATTGGATGTCAATAATTTTACCCCACTTTATTTGATTTTTCATTCATGAATTAGTTAATTATTATATGTATTTTTTATGTGGTTGTAATATTATCTTACATTAGAAATTACTTATAAACATTAAGATGGTTATTTTGAAAAAATCAATATATTAACCCTAAGTGAAATGATTTGATTTTTTAGGGTGAGTATCTTCCTCTTTTCATTAGAGTGGATTGTGAAACCCTTTACCCTAATGCTTTTAAAATGTTTTTATGTGGCATTTTTGTATTGTTATTTGAAATGAATGCGTTATGATTATTATGTCAAAATGAGTTTAATTTCAATCATTATATTCATATGTATTAATTTTCATTATGTATTGATAAATAAAGTAATTATCTATGATTAAATATTTATTTATTTATTTAACCATTGGCATTATTTTTATTTATTTATCAAAAGACATTTGTATGAATTATATTATGATTTTATTAATGTGTATTTGTTATATCATAAATTAATAATTAAATATATTTAAAGATCATATTTATATAGTATGAATGTAATGATTTTTATTTCTATTTTAATATTATCTAAAGTTAGGTGTTTTGTGTAGGAACTTAAATATTGGATTATTAATGCACGAAAATACCTAAAGGAGAATACAGTGCAATAATCAAGTTGAATTTATAGGAAACATTTCCCTAAAAAACCATTATTATGGTTTATTTTGTGTACTTTAGGGGTAGTTGTATAATTAGGTCCTATGAAAGGGCATGTCCTTTCATAGGGAACCATTGGGATTTATACTTATATTCATTCAAATATAAGCAAAAGATCACAATCAATCATGGCAAAAATTGGAAAGTCTCCCAACTCACGGATTT
This sequence comes from Chamaecyparis obtusa, assembly GCA_027943335.1. Lineage (NCBI taxonomy): Eukaryota > Viridiplantae > Streptophyta > Pinopsida > Cupressales > Cupressaceae > Chamaecyparis > Chamaecyparis obtusa. The sequence goes on from BSBK01004783.1 coordinate 73,154, forward strand.
GAATTTAATGCTCAAAATCTCATGTACGAATATCAGATAAGTGTTTGTACCTTCATGTTAATATAGTTTTTTATGTTCAATTAGTTTCTCAGATTACTCTATGAACCAGGGTATCCTACTGTGTTTTTCTATTTGATGCATTCATTTATGACTAATTTGTACAATTTGAATAATGGTAGCATGGTCTGAGAACCTATTATTGTTTCCTTTCGGGCTCTTAAGTTGGGTTAAAAACCATAGAACCTATTATATAAGTTGTTTTAAATTTTGTTTCAATAGAAGCTTGTAGGGTGATGGTCTCGCTTTACATGAGTGAGTTATCTTAAAACCGTCTCCATTTATACGTAGAATTGAATGTATCTTACTCTATTCCCAATTTGCAATCAGGCACTGGTCTATTCGTTCATTTGAAATTGTCATTTTATTCTTTCTATGGTTTCATATCCTATCTGTTATCTTCTTTACAAAGCATTCAATTAGGTTTAGCATTACTTTCTAGCCTTAGTTTAGATTTCAAGCTATCTGACAAATAGGATATTAGGTTTATTTTCCTCCAAAGGATTGTTAACCCCCTTTGGAAATATTTGCTTTTGTTGTGCATGTATTTGTGCAGTTAGAAAGCATACTTGATTCAGGCCTACTAGCCTTGGCTAAAATCAAGCCAGAATTGCAGAGGCACTTGTTTTGTGTCTGTCAGTTGGCCTCAAAACGATCCAGTGTTTTTGAGCACCAACAAGTAGCAGGCTTGTTGAACATTCTCATGTTGCAATTTGATTTGAGATTTTGTCTACATTAGTATGTTACTTTTTATTGCAATTATAATTAGTTCCTTGGTTCCTTAGTAATTTCTTTTTATTGCACGGTTGTCTTTGGTTTCTCATTTTGTTTTGATTGTCTAGTGATTTAAACTAAAGACTTCGAATTAGCCAAAAAATGTGCAAGTCTACATTAGTATGTTTCTTTTTATTGTAATTATAATTAGTATGAATGAAAAAAATAATGACAATGCAATATTTGTGATAATGCAATATTTTTGATAATGCAATATTTGTCGAAATAGTGTTGATGACTTTGGTCAATGTGCCTATGTGTCAATGTGGTGTTGGCCCATGCATGTTGAAGACATCACACACAACAAGTAATCCTGGTTGTCAATTTTGGGTTTTCCCAAATAGGAAAAAAGGTCTGGATACGTAATTATATTTTATGTTTAAAAATAATGTGACAACTAATCATTTTATGAAGAACTGATGTACATTTGGCATTGCAGGGAAATAGTGGATGTCAATACTTTTAGTGGGTTGATGAAACCGCATTTACATCTACCCCATCTACATCTATACCTGATGTAGGAAATGAGTGCAACTTGTGCAAGGCTTGAGAGGCAGCTAGTGCCACCAAGATTGCTTCAATGGAGAAAACATAAATTATATTTCTGTGATGCCTTCTTTGTGTAGTTTTTGCACTACTTTGTTGGGACCATATGCATAAATGTGGTTAATAGAGGGCTATTGTAGATACTAATTTTTTTTTTAGAATTTCAAGTATGCGTTGGACATATTTTTATAAACTCATAAACATTTTTTTTGTGTATGACTTTGTTATGATTTTCAATATAAAATTAAATAAAATTAAAAATTAACCTTATTATCAAGCTAATTGTCGAAGGATCCATGCCTAGGCTAGAAAGATGTCTTCCCATTCTATTGTGGATAGGTGTTTCATAAAACATACATACCTATTACACATGCATTCTTGATTCAGAGTGGGAAAATCTTATTTTGGATGCAAGGGAGAGAAGACAAACACATAAAGAATATGCACATAAACATGACAGCTGAGAAACATAAATGTAGATATCACAACAGCTGAGAAACATAAATGTAGGCATCATGGTCACAATTTTTTGGAGACACAACATAATTGAATAGTATACCCAGATGATGAAACACAATTACTACTCCTCTGGTTCCAAGTTGACATTGTGGGATCCAAAAACCATAGATAAGGAATAAATTTAGAGAGCGAAGGAGGGTCGTAATGACCAAAATAATATAGGTTCCCTATATTATTTCGGTCATTATGGCTCTCCTCCTTCATTCTCTAAATTTATTCCTTATCTATGGGTTTTGGATCTTGCAGTGTTGACTTGGAACTGGAGGAGTAGTGGCTGTGTTGCATCATCTGGGTATACCACTCAATTATGTCGAGTTTCCAAAAAATTATGACCATGATGCCTACATTTATGTTTCTTAGTTGTTGTGTCCCAGGACCCCTTATGACCCTTTACTACCCTTTACGATCCCTAAGAATACATCTTAGAGGTCTTAAAATGTCGTAAAGGGTCATAAGAGGCTAGTAGGAGGGGCCAGCTGAGATTCCACCTGCACATGGTTGGCCCTGTTAAGTAGAGAATGTTAAACTATTCTCAAAAAAAAGAGAAGCTCAATAATTTGAGGTCTCAATCCATGGAGATGCTGAAAAAATGATGGGAATCAATAATGGAGAGTTTTTAGATACTGAGAAAACATATATGCAGTGGAGGCCAGAAGGGATTTTTGTGGAGATTTTCTAGAGAGGGTTTCTAGATTGAGTACCAGTGCAGAGATGATGATTATGTAACCTACATCTATAAAACCTTCATAAATATCCCTTTTTTGGCCTCCACTCATACCTCTTCTCAGAATCTAGAAACTTTGGATATTGTTTCTCATCCATGCACGAAATGTGCTAGTGATTGTATAAAATCACTTTTTCGAGACTGGGATCAATTATGAGAAGGTAAACAACAAGATAATATTATTGTATCTTTCATTTCTTTTATCCATTCATATTTTCTACCTTCTCTTATATTGGATACTGTGCAGTGTACATAAAGGCAAGGCAGTGATTATTCTCGATGATCGACAGATAAAGTCTTCTAGGCCTTACCTAGTAGCTAGGACTAAAGATAGCAGAGCTCAAGAGACCGTCATAGTTGGTCTCCATCTTTGGTCTATATACTGACAAAACATTTTACATTTTGTTAGCTCATCAAATGTGGTAATTTGAAACAATTTAATGGATGATATTTTCATGTATAATGTACATTATTTAAGTTTGATGCTGAATGAATTTATCTACTTCGTGCACTTGTATACAACGAACATAGCCATAAAGAAGCATCCCCTCTCATGGCTTGAGTAATGTAGGCCATGGGAGGAGATGCTTCTTTATCACTGTGCTTGATTTTTACAAGTGCGCGGAGTCAATAAATTTGTGAAACGTCAACTTAAATAATATACGTTGTCATGAAAATATTTTTTTAAATTATTTCAAATCCCTGCATTTGATGGGCTAGCAAAAGGTAAAATATTTTGTCAATAATATGGACCGAAGAAAGAGACCAACTATGATGGTCTCTTGAGTTCTGCTATCTTTAGTCGAGGCCCAAGCCCTTTTCATGACACATGATTTTGTTGGGTGACTCCCTAAGGCTTCATTCCAAGTTTTCCTAGATTTGACATACATTTAGGATGGATATTTTGTTTACTTTATGGAAGGATAGGAATGCTGTTCTTTTTTTCCATAGCTCTCTTGATATTAATGTTTCCTTGTACACTAAAGCTTGTATATGTAATAATGTAATGATGTAGATTTAGGTGCAAGCCAACAAGGTGGTGTTGGAGGTGGCCCACCTTCATTATCTACTTAATCATTGGGGTAATGCTCCTTGTATGGTTTCCAGAGTTCCTCCTGACTTTGTTTCTTCTGACCGTACTCAACCCTAGGGTCACTAGTGGGCTCACAGCTCTTTGGCTCACCACTCACACACCCCTCATTCACAAGCTCCCCACCACTACTCTTCTAGTTGTGGTGATGCTAGCTGGCGGTGTTGCTCAACATCTCTACCCCATCGTGGCTCTGGTTGGTCCCCGATGATTCCTATCCCTCCTATTTCTTCTATTTCTTGTGGTGGCTCTACTTGGTCGGAGGTGAGCTCCTTGAAGTGGTCCTTCCCTTGCCTGGCTTTGGGTATTTCTCCACCATGAGTGAAGGAGTAACAAAAATAATATAATGATGATGTTGTTGATGGGTGGCCGATTCCCGACCCTCCTACCAATCCCAAGGATTCTTGGGGTTCTGATGACAAAGATCCTCCTCCTTCGGCTGGCATTGCTCTTGCAGCCTGAAGGATTTCTTTATAAGTATTTTTTGATGAATAGTTTGTGTTTCCGGCCTTGCGCCGTGTTAACTCTTGTGGGGTGATCATGTATCCCCTGACCCCTCTTTTGTGAATATCTAAAATTTATATTTTTTTAATAGAAATGAGACTATTCATCGAAGAAAAGAGAGTTAGTATCAATGAACTAAAAATGATAAAATTAGGATTTAACGTTTATTTATATAGGGTTTAATGTTCTTAGTTTTATTAATTAATTTTATTTCTACATCTCTTTGTTAACACTTTCAAATTAGCCACTTCAACTTTTATTTTTTCTAATTTTCTTCTTGTTTATTTTTTATTTTCATTTATTTCTTAATTAGTATTATCTAATTTTTTCTTTATGTTTTTTCTCAATCTTTTTCTTCCTTTTTTTAATTTATATTCTTATTTTTTCTTTAATTGATATAATTGAACTTATTTTCTAATGTTTTATATAGACATATTCTATCTTGTATTTTATTTAATTAATTATTTTTATATACATACTGAATATTTATTTGTCATCATTTTACTATCATTTTGATGATTTATTTTTTGTTTTAGAACATTATTTTTATTCTTTTTATTTCTCTCTTTTTTTTCAAACTTGACTTTTGCATCTCTCTTATTTCATTATTTTTATTATTTTTTTGAGTTTTATTTATATTTCATTGGAATTTTGTCTTTAAATTCCAACATTTGTAAATTAGTATAATATCTAATTTATTCCTCTTCTTCCCTATATTTTGTTAGTTTGATTGTAGGTCCATTTATAATAGCAATTTTAATGTATATTTTTTTATGATTGTATTTACATATTTTTGTGTTGTATAGTTTAGTTATTAATTACATTTCTTTTTGTCTTTTCTTTCACGCTATTCTTTTGGTTTATTCTCATTTTTTAAAATCTATTTTTAATTTTACTTTAAAATTTGTCTTTTATTGTCTTCTCTACTCTTTATTTTAGCCTTTTCAATTTATTTTTCTATTTTCTATTTATTATTCTTATTATATGCTAAACCTATCCATATACTTACTTTCTTCCTCCTCTCAACCTATGACTTAATTTCTTCTCTCTATCTTGAATCCTATGCATTTTTTCCAACTCTCCTACTCTCTTTCTAACATGTTGGAACTACAATTCATTCATTCTATTTCTCAAGCTCTATACTATCCAATAATAGATCACAAGTGTGATCCAAAATGTTAATATCAAACAAATATGACATAATGAAATTTAGATTATATAATTCATGATTATTATATGAACCATAGAAATCAAATATCTTCAAATTAAAAAATATTAATTTAATAATGAATATTTAGTGAAGAGCGTTGAAATAAGTTATTTATTTTTTTTCTTAAATATTTATTGCATCTATTTCTATTTTCATATATCTAGTCTTAAACATCATTAACAATTTATTTTATCACAAAAGTTCCTAAAGTATAAAATGAAAGTGGTGTATATAAAGAGTTAATAATCAATCTCAAGAGTTAAATCCATATGATATTTGATAAGTAATATTTAGGATCTTTAATCAATGGTGTTCATGGTTGTGTGAAATAGTAGTAATGACATTGTTGATTAATGAAATTTTATTAAATATTTGTTTTCCTCTTTATTTTTAGTTTATTTCTTCTCTAAAATTATATCTTATTTTTTCATAGATCCAATTATTTTAGAATTAGGTTAGGGTTAGAACAAGAATTATATTTCTATAAAAATTCTATTATAAATTAGATTTCTCTTTTTTGCAAGTTGTCCTACTTTTTACACTTCTTCAAGCATTAATTTTTTATGCAATAGGTAACTTGAAAAACATTTATATGTTTTTTTTCTATTTTATTTGTTGGTCTCTTGGTGATATTAACCACTTGTTTACTTCATTACCAATAACCCCTTGTATAGGTACAACTACATAGATTTTTGAACTTTCAACATTGTCAAGATCTGACTCAAAGGAACCTTATGTTCTATTGGTTCCTCCAACTAATTGCTTAAGATTACTCTAGGGATTTCCCATCTCCTATCGATAGGCATCTTAAGACAGTGGCCAATAGCTTGAGAATTCCTTAGGGGGAAGGACTTTCTCCAACACTTTGGACTTTGCAAGACCCGGGCAGGTGTACCCTCTTTTGCAATATACTCAAATTATCATAATACTCATGCATCTTATTAGAACTAGCTCTATTTTGAACACATTATTAAGCCTAGCTTAGAGGTAGGACCTAACTGTTAACATACATCCACATGCATAAAGTAAATCAAATCAATTTGGCTTTCATAATTTATGTTACTAAAAATCTGAACTGTAAGGACCCGTGCCTTATATCCATGGTAACAAAGTCAAATACCAAATGAAAAATACATTTGTTGTGCATAATATTATAAATGTAAATGCCCTACATAAACATCCAATTATACCAAACCATGTATCATTCTTATGCAATCACTAGTACTTTCTTTAAGCCATTGCAACATATAAATTGAATTTAATCTTTTCCTTTAAAAGAACCAAACCTATACATTACACAAAAATGAAAAATTCATAGTGGGAATATCAATATTTTCTTGATAGACTGTATCATATAATATGAAGAAAATAATATATGAGAAAAATATGGTGATATTTGAATCATTAATTCTACTCAATATGCAACATTAAAATTCATTTGTACCTAACCCACTGAAACCACTTCACCTATTTGTATATTCATCCTAATCCTACCTAGTACAAAGTAACTAGAAAATTTAGAGAATTTTTAGAACCCTTTGAATTGTCCTTGGTATTCCTTTTATAGACACCTAGAATGAAACAATCTACATGCCATTCTAGTACACTTTCATTTCTAATTCCCACTAGCTAGTCATAGAGAATATCTTCCTAACATAATATTTTATCTATACTTTTCTTTTATACTGAATTTGATTGCCTAATTGCATGAGATAGCCCAAGGTCAAAGTCCTTCAAAGAAGTCTGAGTTTCTCCTTTGGATCCAACTTGGCTTGTGAGCCATTCCACCATCACAATGATGTGGTTATTGATGTCACTAGTAGAATTTGGCAAATAAATGACTACGTGACTAAAACCTTTAGTCACATGACTAAAACTGATCAAATTATACTAATTATTTACAATTCACAAGTATAAATGACTAATTTGGTCATCGGGTAAACTCAGAAGGTCAGACAACTAAAAGTGACTAAATAAATGACTAAACAATTAGTCACTAATAATTCATCACCCTAATAAAAATGACTAAATAATTATTCATCCAAATAAAAATGACTAAATGAATGATTATTATTCCTTTATAATAACATTTGATAATAACATAGACTTATATACTTTTAGTTATCATCTTTTGATTTCTTTAATTTAACACTAATAATTTGGAAGTTGGATGAGAAAAAAATGACTACTTAAACATGGGCCATAACACTCGGCAACATCTACGAAAGACCCAAAATATACCATTTATTATTAATTAATTAATTAAAAAATAAAAAATAATGAATATAATATTTTTTAATTAATTAATAATTACAATAAATGAGACATTTTAGATGTTGTATAGACGATAGTGTAACTCTCCAATAGTATTTCTCTCAACAAATTGTGAGTTTGTTTAGAAGGAGAAAAGTGTGCTAATTTGCATTTTCCCTCTTTTTCTTTTTGGAAGCATATATTTTCCCTCTTTTTCCTTTTGCAAGACCTAAACCCATATTTTATTTTCTATGACACTTCTCCATTAGCAAGTGTTTCAATATTTCTTCTATAAGAAAACTCAATTTATAGATGTTGAGATTCTCCTATGGTGACCATGCTGGTAAGTGTTTTTAGTTTCCACTTGTTTATCTGATTTCTTAAAGCAGGACATTAAAATGTGCGTTAGTGTATATGCAACAACCACACAATTTTTTTCAAGGAAGGAATAGATGCATCTAAAGGGAAATCCTAGTTGATCAACAACATAAATGCATGCACCACTCTTGTGGATATGGTGCAGATCACAATGTTGGGGCCTTGCGACATGGATATTGAGTGTGACTACATGTAGGTGAATAATCTATTGGATTGAGCTATATTAGCTTATTGTGTGACAAAATTCATCTACACATATCTCATGCCAAAAATATGACTTTCAGGTGATTTTAAAATTGATTGATATATAAACATCATTTAGAGATATTATATTAATAATAATCTAAAGGAATAGATGTTTATACCATGAAACAAAATCCCAATTATGGTTTATTGTGACAAGTTGTATTTTTAATACTTCCTTTGCCAAATAAGGCTAATTGAAAACCTAAAATGGAGGATAGTTCACAAGATTGTTCCAAATTAATTAATTAATTATCCTAATTATTACTATATAGTGCTATTTCTATCAGAATTCAATTGTATAGCTTTTTTAGTCAAACTCATTGACATGTGTTTCAATATCAGTAGTGGTTCACAAAAATCCATCTCACGTGAGAGTGAATGGAACACAAGAAAAATATATTATATAGTTCAGAATAATATTTAATTAGGATTAGGAGTCCACTTCACCGCCTCACATGGACTTCGGGTGGGATTATTCTCCGCAAGATGGAAAGGCCTCGGCCTCTAGTGATGGTGTTGCGTGCGAAGAAATGGAGGAGTGAAAATGTAATGTTTCTTGTTTTGGAAAATTTTGCTAAACACCATGGAAATTAGAAATGTTTTGAAATTTTGGAGGATTATGTGATTTTTGGGTATGAAGGTTGAAAAGTCTGAAATATTGTAAAAACTAGATTAATTTCAAAATTCGGAGGAAGTTTTATCTCCATATTGTATTTAGAATTTTGACCATCGATATAAGTATGTTGTAAATATCGATGCTTTAAACATTTATATATAGTGACAATGCTAGGTTTTCTTACAGGTTCTTTCTTGGTTGAGCACTTTTTGAATCAGAGTTATTTAATAAATATATTTAGTGGCTAGTCCACTTTTGCTGAAAAAATAAAAATAAAAATATATATATTTAATTAGGATATCCTAATTATTTAATATGGTTCACAAGATTGTTTGAAATTAAAATTGTAACCATGTTGGTTTAAAGATTATCCCAATTAATTAAACCTTGTGAACTATATTATTTAATTAATTAAATAATTAATAATTATTATTGGGCCGATCAATGTTTGGGTGGGTATAAAAAATTAAATAAAAATTACAAAACATCACGGGGGTGATCAATATTGTTTGGGTGGGTATTAAAAATAAAAAAACAAGCCAAAACATCCATCATAGTCATGCAAAGAAAATCAACACAGGCATTCTCGTGCCAAGCTGAAAACCCCATTCATGCCAAGGCAAAAGTGGTTCACGTTGGTGTTTCTTCCATTGATGAGAACTTGGAATGATTGAATGTGAAACATGATTACAAATCAGGTACATTCAATCTCAAGTTTTCTATGGCATTCTTGTGCCAATTAGCTGAAAGCCCCATTCATGTCAAGGCAAAAGTGGTTCACAATGTTGTTTCTTTGATTCATGAGAAGTTGGTGAAATTGGATTGTCATTGAATGACAATGATGGGGCATAGTAGTCAATGTCATCTAGTAGTAGATTGGAGTTGTAAGCACAATCTTCTAGGCCAAGCAGGGAACTACAACTTAGTGCGAGGACTAGACCTTCTATAGGGCAATTTTTCACTAGAACAGGGAAGAGGAAATTGTGAAAGCTTGTAATTTTTTACTTGCCTAGATATGCAATTAATTATGATTATTTTCAAATACAATCATCATAAGTTCATAATAGTTATCAGTCACCTATTGTTTTTGGCTTTGCATGATGGTGTGGTTTTGTTCTCCATTTTTATTCAAGGATAAAATATAATAGAAAACACTTCACCATAGTTTTTTAGACTCATTTGATACATTTTGTAACTGAATTTTGTAATAAAAAATGTTCTTAAAAAAATAAATTTAAGTACCTTTTTAAGTTGTTGAGTTTTTCCTAGTTAGAAATTTTTTTGGCTTTCTTAGCACTTTTTGAGTCCGAGTCTCAAACTATGGTTCCACTTATATTATGTTGTTTGATAGTTTCTTTGTTTGTTTTTCTATTAATTTGATTGTTTAAGGCCTAGGGCCTTTCAAAACTTCCTCTTTAAGAAAAGAAGCAAAGCTTGTACAAATTCGAAGGAAACTTTTACCTTAAAATGCTAACAATTATAAATACATGAACGTCTCATTCAAGACCAAAGACTAGCCCCATGTGGTTAAAGAATATTAAGGTAGGAATACAATGATTTCAAGTTTATTGTACTAACACCACTACATAAAAGTGTATTTTAAGACATTTGTTTAAGAAAAAATTAAATTTTTGTCTTAAATATTAAAGTTATTATTTTAATTATAATAAATGAAAATAGAAACTATTATTATTATCCTAAATTAAAAGTTAAGACAAAACACCATGCATTTTCATTTAGGTAGGAGGAAGAGGAAGACAGAAGGAAGAGCCAATGGAAGGCGAGAGGAAGACATGAAGTAAATTTTTAGAGGAAAAGCTAGAGATTTTGTACAATCATTTATTCTTAGGTTTGGTTGCGGCTCCAACACAAAAAATTTTAGGTTTGTGGCTTTAAAGAAAAATACCCAAATGGGTAATGTTGGTAAATGAGAAGAGATCTGGTCTAAAGGTAACTTAGAGTACATGGCTCTAGCTACCCTACAACCAATACTCAACCCAAAAATTATCTAGGAAACTGAAATGTATGTATTATTATCATCTCTTTTATTTTTTTAAACTGATGTAACCGAGCTTCAAATGCTTTTCTTTTTTTCTTATTTCTTTTTAATTAGTTTGAAATATGTGGTGTTAAAATGAAAATCTAGCTATTGGGAAATCTACAAATATAAAACAATGAAAATAACAGATTTTGGCATAGGTTATCTTCATTTCTAGTTTTGTGAATTTAACTTAGGGATAATTTACACTCAATACATGAAACCATATAATTTTTTATTGATTTGAATCTGACATGATTTAATAACTTATTCTGAAAACCACATAAATGTTTGAGTAGTTTCGGGTTGTTAAGTTGTTAAGATTTGTTGAAATAGATTAGATTGAGTAAAGTGAAACAACTATAATAGATTAAAGTGAATTTGACTGACAACTATTTTTCATCAAGTGTCTGTTAAGAGAACAATTTAGACTAAATTCAATCATAATTATTGAAAAAACACTTTTTTCTTGCATTGCAATTGGTTGATCTAATCATTTAGTGACTAAGGATCGACCATTTCTAAGAACTTAATAAATCATGTTGAATTAGGTTATAGTTTTTTGAAGTTACATGCAAAAACTAGTTAATAATTTTTTTAAACATGTATTCAATTGGATCCTATCTCTTCAAGAAAATTCACAGATGTCACATTTAAAAAATAATTTGACACACAAGTTTGTGAAATGCACTTCATTGATATTTAAATTCTTAAATTCTTAAATTATTTTGTTGTTCTTCTTGAATGTGAATTTGTTGCAGAGCTGAGAAGTGTTTCAATTCTGAAGTGTAAATTTAAATTTTTTCTTGACCGGTTGTTAGCCTTGTGTTCTAGTTGAATTATTTCCGCATTGGAGTATATGTTTAGGAAAAGATTCTTTTTGTTTTGGACTATTTATTTTGTCATTTTAATTTTTTTGTTGGATACTTGTCTTTCGTCATAGTGTGATTATTGATGGTTGATTTGGGTTGTGCTGGAAAGGAATTATTCTTTATTTTTGTGTGTGTACATGTGATTTTATGTGCAACTTCCTAGAGATATCAAGTGGAAGGATGGCTGAAAAATATGGTTAGAGTGGTTGGATTCAAGGATTTTCCTAATGAGCCATCTGAGAAGGACTTCTGCCTTGGCTTACAAAATGGACTCATTCTATGTAGTGTTATTAATAAGGTCCATCTGGGTTCTATCCCAAAGGTGAAATTACAAATCTCATCTTTTTGTTTGTTTTGGTACATTAATCTATATTGTCACATTGAACATCAATAGATTATTAATGGATACTACCATCACTCCTCTCCTATGTTATTACATATCTAGATGCATTCAAAATTTAATTTGGGATTTAAATAGACTAAAAACCCAACAAAAGATAGAGATAACAACCAATTTTAATGTCTAGCATGAAGAAAATTGAAAAATCTAATGCATAATTTATCATAACAATCTCTACACAAAGTGGGAGGGATCACCAGTGAGGTGGTTGCCTAGCCGCTGAGAAACCCTAATCACCAATAGCAGCTTACTTTCCCCTCCCCATCATGATCATATGTAATTTTATTGTTATCTTTAGTTGTTCAATCTTTAGTAAAATCCTATGACATGTTCTAATTTCCAACCTCCTCCCATCAAGGAATGGTCTCTTTTTCTATCATCAAATTGAGAGCTATGGATACAACTCTTAACATGCCAAATAGATCCTTTGTTAATGTCGGTACTCTATTTTTTGAACTTCATGTTCTTAGCCTTTCCCTCATTTTTGTCAGCATTTTCTCTACCCCATTTTGTAGGAACTTGTTATGCAACTTGCACAACCTGTCCATAGTGAATTTTACAACCAAACAATATTTTTACTTGATCCATGCTTTTTGAGAGGGGTGTTTTACCTCAGTACGTGGTTTATCCAAGTTGGAAATTGTTTTAGGTATACTCTCTATTCCTACATCAAAGTATTCTATTCAATATTTTACTATTTAATGATATTTATAAGTGTAGGATAGGAAAATAAATAAAACATGCACACAAGAGTAACCATCAAACTCTAAAGTATGCAAAATCAATCTATCCAAACAAAAAAGAAATCGAGACAAAGAAATGTAAACTCTAAATAGAACTCCCTCAATTTGACAATTGTGCTCTTTCTTGCTTCTCCAAAAGAGTGGATGTAGCTCTCATGTTGACACAATGAAAGCAAGATGTTGATACTATGACAATAATGATAATGAGAAGATTCAAAAGAAGATGGTTAGTTTGAATTGCAAAAATTGATCTCAATTTATACAAATTGGAGACCAAAAAGTAGATTTGGAAATGAGAGTGCAAATTGGAAGATTGTCATAATTGTGACAAACTGAATGCACAATTTGGAATGCAAAAATCAAGGACAAAGTGATGAAGGAAGGTGGAGGCAAATTAATAGGAAATTAGGAGGCCAAATCAGTGGAAAATGAGAAAGGGACAGTGGAAGCAATGTGAAGGCTAATTAATAGGATGTCATGAAGCATGATTTAAGGAAATGTGTAAGAGTCCCATTTTTGAATATTTAAAAATCAATATTCCCTCAAAAAGGATAATTAGGAAATCAAGAATTTAGAAAATCCCATAATTCAAAAAGTGAAACAATTAATTAATTCAAAATCAATTAATTGTAGGAGACTTAGGATAGGGATAATTAATCTAATAAATAGATTAATACAAAGGGATATATTATGGGTTATCTATCCCAAAAGAAAAATTAGTAAAATTATTGGCCGGATTGATGATGTATGATCGAAATGGAATTGGTCTTGAAAGATTTGATTAGGGATTGAACCGATCTTGATGATTTAAAACTGATTAGGGATCAATGCAACATTGATGAACTTTGACAATGATATTTGGTTGAACTAATGATGATGAAATAGCATCAATGATCATGGACAATGCTATTTAAAATTGGCTTGGATTGGTTAATGAGGAACCAATGAACTTTGATAATGCGCTTGGGATTGGATTGATGAACTTTGACAATGCACTCAAGGATTAATTGATGATGATGAGGCATCGATGAACTTCGACAATGTCTTGGATTGATTTGGGATTGAATTCAATTGAATGTGATTGAAATGGTCTTAAATTGATTAGGACTAATTGGGATTGATTTGGACTAATTAAACATAATTTAGGATCAGTTTAAGAGCATCTAGGAACTTTTAGGATTGGTTTAGGAAAGATTAGGAATGATTAGGAATGGTTGATTTGGCCAAAGAGATCGAGGTTATGATATGAAAATGAGGGAAGTGTTAGTAAATGATCAGATGAGGAATGACACTAGATAAAATACATGTTAAAAGGGGACACATAGGTGTGAACTATTTTTAGGTGTCTACATTTTCCCCTCTTTGATACAATGTGATTATGAGCATTGGTTCAAAGAAGAATAAAGGATCATACCCTAGCGGATTGACATATGGGAGGTAGGATGCCCCCTCGAAAAATTGGGCAGAAATTGATTCGAGGACAATTTTTTTAATATGGCAAAAATGGATGTGTCACTCCATGGCACTGAAAGCTAGGATGATAATGTAATCCATTTGTGTGAAAATAGACATGTTGTAGACAAATAATGACCTCATCTTCCTTGATGCATATTAATGAAATGCCCCAAAATTTCATGAGATCATCCAATAAGAAGAAGACAAAATAAAAAAGAGATAAATCAATAAAATATAAGACTCACTAAATCAAGCAAGCCAACAACCATTCTGATCTAGTTGCAAAGTTGATAGTTTTTTTGTTTGATAATGATATTGTCTGGTTTCAAGAATGGAGTACCCTGTCTAAGATAGATACCATTTGGTTTTGAGTATACAACACCCTATATAAGATAAGTGATAAGTTTGATAAATGACTAATTGATGTTGATTGATTGATAGGATAATTTGATTTGATTGATTTCTGACTAGATTGGATAGTTTGTCTATTGATATGTGATTTCATTTAGCACAAGGGTAAGTGCACAAAGATGGGGGACCAAAAAGGGGGTATAAGATACCACTTTTTTTTTTAAATCAGAAAACTTTGAACTTCAACGAGAAATTGAAGATAGTTAGGCTCAAAATTTTAAGATGCAACAAGAACAAGAGTTGTAATACTCTGATTCTAGTTTCTAAACTACTAATTTTTTTTTTTAAATGGTGCAGATTAAGACCCTCAAAAAGGGGGAGCACAAAAAGTGGTCCTATTTTTTGTGAAAAAATATAACATAGCATCTAGTGTGCTCCCCCTAAAATGTTAACTTTTTTTGTGAATTTTTTTAATCGCTCTTGTGAGAAGTTAGCTAACACCATGTAGTTTATCCCGCATTTTTCTGCTAACTTTTTGATAAATGTATAAATTTTTATGAATTTCTAAAGTGCACACATCTTGAAAACATGAAATTTTTGTGTGCTCCCACTAGAAATCATTGAAAACTAATTGAAAATTAAATTTTCTTTCTTTTAAAAGTGTGTAGAATGGAGTCTAGTTTCTAAAAAAGTAACTTGTTACAAAATTCGATGAACAAGGCAAAATCTATGCCCGAAATACTACACATTGGTTTTTGACAAAAAAATCAGACACACATACAAAAGAAATTAGAGATGAAAAGCTTAACATAATCAGAATTAAAAATAAATTATATGGTTAGATAGCTAACAAAGAGATCTACAATATCACATCATCTGATTTTGACGTTATTGAACCACAAGTAAACCTGACAAGGAGCACACAAGAAAAGATGTGGATTTTTTGTATGTCTACTGGAAAACAAGCCTTTGGGTTGGGTCTCCAAAGAAAATCCAAGCCTTAGGCTTGGTGCATTCCAATGCATTACAAAGCGCACTCATGCTAAAGTGTGCTAGCACTATAGCACACTAGCGCTATTCAAATTTATGACTTGAATAGTGCACACACATGATTCAAATTTATAACTTGAATAGTGCACACACGCTATAGCACATACGCATTATGTAACATCTGAAAAAGGCTTGAGTGAGAGAGAGAGAGAGAGGTGAAAAGGGGAGAGGGAGAGAGAAACATATACACACAGAGGCTGTAAAAATGAGAGAGAGAGAGAGAGACCCTCTCTCTCTGTCACCTTCTCACCCTCTAGGAGGAGAGAGAGGGTGACAAGGTGAGAGAGAAGGGGGGTCTCTCTCTCTCACTTTTTCACCCTCTCTCTCCCCCTAGAGGGTGAGAAGGTGACAGAGAGAAGGGGAGAGAGAGAGAGAGAGGGTCTCTCTCTCTCTCTCTCTCTCTCTCTCTCTCACACACACACACACACACATCACCCTCTCTCTCTCACTCTCACACACACACACACACATCACCCTCTCTCTCTCACTCTCTCTCTCACACACACACATCACCCTCTCTCTCTCTCTCTCTCTCTCTCTCTCACACACACACACACACACACACACACACATCACCCTCTCTATCTCACTCTCTCACACACACACACATCACCCTCTCTCTCTCTCTCTCTCTCTTCCTCCCTTTTTCTTTTTTTTGCATAGGATGCACCCGCTATAGCGCACTCGTGCTTTGCAAGAGTATGCATAACACTTTTTATTTTTTCATGGGGTGCACGCACTATAGCACGCTCGCGCTATGAAAGACTAAAATAAATAGTCTTCTTTGTTAAAGATCTCATGAAAGAGGCCTACTTTTTTTGTATGTTGTCTGAGTTCTGTGTGTTATCCAACAAATATTGACTTTTCATGGTGTTGATAGTGACAAAGAAGCATATTCTATCAATTTGCACCATCTTTTTGTTTAAAAATCAACATCGAATTGTGAAAGTCAATCATTATCACTGAAATTTATTAATTGAGGTTATTTTATTTTATTTTTACATGTCAAATGTGAATAAAGAGTGTTTTGGTTTATAATTGGTATGATATAGACTAGCTCAATACATAATTTGATATAATGAAGGTGATTCTATGGTTCATAGATTTTTTTGGTTGATGGATGAAACTAACATTACACCATATGAGGATTGTTGTACACTGACAGGATTGAGTGAGCTACACTCTTTTAGAAGTTGTAATGCAGGTTCATGGAGTATCCACACACGACATATGGCATGCTTTTGTTCATCATGTGTAGATGAAGATTGGGATGGGTGTGAGTCAAATGAATGGGTTGAAGAATGGTATACATGTATTTTGAGTCTACTTGTATCCTATCATCCCCATGAATCACTACAACTGACAGAAATGGAATCATCCATTGACTTTGATTTCTTATCTGATCTAGTACAACCAGGTAAAATTTTCCACATATAAATAATCTCAAATTTAGTACTTTATCATAAATATTTAGTAAGCTAATTGATGCAGGGGCATCCAAGGTTAAGATAGGAGCATTCTATATCCTCGGTGGAATTGCATAGGTGTTTGTATTTTTGGCTAATTTTTCTCGGTTGCAGCTTTGACCGATGACCTCAGTCATTAAAGGAATCTCAATCACTGAAGGAACTTGGTAGTTTCTGATTCTTGGTGAAAGCATTACTCAGTCATGCCTGTGGTACTCGGTTGACACTGGTGCTCAATGATTCTTGGCGTGCTTAGTTAATCAATTGATGCTCGGTTGTTCTGGCTCACTGACTAGAGTTCTATGTGATTTGTTGGGCTGATTTGGTGTATTTATTGTTTGTATCTTTTTTTGGATTCTCCTAAGTGGATCTGGAGGCTGACATGCTAAATGAAATGTTTGTATACAATTTGTAAGCTGACTTGTATGGTATTTAATATTTGTTAGGAAGATTTAAGGGTTTCATCTTGTCAACTTGTGGCTAATGATTAGTATTTAAGGGGTGTTTAGGTAGTTGATTAGACACAACTTAGTAGTACAAGACTCGAAGATCTGGATTGTCAGATGTGAAGCTTGAAAGCTGAAGTTGGTGAAGTTGTGGAAAAGATCTTGCATGATCTTACAGATCAGATTTTTATCTGATAGTTTGTAATAGTAGAGCTAGTGGTTTGCACACTTGGGAACAAGGAGATTGCTTGGAGGCTTGAGAGCTCAAGTTTAGATCTACCTTAGGGTTTCCATCAGCTTCTAATTATCTTCAGAGCTAAACTAGCTAGAGGTTGAATTGGATCTGGTTGTGGATCTTGCAGAATTATTTCTGATTGTAATTGGCCCTAACCTAGAAGCTCTTACAGTTGGGCATGTGAATGCAAATTAATTGAAACAATTATTGTGTTCTCTATTGTGTTGAGTATTTTGCTATGTAATTCTATAGATGCTCAGCCTGAATTGTCCTTAATTGGATCCTTCTAGCCTTGCTCTACGTTAGGTAGTATTAGAGCGAGAGTTGATCTTGTGGAGTAGAATTGAGCAGAAGATAACCTAGCAAGGTTGATCTTGTGAAGTTGATCTTGTTGGTGGAGAGATCTTATGATCTTGGTTGTAGATTTGTGGCACTGAACTTGTGAAATTGTGCCCTAGTTATTTACAAGATTGTAGATTGCGATCGAACTTGCATATAACTTGGAAATTATCACAAGGTGTTCAGTGAGGGTTTGTTGCAGAGGGTTTATTTTGCAAATCTTTAAGGATGCCTCCAAGAAGATTGGACCCTAGAGTTATTTTTTATCTTTGTGATACTATGGAATCCCAGATCATAGAGAAAGCGAAATCAGATTTTAGATCTAAGATGGAATTGATGAAAAATGACATGGTCACCGAGATCATGAGAGCTGTTTTGGTATACCTCAAAATTTTGGTACTAAGGATGGCTATGAAGAAGCTACTGAAGAATTTGAACCTGCTGGATCTAGTGGTGATGACCGGAGGGATAGATCTGGTGAAGATAGAACTGCTCGGTTACCTAGATTTGCTTCTCGATTTAGTAATTACTGAATGGAAGTTTCTACTTTATCTAGTACTTTGAAACCTGACAAACTGATTGATTAGATTGGTGAACTTGAAGATTTCTTTGAGCTAGAAGAAATTAAAGATCCTCTTTGGGTGAGATTAGCAAAGACTAAGTTGAAAGGACATGTTGCTCTTTAGTGGAAAGAGCTACAAAGAAATAGAGAAGATGAAGGTGAAATGAAGATCAATTGGTGGAGTTTGATGGTGACAAAATTGAAAGCTAATTTTATACCAGTTGACTATGAGCTTGACTTGTTTAAGAAGTTGCAAAATCTGAAGCAGAAGGATTTATCTGTTGAAGATTATACCAAGGAATTATACAAGCTTACAATTCAGTCTAGACATAGAGAACTTGGTAAGGAAAAGGTAGCTTGGTATGTGAATGGTTTGAGATTCAATATTTAGGATGAGCTTGGTATGTTGAAGATTGATTCTATTGAAGATTCTTATCAGTATACTCTAAAGGCATAAGATAAGTTGAAGAGGAAACAACCTAGTAATTCCAAAGGGAAGGAGAAAATTGATCACTTGGTGAAGGATAATACAACTAATGTAGAAGATGTATAGAAACCTGTGGAACCAAAGAAGAAGATAGGTAGAGTTATCTTTAAGGGTACTTTCTATAATTATGGAGAGGAAGGACACCATTCTTTTGAGTGTACACAAAAGAAGGTTGACCAACGAACTGATGTGGTGAATGAGAACATTTAGAATGAACCTAAATCAGAGAACTTGCTGCTTTGGAGAACATTGCTTGGTACAAAGGATGAACCTTGTCAAAGGAGTAATTTGTTTAGGACCTGATGCAAGTCTAAAGGTAAACTCTATGATGTTATTGTTGTTGAGGACATGGTTAGGAAACTTGGTTTGAATAGAATGGAACATCCACATCCTTATCAGATTAGTTGGTTACAAGATGATCATGCTTTGGAAGTTAGAGAACAATGCTTCATTGATGTCCAAATTGGCCAGTATAAGGATCTTGTGCTATGTGACATTGTGGAGATGAATAGTTGTGATATATTTCTCGATAGACCTTGTCAATATGATTGCAGAGCTATTTATGACTGTGTGAAGAATGTATTTACTGTTGAGAAGGATGGCATGAATTTTTCACTGATGCCTTTGATGGATACAATGTTGAGTAGGAGAAGCCTAAGTATTGGTTCCTGAGTTGAGTTGGTAGATCTAGATAAAATGAATGATCATTTTGGAAAATTGACCTATATGTTGTCCAGAAAAGACTTGAAGAGATAGAGGAAACTAAAGTGGAAGAATATGCAAGCAGAGAAGATGGAGGACTTATATGTGAAGAACCAATTCGGGGTCCATGTGTTGAATCCTGGAAGATGTTCTTCTCATATATGAATATCTTTTGGAACCTAGGGTGTCTGATGCAAGGGCATCAAAGGTTGAGGTAGGTGCATTCTGTGTCCTCAATGGAACTGCATAGGTGTTTGCATTTTTGGCCCATTTTTCTTGGTTGCAGCTTTGACCGATGACCTTAGTCATTGAAGGAAGCTTAGTCACTAAAGGAACTTGATAGTTTCTGATTCTCGGTGAAAGTGTTACTTGGTCATTCTTGCAGTGCTCAATTGACATTGGTGCTCGATGATGGTTGTTGTGCTTGGTTAATCCACTGATGCTCAGTTGTTCTGGCTCACCGACTAGAGTTTTGTGTGATTTGTTGGGCTGACTTGGTACATTTATTGTTTGTATCTTTTTTTGGATTCTCCTAAGTGGATCTAGAGGCTGACATGCTAAATTAAATGTTTGTATACAATTTGTAAGCTGACTTGTATGGTATTTAATATTTTTTAGGAAGAGTTAAGGGTTTCAACTTTCTAACTTGTGGCTGATGATTAGTATTTAAGGGGTGTTTGGGTAGATATTTAGACACAACTTATTAGGACAATACTCAAAGATCTAGATCCTCAGATGTGAAGCTTGAAAGCTGAAGTTGGCAAAGTTGTGGAAAAGATCTTGCATGATCTTGCAGAATAGATTTCTATCTAATAGTTTGTAATAGCAGAGCTATTGGTTTGCACACTTGGGAATAAGGAGATTTCTTGGAGGCTTGCGAGTTCAAGTTTAGATCTACCTTAGGGTTTCTATCAACTTTTGATTATCTTCAGAGTTGAACTAGCTAGAGGTTGAATTGGATCTGGTTGTGGATCTTGTAGAATTGTTTCTGATTGTAATTGTCCCTAACCTGGAAGGCCTTACAACCGGGCATGTGAATGAAAATTACTTGAAACAATTATTGTGTTCTCTATTGTGTTGATTATTTTTCTACGTAATTCTAAAGCTGCTTAGCCTAAATTGTCCTTAATTGGATCCTTCTAGCCTTGGTCTGTGTTACTAATGTCCTCATTATGTTTATATCATTACAGACCATGTTTTTATTTTTATTACACCTGAAGACAATGAAGAAAGGACAAATTATTATTTGTGTCATTGTGTTGAGGCAAAAAAGGAATTGGATCACTCGGTTATCGATGGTGAAGAATTAGAATACCTTATAGGAGCAGTGGTTGTAACTGGTACATGGCTTAGATGGTATGCTATGAAGAACCCTAGGTTGTGGTTGTTCGAGGATTGGGAGACACACAGAAAGATTCTTCATTATTCAAACCTCATCATTGCATCAAATGTGTACTTGATCAGATATGGGGGATGACCGCATAATAAAACTCTTTGGAAGGTTCGTGATTCAAACCACAAGGCAATGCTAACGGGAAGTTTGTAAGATTTAATGACAACCTTTCTCTTCTATTTTTTTGGGGCAATACCGGAGGTTTTCTCTGCTCAGCTCTTTCCTCGGGTGATCCTATTGAGCTGACTTGTAAATTATTAATAAAAAAACTTTATGATGTTATGCCAATGACTTGTAGGCACATAATACTTGGAAGGCCATGTAAGAGCCTTAAGGAACCAACTCAATTCAAGGATGCACTATCTCATTTCCTTTCCAACTTCTCCCTCTCTGAAATGGAAGGATTACATTTTGGTTTATCCAGATAAATACATTTTCTTCCATTACTAGGTTTTACCTTCTTCTCTTGCAGCTATTCTATTCCTTGTTTCATACATTTTCCCTTTTCAGGTCCAGATGCCTTTTCTAGAAAATTGGTGAAAAAATCATTGCATAAGACTTGTATTTTCTTATTCATACATGATGGAAGGCTATTATGCACTTGTCTTAAGGATTTAAACTCACCAAAATGACTGGTGCCAAAACAGGGCTCTCCCAATCACTGACTATGACTAACTATCACCTTAAGTAGGCTAACCCAACTTGAGGATTCAACAAGTAACATGGAATCAACTCAAGGAATTAGTCCTACTCAAAAATCAAATGGAGTTCTTTGACTTTTTAATTTACTCCCACAACCATTCTCATGAGTTCACTAACACTTTTCTTTGTTCCAATCTCTCCAAACACCAATACCCTCCTAGGCCACCTAGTGTACCTAGTGCCTCCACCACATCAAAACTTAAACCAGAGTTCACATCCTGATCCTAACACCTTAGATCATCTCAAAATGGTACATTTTCCATGTTACAACTTCTCATTCACTCCCATCCACTCATCCTTCACCATTCTTTTACTATAGCCTTTATAGGCCTATCTAGTAACCCTTCAAACCTTGAAATCAAAAATTCATTCACAATATCCCCAAACAACCGAGAAATGTTTTTACACTTTCATGTACCCTTTTTAGAGTTACTAAGTTGATATCATTCTCAAACTTTCATGATATGATTGGTGAACACTTTCTTCACCCCCTAACCCTTCAGCTAGGCCTAATTAGCCCTTGCCCAAAGAGGAAACTCTATCATCCACTAATCTCCAGGACTCCACAACCCCAAATAGTCTTGATAAAGGATAAAAGGAAACTATTTTTCAACTAATTTTTCCCATATTCACCCATCTACACTCCCATTCAATAAATCCTCATTATTTGGGCTAGAAACCAAGGGTTTTAGATAAATCACCCTATCAAACCACTCACAACTCTAATCAAGGTTCTAAAACCTTAAAATGCATCCAAATAGACCATTCCAACCCTTAACTACCATCTCCATCCATTGGATTACTCCCAACCATGATTGGTGTGGGACAAGTTTCCCTTAATCAGTAATCTTTCTCGATTTGGGTTCTTCAACACTCCTTCCCAAACCCCTGCATAAGCTCAATGTATTACAAGGAGTCATGTTACATTTGACTCACCAAACCAATCATAATAAACACATTGGTGGGTGAGTCAAATTATTTTATGGAGACTTTTCTCTGATTGTTGTCTACATCCCAATACTTGCACAATCATGTATACTAGTGAGCGCCTTAACCTTATTCCCAAACAAAACACTTAAAAAAAATTAGTAACATGTACAAAAAACCAATAGAAGGTTGTATACATCAAGATCCAATTAAAAATACATTTCCAATCACATTTTTGAAGTCATTCTAGATTGATTGTACCTCGACAGAGAACTAAAGTTGCAGAGAATTAAACTTTTATTTATACAAAAAGCTCTTTTTTACATTGTCTTTTCGATCCATACAGCCTATGAAATCACCCTAGACTCCTAGCACTTCTCTATTCATGCCTATACTATCAAATAATCCTTCCTAAGGCCAACCAACTACTTGGAACCGGTTATAGTTAGTTTAAATGACTGTTTACTTGTAGTTATTTATTTAGATTAGTTGTCTAGTTGACAACGTAGATGTCAACTCAACAACTTCTTACCATTTTGCATATTATTAACCTTCCCAAAGGCTTTAGGATCCTATTCTAAGCCTTTAAACACTTTAAACCCTCTAAACCCTTACTTAGCAATTTGGGCCTTATTTTGCCATATTAAGTCAAACTGCACATTTTGGCACTCATAAGTGCATTTACATCAATTTTGATAGCTCTATAGGCCATTTACAAACATAATGAACCTTTATAGGTTATTTCCTCAATCCCCTAATCTAGGATCAATCCTTAATCCATTCCTAGTGACCCCTAGGTACCTTGTAGATTTAACAATGCCAATAAGGCTTACATTTAGGATTGGATTACAATATGATCCACATATGATCATACATGACCATGATTGGTTTCATAACATGTTTTAATGACCTTTGAAGGCCATTTTTCTTCCACTCCTCCCAAGGATCCATTAGCGATCCTGGTGCACTTCATGACTCCTGGTTGTGACCTTGGTGCTACTACACCAGAAGTGTCCCTCAAGGTCCCTTCAACATGAAATTAGTGATCTTTACAAGGTCATATATCGAAGCTCGTGTGAGGTAGCATTGAGCCATTAGGTGTTATGGGACCGTGTTGTCAGGGCCTACAATAACCTATCTTAGTTTTTAGAGATTCAAGTTCATTTAAATTTGGCAACACAGTCTTGGTCGATGTCAAAACTCACAGTGTTCCTTAGTTGAAATGACCAACATTGCATATCTTTCAAACTGTCAGTTGTAGCATTGAACAGTTTGTTCTAACAGCTCCAAATTGCTAGGTAAATGCTAGGGGCTACCTCATTCTCCACACACAGTCGTTTGAATGCCACCGATGAATCCAGGCTGAAGTGTCCCTCAAGGTCCCTTTAGCATGAAATTGGTGATCTTTATGGGGTCATATCTCAAAGCTCATGCGAGGTAGCATCAAGCCATGAGGTGCTATAGGACTATGTTGCTGGGGCCTACAATAACCTATCTCAGTTTTTAGAGATTCAAGTTCATTTAAATTTGGAAACACATTCTCGGTTGATGTCAAAACTCAAAGTGTTCCTTAGTTCAAACGACCAACATTGTGTATCTTTCAGACCATTGGTTGTTGCATCGAACCATATGTTCCAAAAACTCTGAATGGCTAGGTAAATGCTAGTGGTAACCTCATTTTCCACACATAGTCATTCGAACACTGCTGACGACTCCGGGATGAAGTGTCCCTCAAGGTCCCTTTAGAATGAAATTGGTGATCTTTATGGGGTCATATCTCAGAGCTCATGTGAGGTAGCATCGAGCTATTAGGTGCTACATAACTGTGTTACTGGGGCCTACAATAACCTATCTTGGTTTTTTAGAGATTCAAGTTCGTTTAAATTTGGCAACACATTCTCGGTCGATGTCAAAACTCAAAATGTTCCTTAGTTCAAACAACCAACATTGTGTATCTTTCAAACCATCCATTGTAGCATCGAACCATCTATTCCAATAGCTCTGAATGGCTGGTTAAATGCTAATGGAAACCTCATTTGGCACACATAGTCATTCGAATGCCACCGATGACTCTGGGCCAAAGTGTCCCTTAAGGTCCCTTCAACATGAAATTGACAATCTTTACGGGGTCATATCTCAGAGCTTGTGTGAGGTAGAATCAAGTCATCAAGTGCTATGAGACCATGTTGTTGGGTCCTATAATAACCTATCTTGGTTTTTAGATATTCAAGTTCGTTTAAATTTTGCAACACATTCTTGGTCAATGTCAAAACTCATAGTGTTCCTTAGTTTAAATGGCCAACATTGCGTATCTTTCAAACCATCAGTCGTAGCATCGAACCATCTGTTCCAATGGCTTTGAATGGCTAGGTGAACACTAGTGGAAACCTTGTTTTCCACACATAGTCATTCAAACACCACCAATGACTCTGGGCCGAAGTATCCCTCAAGGTTCCTTCAGCATGAAATCAATGATCTTTATGGGGTCATATCTCAGAGCTCATGTGAGGTAGCATCAAGCCATTAGGTGCTACGAGACCATGTTCCCAGGACCTACAATACCTTGTCTTAGTTTTTAGAGATTTAATTTCATTTAAATTTGGAAACACATTCATGGTCGATGTCAAAACTCATAGTATTCCTTAGTTGAAATGGAAAACATTGCGTATCTTTCAAATTGTCAGTCATAACATCAAACCGTCTATTCCAATAGCTCTGAATGGCTGGGTAAACACTAGTGGAAACCTCATTTTCCATACACAATTGTTTGAATTCCACTGATGACTCCAGGCTGAAGTATCCCTCAAGGTCCCTTCAACATGAAATTGATGATATTTATAGGGTCATATCTCAGAGCTCGTGTGAGGTACCATCGAGTCATTAGGTGCTACAAGACTATGTTCTTAGGGCCTATAATAACCTATCTTGGTTTTTAGAGATTCAATTTTGTTTAAATTTGGAAACACATTCTCGGTCGATGTCAAAACTCAAAGTGTTCCTCAGTTCAAACAACCAACATTGTGTATCTTTCAAACTATCAGTTGTAGCATCAAACTGTCTATTCCAATAGCTCTGAATGGCCAGGTAAACACTAGGGGAAACCTCATTTAGCACACACAATGTTTCAAATGCCGCTGACAACTATGTGCCGAAGTGTCCTTCAAGGTCCCTTCAGCATGAAATTGGTGATCTTTATGGCATCATATCTCAGACCTTGTGCAAGGTAGCATCAATTTGTTAGGTGCTATAGGACTGTGTTGCAAGGGTCTATAGTCTTGGTTTTCATAGATTCAATTTCATTTAAATTTGGCAACACATTCTTAGTCGATGTCAAAACTCAAAGTGTTCCTTAATCCAAACGGCCAACATTGTGTATCTTTCAAACTATCGGTCGTAGCATCAAACCGTTTATTCCAACAACTCTAAATAGCCAGGTAAACACTAGGGGAAACCTTTTTTGGCACACATAGTGTTTCAAACACCGTTGACAACTCTAGGCTGAAGTGTCCCTCAAGGTCCCTTTAACATGAAATCTACAATTTTTACGGGTCATATCTCAGAGATTGTGTGAGGTAGCATCAAGCCATTAGATGCTATGGGACCATGTTGCTAGGGCCTACAATAACCTATCTTAGTTTTCAAACATTCAAGTTCATTTAAATTTGGCAACACATTCTCAGTCGATGTCAAATATCATAGTGTTCCTCAGTTCAAATGGCCAACATTGCATATCTTTCAAACTATTGGTTGTAGCATCGAACCGTCTATTTCAATAGCTCTGAATGGCCAGGTAAATGATAGTGGAAACCTCATTTTCCACACACAATCATTCGAATGCCACCGATGACTCTGGCCTGAAGTGTCCCTCAAGGTCCCTTTAGCATGAAATCAATGATATTCACAAGGTCATATCTCAAAGCTCATGCGAGGTAGCATCAAGATGTCAAGTGCTACAAGACCGTGTTGTCAGGGCCTACAATAGCCTTTCTTGGTTTTCAAAGATTCAAGTTCATTTCAATTTGGCAACACATTCTCGGTCGATGTCAAAAATCACAGTGTTCCTCAGTTCAAACAACCAATATTGCGTATCTTTCAAACCATCAGTCATAGCATCGAACCATCTATTCCAACTACTTTGAATGGCTAAGTAAACACTAGTGGCAACCTTGTTTTGCACACACAGTCATTCAAATGCCGCCAACCACTCCGAGGTGAGTAGGAGGATGAGTGCAAATATGTATTTAGATGCAAAAGGGCTTGTGGTCCATTTGTTAATTTGATCATGTATTTGGATCATGGAATGTTATTTGGATCATGCATTGATCATATTGTAACCCAATCTTAAATGTAAGCCTTAATGGCACTGATAACCCTAAAAGGTACCTAGGGGTCACTAGGAATGGTTATGTATTGATCCTAGGTTATGGTTTGATGAAAATAACCTACAAGGGTCTATAAATATGTACTAAGGCCATTAGAGCCTTAACATAGTGTTAAAAGCACTAAATGTGAACAATCTTGTAAATTGCCTATATTGGCAATATAAGCCAAATAGGGCTTAATTTGAGTTAGTAGGGGTTGTTAGGAATTCTAATTTAGTTTGGTTTGTAAAGGTTGTCTCTAAACCTTTTATAAGTAGTTAGAGTGGCCAAAGGGTGTTGGGTTGTTGAGTTGACAACTTTTGTTGTCAACTTGACAACTAATTCTAGTGTTTATCTTTAACAATTAGTTAGTTAGGGGATAGTTAGAAGTTAGTTTGTAGGTTCTAGTCGGTATTTTGAAAGATTAGAGTCTATTTTGAAGGGATCCATGTGAATGGACATGATGATAATTTTTTTGATTTGAAATGGATTGAGTTTGTATTAGCTTGAATCAATAAAATCAAAATTTCTTTACACATTGGTATTCCACTGGCCTACGGGTATAGTCAATAACAGTGAACTATTGTAGTTGATTTGAATGTGATCCTTGTTTGGTTTGATGTAGGAACATTTATTTGGATTTTTTTTGACTTGGATGTAATATCTTTTCATTACCTTCATCACTGACAACACCAAGGATTTAACTAGTGTATTGATAGTGACTTGTAGAGGGGTACAGTCAGCAACTAAGGGTTGAAATTCCCTAAAATGTAAGGCCACTCCCACCCCTTTGTTAATTGTGGATTGGTGGGAGATTCCTTATATATATTTCATGCATTTCATATGACTTTAAGTGCAGGGAAGGAGCAAAGGTGGTGAGAAGGAACAGTGGTAGGCCTAGTGAACACATACAGCAAAGGGTGTATTTTATAAGCACCAGCCATGCCTGGAAGATACCCGATGAAGGGAGTGGGTAAGGGATGGTTTAAATGGTCTATGTGGATTTAGGGGAAGGTGTTAGAACCTTTAGTGTGGTTGTGAGTTGTAGGTAAGGGTATTTTCCCTAAAACCCTAGGTTATTGACCCTAGAAACAAGGGTTTATTGATTTGGGAGTTTGATGAATGGTGGTACTTTAAGAGTTTGAAAATCTTATGTTTTGGAAGCTATAGGAAGACTGTTTCAATCCTTTGAGTCCTAGAGATAAGTGGGGATAAGAGTTGCTTCTTTGAGCAAGGGCTAATTAGGCCTAGATGGAGAACTAGAGGGTGGAGAAAGTCTTCACTAGTCAAATGGTAGAAACCTGAGGTTGGGTATTTGAAAATGTAAATACCTTGCTAGGTTGTTTGGGGATTTTGAGATTAAATTTATGATTTCAGGGTGTGAAGGTCGGCTACTAGACAGGCCTAGAAAGGCTATAGAAGAGAAATGGTTGAAGTTGAGTTGATGGGAGTGAATCGTAAGTTGGAACATGGTAAATAGACCATGATAAGATGATTTATGGTGTTGGGAACAAGGTGAGAGGTCTAGCTATAGTTTTGGCATGGTGAAGGCACTAGGTGCACTAGGTGGCCTAGGATAGAGTTGATGCTAGAAGGCATTGGAACAAGGAAACAAGGAAGTGAATTTGAGTAGTATGGTTGTGGGAGTGACTTACAAAGTCAGAGAACTCAAATAGATCCTTGAGTGAGGTTAATTCCTTGGCTGGATTCCAAGTTGTTTGTAGAATCCTAGAGTTGAGTTAGTCTCCATAGGGTGATAGTAACAATATACATTGATAAACATACAAGCATAACTATAAGGCATGGGAAATTTATAGAGCATAAGACATCCACATAAACATAAATTAGTATACATAAATACACCAAACACGTGAATTTCATACATAAAACATAAAAAATATATATACATAGGGCATGAAGCCAAATATATATGTCCAATAATGTCATACATTAAATATATTCAATATAGTTAAACTAGCTTCCTCAAAGCCAAATGGATGTACAAAGTATCACTTATACAATATACAAAAAATATGTCCACTAATGCCATATAGGCATACAATCTATATCCCTAATCAGTCATTTCCCGCTAGGGGAAAAAAAATCCTGAGCTATCTTTGATCATCGCGTCGATGGAGATGCAATGGATGTTGTAGTCTTTTGAGTGTGCTCACTCATCCTCCTGTCAAGACTCTTATGTAGCTCAAGCTGATAAAAAAAAAATTAAGCATCAATAAGTAATATACATCAAAATTGAATTATACAATGATATAAAATTTAATATTCGCTTACCACTAGCAAATAGTCACTATGTACATCCACCGAAGGCACATGCTGACGATCTTTAGTAATAATTCCCTACAATAATGATCTAAATAATAATTAAAATACATACATGAATATCATTATAAAATTTAATACAAACTATTAAAATAACAACTAAAATTAAGTGATCTCTTTCATACCTCAGTCAATGCTTTAGAACTAGCTACTACTACAGCTACTCCATGATCCAAAGTATCATGAATAGGAGGAGTCTCTGATGTCAATAACTAAAAATGAAACAAAAAAAAGTATTATGCATTTATCAAGATTACATATATTTTTTACAACCCTACAAATGAGTAAATGATACCTCAGTGAAGGTTCCGCCATGTCCTTCGGCGTGCAGTGTCGATGTCGAAGCTCCAACATTCAACTAGTGCACATGTACATGGAAAATTATAAGATAACCATTCATATAAGAACATAATACTGACATGTTAATTATAATGCATTATTACATATATACCTATGGACTCAATGGTGACATCACAAAGCCAGGTGAAAGAATGTGATCACCGCAATGACCACTTTGCTTTTGGATTTTGATCATAATTTTTCTAGTAATTTAGTTATTCATTCATTTATTAATGAAATATAATTAAATAAATCAAATTAACATACAAATAAAGATACCTCAAGGAAAGTGGCATGATGCCCTTTGTTGTCTATTGTGAATGTCAATGGCCCATCGGTGAACTAATGCACATGCATAATAAGTTATGATACAATTATTCATATAATTACATAATAATCAAATATATTAATTAAAATGTTTCATTTGATACATACTTGTGGAATTAACGATGATGTGTAGAAGGGGACATGAGGATCATTTCCACTGCCACCGCCACTAACACTCTTGCCTTGAATTTTGATCATAATCAATAGATACTAAATTAATTAGTTATTCTTTTATAAATGAAATATGATCAAAGCAATTTAATGAACCTGGAAATATTTCCCTGTGTGTTAATGTCAAATATCATATTTAGAAAACTATCAGTCATCATTCCAAGATCCTCTTCCTCTCTCTCAGCTGTACCAAATGTGCATAAGCATCTACATGACCGCCAAATATGCCCCCTCAAAGATTGACCATGTTCACCCTCAACTAAAGGAGTGGCACACTGAATGAGAGTATCTGTCAGAGCACTAATTGTTCCTAGTGTGTCCACCTCTATATGTTCCTTCAAAATGGAAGGAATAGTAACATGATCTACCTATGGCTTACAAATAGGAACCCTAGGTGCGTTAGGGTCACGATGTGCCCCCGCTCTATCAAATAATGACCCCCCTCCTCTACCCTGAGAATCTAGATAGTCAAAATGATTTGGCACCTTCTTGAGTACAAACTCACAATAGAGTTTCCTCAAGAAATATATAGGAACCTCATGATTGTTACAGGGAGGCGAATCAAAGACCATCCACCATCTCTCCCAAAAGTTATTTTTAATGTCTTCATTTAAGCACCAATGAATTGGGAACCTCCTTGTTGTAGTTCTAAGAGTATTTGTTTCTCCTAGTTTTTTAAATAGCTTGCAAATGTCATCTTTTATGATTTTTTTCTTTTTTATGTCCGCATAAGATAATTTATTTGCATAATATTATTTTTATTCTTCTCTTTTATCATGCCATAAATTAATTTTCCCACTAACCAAGCTTACGTGGGTCAAGATTGCTTGCAATGATTTCACAAGTATTTCCCTTCCAAGATTTGTACCAATAGAATCTTTTAACCTCGTAATTAAAGATTCTAATTATTTCTTCTCTCTTTCAATTTGGTTCATCAAATTTTCTTGTGTTCTACGAGGATGTTTCTAGATTGGTGGAGGTAATTGAGGTTCATTTTCTTGGTTATTTTCTTCATTTGTTTCTTCATTCATTTCTTCATGAGGAGACGAAGGGTTTCATTGAGGGAGATTATTTCCTCCTGGCAATTAAAAAAACTAGATTTTAAAATCTTAATTACACACAAATTTTAGCAAAACAAATTTCTTCAAAACTAAAATTTTAAAACAAATAAGAGGCATGGGCTGTAAAAACACTTACCTCTTCTTTTGAATCGAGCTTGACGACGTCGTGGAGCCATTCTCTATGAAAATTGATGGATCAATGCAAAGAAATGCATTTCCCAAGAAAATAGATTCCGCGTGCACACTTGGGAAGCCCTTCTTAGCTGCAAATGCACATTTGTGGAAAGAAAATGGGCTTTTCCAAATGTGCAAAATACTATAAAGTGTTTTTACAAAGTGTGTGCACGCTATAGGTGGCACACGCTTTGTAAAAACACTTTTTACTATTTTACAAAGCACGTGCACCCTATAGGGCACACACGCTTTAGTGTGTATGCACTATGGTTGATTGGGGACCAAAAAGCAAAGTGACACCTTTTTGGTCCCCCATCTTTATGTATATACCCATCATTGGAAGTTTCATTTGGGGGAGATGGAGGAAAATTATCTTTTGAAGGTTTAGAGGATGAAGAAATGGAGGGAAACATGGATGTTTCTTTAAGGTTGAAATGTCTCGAGGGGAAATGAATGTGTCACCCATGTGATTATTTTGGGGTGAGCCATTGCTAGACATGGGTGAATTATTTGTTTCATTCTATTTATATAATGTTTTTAGAAACTTCTTTAAAAATTTGGATATGATAATAGGTTTCTTATTAATCATGTTTGATTGGTTTTCAAAAGAGGACACACTTGAACTTGTGCTTGTTTGGGAAAACCTTGGTATTGATTGGCTTGTTTGTATGACTAGCACAAGAGGTTGCAAAATTGTTTGAGGGACATTTGGTTCCATTGGGATGAAGATTGGTTTATAATTAGGTGGAGGTCCCCATTGAATTATTCCATGCTCTAGTTGAAAGTTTGAAGGGTATGCCAAGTTTGGGTTAGAATCTTTAATTTGTCTTGCATTAAGAAGTTCTTGGGATTATGTCGTAGTTCTTGGGTCATAATATGTTTGGATCCCTTGTCTTGAAGGGTTCATCATGCTTGTGCTATCTTGTCTTGAATGGAATATAGGTCTTGTGATATAACCTTTTGTTTGCAAATGTGTGTTTTGTCTTGGATCAAAATTTGGTTCCTCACTTGAAATGTTCATAGGTTTATAGGAACCTTGTTTCCTTTTTACAATGGCATGATGACTATATTAAAAATGCAATTAAGGAGATATGTAAATGTAAAACCTTTTTTTTATTTTTGGAAATTTAGGAAAATGGCAATGTGATTTTGAATATGCAAGGACTTAAGGGTATGCAAATGCAAGACTTTTTTTCAATTTTAAACTTTAGGATATGATATGAAAAAAATGACATAGGACTTTGCTTTTAGGGTATGATATGCAAACTAGGGTTTGTGCACTTTTGGAATCTTGAAATTGGACTTTGGATTCTACAATGTAATATCCAAGATGGGGCTTTATGAAATTATGTTTTTTGGATTTTTTTGAATTTTAGGATAAGATATGCAAAACTAAGGTTTATGGAACTTGACTTAGAACTTTGGATGTACTTTAGGACTTGGGATTTTGGAATTTATTGAGATGAAAAATCTTGGCAAATATAAACCTAGGAGTATAACCTTATGAAGTTGGATCTTGGATCTTGACTTTGCAAAAGTAACAAAAAAATTGAAAAGACAAAAGGACCAAATCAAACCCTCCAAGACATAGGTAGGGTTGATTTAAAAAAGATTAAAAAGGAAAAAAGATTTGAATGAGGACCAACAAATTCAAGATCCCTTATCCATCAACATAAGGTAAGACTCTAAGATTTCCATTTTGTTTAGATTTTTGGATTTGCAAAAGGTTTTTAAGGGTTCTATATGCAAGGACTATTATGAAGACTTGGAAGGAGGATTTAAAATCAAGGACTTGAAAATGATTAATGCAAACTAGGATATGCAAAATGAAGATTAGGACATGCCAAATGAGGACTAAGGATATGCAAAGTGGGGACTGACGAAATGAAAATGAGGCTTAAGGGTATGCAAAATGAAGACTAATGATATGAAAAATGAGGTTTATGCTATGCAATATAAAAGATCAAGATCATGCAAATATGAAGGAATTATGCAAAATAAGGACTCCTAATCGTGCCATAAGGTTCCCAACTTAGGTTCATGAAAATTTTATTAAGTCAACAAGGATTTTGCAAAACAATGATATGTGTGACCAAGTTATGCTTTAAGATTTGTTTGCAAGGTTTTGTGAATTTAAAGGTGAGTGTTTTTAATTTTTTTGATTCACTTACTGAAGATACATCAAACATGAATGGCCATTGTAAAATGAACAAACATGCTACAACTTAGGCTTGAAGGATAGTATCCACTAAATTCCCACTTGAACAAAGTTTAGCCATGCCTACTCAGGGTGAACAACTTAGAAGCTTGGAGGCACGAGCTCCCCCTTACAGTGCACTCACTTCTCAGGCACAGCAAGCTTCAAATTCCAGGGGTCATTACTTCCCAAGGAACTATTGTCTCTACCAAGAGCCATGAAAGTGTGAGATGTCTTCACGGGCATGGGTGACCCCTTGCATCCGTGAATAGAATATTTTGGCCAACTAGAACAAGGTTTTTCATTAGGAACATCCAGTTCAATGGGTGTGTGATAAAATCTCTTAGGAGGTCTCCCAGCCTTGAGAACCAAGGTTTTACACACCACTAGGGTACTAGAGGAGAGCTATCACCCAACCACACTATCAATTGGATTATTAGTCACAATCACACATTTATATAGCGGTTTGGATGGAGACCTAGCTTTGGCTGATTACTTCTTGAGGTCCAAGGAAGACCTCTCTAAAAGAATTATCTAACTAAATGTAGTTCATTTCATTAAACCAATTGAAGTGTGCAGTTCATTTTAAGTGCTCCAAAAGGAACTATGAGGATTCTTTAAACTTTTAAAAACTAAAATTGAAGCAATTGGAGTTCATTTTAAACCCTTAAATCTGATTAAAAATAGTCAGAAATAGATATGAAATGCAGAAATAGGATAAACTGAGAATGTAGAACTAGCAGTCCATTTGTGCATTTCCCATGACCAACTGCGCAGTTCTAGGCCCCAACTATGTAGTTTTGGCTACCAACCGCGTAGCTCTAGCCACCAACTACACAACTCTAGCTACCAACTGTGCAGGTCTAGCTACCAATTGCACAACTTCACTTATGAGGTCCTAAACAGCCTTCCAAGACCCTAAAAATGCACAAAAACACAAAATTTCATCAGAATTAGAGGTAGTTCACATTGGTTTCACCAAATGTAGGATAGGAAAATGAATTAAAAAATTCACATAAGAGGAACCATCAAACTCTAAAGTATGCAAAATCAATCTATCCAAACACAAAAGAAATTAAGATAGAAATGTGAACTCTAAACAAAACTCCCTCAATTTGACAATTATGCTCTTTCTTGCTTCTCCAAAAGAGTGGATGTAGATCCCATGTTGACACAATGAAAGAAAGATGTTGATAGTATGACAATAATGATATTGAGAAGATTTGAAAGAAGATGGTTAGTTTGAATTGAGAAAATTAAAAACAAATTGGAAAACAAAAAGAAGATTTGGAAATGAGAGTGCAAATTGGAAGATTGTCATAATTATGACAAATTCAATGCACAATTTGGAATGCATAAATCAATGCACACAAATCAAGGAAAAAGTGATGAAGAAAGGTGGAGGAAAATTAATGGGAAATTAGGAGGCCAAATTAGTGGAAAATGAGAAAGGTAGAGTGGAAACAATGTGAAGGCTAATTAATAGGATGTCATGAAGTGTGATTTAAGGGAATGTGTAAGAGTCACATTTTTTAATATTTAAAAATCAATATTCCCTCAAAAAGGATAATTAGGAATTTAGGAATTTATAAAATCCCATAATTCAAAAAGTGAAACAATTAATTAATTCAAAATCAATTAATTGTAGGAGACTTAGGATAGGGATAATTAATCTAATAAATAGATTAATACAAAGGGATAAATTATGGGTTATCTATCCCAAAGGAAAAATTAGTAAAATGATTGGCCAGATTGATGATGTATGATCGAAAGGGAATTGGTCTAGAAATATTTTATTAGGGATTGAGCTGATCTTGATGTTTAAAAACCGATTAGGGATCAACACAACATTGATGAACTTTGACAATGTGCATGATTGAAGATGTCATGATAGGATAGCATCGATAAAATTTTACAATGCTATTAGGTTGGACTAATGATGATGAAATAACATCTATGATCTTGGACAATGCTATTTAAAATTGACTTGGATTGGTTAACGAGGCACCGATGAACTTTGACAATGCGATCGAGATTGGATTGATGACAACAAGGCATTGATGAACTTTGAAAATTCACTCAAGGATTTATTGATGATGATGAGGCATCGATGAACTTTGAAAATGCTTGGGATTGATTTGGGATTAAATTCAATTGAATGTGATTGAAATGGTCTTGAATTGATTAGGATTAATTGGGATTAATTTGGACTTATTTAACATGATTTAGGATCAATTAGGATCATTTTAAGAACATTTAGGACTAGTTTAGGAAAGATTAGGAATGATGAGGAATGATTTAGGAAAGATTAGGAATGATTAGGAATGGTTGATTCGGCCAAAGAGATCGAGGTGATGATATGAAAATGAGGGAAATATTAGTAAATGATCAGATGAGGAATGACATAGGATAAAATACATGTTAAAAGGGGACACATAGGTGTGAACCATTTTTAGGTGTCTACAATAAGCAAATAAATCCTATGTGTGAATATTTTTCATACATTTTGATTTCATTTCCTTGATATCATGAGATTTTCTAGTTGCTATATGTTTTTTTAATTTCTTCAATCCATTATATTATGTGTGTATACATCAAATTATAATAATCTAATTGCTTGTATTAATTTATTGTGGATATCTACTAGTGAAGCCATTGAGATGGTAGAGTAGTTGGCTCTTCAGGAAGGGTTATCGGTAAGGATTAGGCTTATTTGTAAATATTGCTTAAAACACTCAAGAAATCTAGGCATATGCTAATTTATTAATCACTCGTTTTGTCTTCTCACATGTTGGAATTTCATTAGGAGCTACTGCTCTTGCAGCTATTTGGGTAGCACAAAGACCAAAAAAAGTAGGGAAACTCATTGCAGTAAGTGTTTTGATATGTAAAGCCATTAAAACATTATTAAATTGTAAACATTTTCCAAACTAAACTTTTAATGACAATGAATCCTCTTGTTTAAAAAAAAATATTGACTCATCTGGTCAAATTTTCCTACTTCTGTAGCTTATTTGGTAGTGTATTTCCACTATATAGATGCTATCTTGCTATTAATCACATATAATTGAAAAAGTTTGATTAGAATACATGGCATAGCAACTTGAGCATACATAGGACAATTTCTCATTGTCTCAATTAGGGGAGGATGCTTTTCATTGCAGAAGATATTCTCATAATGTTTTTAAATTCTAACTAAGTAATAATGTAGTCCTTAGGAACATTCTCTGTAGAATTATAAATATACTAATTGAACCATTTTCCTAAACTATTTTGAAAGGGTGGCTTCTGCAGTCAACATCTGTTGACAATGTTGGCCCATTAAATTGAAAATGTCATGACCATTTTCTATGCTTCAGCTACCACTTCTTGTACATATAACACTTATGCAATTTGAGGATGTCAGTTAACATTGAACAATGCAAGCTAGGAAATTCTCCTTGTGGCAGTTTGCAAGTCACATTTCTTCCTTTAAAATTTGTGTATCTAATGGTTGTAGATAGCAATTTCTATTCAAATTTCAAACAATAGAAAGGTATTTGATTGAGGTACTAGAATGAGGAGAACTGAACATGTTGTCTCAAATGAGTTAATAACCAACCACTAGAAAACAAACTAATACATAATACATATGATGATTTTTTTCATTGAACCTTATGATTCCTAGGGAAAGTAAGGAACCACATGAATCAAGTCCTTTTCTCAAATATATTAAATGCTAGATATCACACTAATATGAAAAAATAAAATATTTTGGTTAACTCCTACATGGGGAACA
This sequence comes from Chamaecyparis obtusa, assembly GCA_027943335.1. Lineage (NCBI taxonomy): Eukaryota > Viridiplantae > Streptophyta > Pinopsida > Cupressales > Cupressaceae > Chamaecyparis > Chamaecyparis obtusa. The sequence goes on from BSBK01004783.1 coordinate 110,987, forward strand.
TACATTTGTATACCCATTTTTAGATACGTAGCCTTGGTTAACATCTTATTTCATTATTAGCAAGGAATCCTCAATGACTGTCACATAGAAGACTTTCTTACCAAAATTATAAGTAGTACTTTTGTGGTCCTCAAAAAAGACTCTTTTCTTTAGATGACTCCTCAAAATAGACGCTTTTCTTTATATGACTATCATATAGAACTAATAGAATACTTGGGCAATCTTACTATGATGTTACTTAGGTTAAACCTGTTAGTATTTTCTAGATTTATCAAGGAATGATCAAACTATAGAGGTCTTTCAAGACTAAGCATAGGATATAAGGAAATAATTGAAAAAAAAGAGAGATAGTACTCGAATTGTAGCTTTGAAATGGTCTTCAAATCAGTGCCTTTTAAACTCTCCAAGATGTGTAGATATGTATGTGCCAGGTCAGCCCAGCTAGGGCTTCCAAAGTGTCACCAATATGCACTTTTTTTTGTCCTTGGATCAGATTGTAATTTCCTTAGATCTTCCTTGTGATATGCTACTAGATCGCTCCTCTAAAGTCAGATTTCACTCCTCAAAATTTGATTTAATTCGCAGCTATTAATACCAAAATTTTCTACCCTTAGACTTAAATAATATACTCCTTCAAAGATGATCAATATCACTTCTAAGGGAAGAGAAGAATCACAATCTAAAGGAAGATGTATTTTGCCATTCAATGCCAATGAATTTTATCGCTTCTAGGATCTCGATTCTTGAAGGAAGAGGACACACGTTATGTTTTTGGCATGTTCTCCTCTAAGAATTGATCCTCTTCTATATGCAAATGGAGTACCTCCTCAAGAGGTTAACTTGGGCCCTTCTTAATTATTATTTAAATTAAACCATTAAGCATATACAATTAATTTTATTGATAAAAATAAATATTAAATATTTCCTTATATTTAATATTATTATTTATATATATCAAATAATAATAAATATATATTCTATAAATATATTTATTATTATTATCCAAGGCATAAGATATTTTCCGTAAAGGCCACAATATCAACACTCCATCTTGGACTTGAGGCAAAGATCCACTCATGGATTCTTCATCATAAAACATAACCAAAATGGATTTCATAGATCTCACATATATGAAGGTAGATCTCCATTCTACCAATTTTGATAAGACCACATATGCTCATTATCATACCCAACCATAGATTTCAGATCCATATGAAAATCATCTTTTCATGGTAACATCAAATCACAAGATGCTTACCAACCGGATGTGGATTTCCTAGATCCATGAGTCTTAGTGACTCAAAACAAAAAACATAATCAAAATGGATTCCTTATCCAATGATTCCATAGATCTCTCATCTATGATAGTATATCTCTATCTAAAAGATATAATGAGAACACAAATGTTCTTCATTATTCGTCAACTATACATCTCATATTCATATGATAGACATCATATCATATGATGCTTACCATCCAAATGTGGACTTCCTAGACCCACTAGTCTCCATGCCCCAAGAATATCAAGTCCATGATATTCATGATAACATCAAGTCCATGATGTTTACCAATAATAACTGATATCAAGTCTATGATATAAAATTCATGATATTTTCAATCAATTTGTGGATTTCCTAGATCCATGAGTCTCCTTGACTCTTTTGAATATCAAGTCCATGATATTCAAGGTAGTATCATGTCCATGATACTTTACAAACAAAGGTCATCTTGAGTCAACCATCAAATCCATGATGTTTTCTATCCAATTTTTGGATAACTTAGATCCACAAGTCCTCTTGACTCAGCCAATAGAATATAAAATCCATGATATTTATGGTAGCATCAAGTCCATGATGTATACCAACCAATCTGTAGATAACTGAATCCATGAGTCACCAAAACTCAAGAAATGTCAAGTCCATGACATAAAAAAAACATCAAGTCCATGATTTTAAGAGCATTGGTCTAATGAATATCAAGTCTATGATATTCACCAAGTGCTCAGAGCAATGGTCTCCATATATCAAGTCCATGATGTCCACCAAATGCTCAACAATGGATCCCTGATCCATGAGAGGAATATCAAATCCATGATATTCTCCAAGTATCCAATTCATAAGAAACAAATTAGTAATAGTTATATGCATAAGTGTAACCAAATGAATCAAACATAACCAAATGTATCTCATAATCAAAACCTTATCTCATGAATCCACATAAGCATAAGAGTAACCAATATGATCTTATAATCATAAGATTCAAGTTCAATGTAAAAATGTGTTCACACATAGAACCACATGTAATATAGTCTCAACTATAATCAATAAATGTAGACTCAGTTATAAAATAAAGTATGATCCATGCATACACAATAAGCCACTAAAGTATGCTTCATACATACATGCTAAAGTATATAAATGATGTATGCTCCATACAATCATATTAGGTAGCCAAATGTAATAACCAATATCCAAATACAGTTCTCTCATAGAACAAGCATAATTCACCTAGTATCCATAGACAAGTCTTAGCCATAGGCATAAGAGTAATCACATAAGTCCAACATATAACTAGGTGCAATGTGATCATATCAAGATGCAATATAGTTCCCTCTACAAAGACATGCATTCACACATATATATGATCAACATCAAAGCATATATAAAGGATAACATATATCCATATAACGTATGCTCTCGTGAATACAACAACATTATCTCTGAGTATCATAATGTATGGTCCCAAGAAATATGCCAATTGTAAAATGTAACATACACAACACATGCCAATGTAAGTATGTTCCAAAATTCATTAACCAATAATGTATACAACCATGCATCAATAAAGAAAATAGTTAATCAGTTATACTAACAATTAGCTGTGTATTTTCCCATAACAGCGTGAGGTATAACATGTGTCATAATAGAAATATGTCAATGTAACTATTCATAATGTAATGTATGCTCCTCATGAATAACAAAATTATGATTTATGCAAGGTATGATTCTAATAAACTATGTAAGATCGCATACATAAGTAAAGCATATGTTAAGGTAACTTATGCCTCCATGCATACAAAATTGAAATATGTCAATGCAAAGTATGCTTCCATAGCAAGTAATCAACATGACATAAGGAAGGAGTTCATAACACAAAATTAAGTGAGCCCATGAATGAACTCCCTCTTAAACCACATACCCATAATTAATTCATATGAAGGTATATGTTACTCAAGGTGACCTACTCCTAGATAATCCTATCTTCTCCCTCTAACAAGATCAAAACTCCCTCTCAATGAATGTTTCTTGGTAGCTTGAATCTAACCAATAATTGAACAGAAATATGCCTTAAGAGAAGATAATATACACTAGGAGGTGAAATTGGAACAACCAATAAATAGAAGACAACCAATGCAAAACATTACTTAATGTGAAATAGTGTTGCTAAAGCATATAGCTGGTATGATAAGTATGATCCATTCATACAAACATATGCCAATTTATAACCATTGTTACATAAAGCCAATGTATGTGCCTATACATTAAAAAAGGCTAACAATTTATAGTGAATGTCCCTGTATAACAACGTAAAAGATAACATATGCCTAGGAAAAGTATGTTGTTAAAAATTAGTTATGTCAATCAGCTAAACAAACATTCCAAATAGTTGATCCAATTAGATATTAATGAAGAATCATATTATCAAATGAAAATTCCATACATACATTCCAAGGGGTAAAAGTACAATCATGTGTCACCTTTTAGGCTAACTTATCAGCACAGTTGAATCTTAGTATTTCTAACTAAAAATTAATTTTGGTCAAACATATGGTCTAGCTAGATTCATTCTAGCTAAGTTAGATAAGTGCTTTAACTTTTCCAATTGGAAATATCTATTAAATGCATGTTTTAAACCACTTTGGGTTTAATTACCATAAAAATAAAATTATTTTAGAAAAGTGGCATTTCAATAACTCCTAATCTTTTTAATGATATTTTTTTTTAAATAAAAAAATACCCTTTTGTAGAGATCAGAGTCAAGAATATCCTCATGTAGATTTTATAGTGTTTTAATTGGACATAGTTTATTGTAATTAAAAAATATTACAAGTAGGTATTTTAACAATCAAGGAGATGTTGATTCGGAAAAAGAAGAAAAATAGTAAATAATATTAAATAAATTTAAAAAACATATGGTGCACTAGAGGAGAGAATCCTCTTCAAGAATATATATTTCTTTTTTTGATTGGGATAGATTTTTATGAAAAATATGTTGCGAGATGAAAACTGCCAATTTCAGTGAGTTGGAATTTGAATTGTCATAAAAGAGAAAATATATGTCACAAACCAATTTTTATTTCTTCATGCACTAGCTATATACGTCATCTATGACATAGTTTGAAATTAGGAGAAAAAATGTTTATTTACATATAATTTTTTGGTAGGAACTAGACCCCTAATTTTCAGCATTTTTCAGCAACTAAAAAATCATCTTTAAAAATTAAAAAAATATATCAATTCTTATTCAAAAAAATTATTAAAAATATTAATCATAAACTTCATCCATTTTATCACATTTAATTAGTTTACATCATCTTCAAATTCCAAACATAAATGTCATTTTTATACTATTGAAGTTGAACAACTTTGATTTTGTTAGCCTTTTCCTTTGTAAAAGGGTGACAACTTATTTTTCTTTTACCCCAAGGTATATTATAAACCAATATCTTAACACGAGTCAATGTTGTAAGGTTAATATACCAAGTGTGCTTCCTTTTAATAATGTCAATGCAAATGCATAAAACTAGTATGTGAATAGCAATGTGAAATAGTTAATGTTCCCATACATCATATGCCAAACAATATGAAGGTATTTTGCAATACCATGTAAAGTATGCATCCCATCTAGTTGTGCCAATAGAAGATAATTAGCCAGATATGCAAGGTATCAGTTACAACATTAACCAGCTATGGTCTTATATAAGAAAGGAGTTTACAACACTAGAGCCCATGATTATACTCCCTCTAAATCATACATGCCATGCACTTAACTCAAGATGATCTACTCCCTCTAGATCAATATGGTGAGAGTTTTATGTAATCCCTATCAGCTCCTTCTGAGACTTAGACTCCCTCTTGATCCAATAAGGAAAGGCAATTTAAAAATTTCCAAGGAGGTCAATAGGTAAATTTCAAAATATGCACAAACTCATTTCTTGTCATCTAATGAGGACCAATAAGTCCTCCCATAGAAGATAACCAAATATATTGCAAATCAAAACCTCATAATAAGAAGTAAAGTCAAATTACTATTTCTAGGCCAAACCCTGGTTGCCATTATTAGCTTTGAAAGAGTTAGTTTGTATTCCTAGATCTGAAAATTGATCTTTTTCTCAACCTAGCTTTGATACCATGTTATTATTTTCTAGATTTATCAAGGAATGGTCAAACTATAGAGGTCTTTCAAGACTAAGCACAGGATATAAGGAAATAATTGAAAACAAAGAGAGATAGTACCTGAATTGTAGCTCTAAATTGGTCTTCAAATCAGTGCCTTTTAAACTCTGCAAGATGTATAGATGTGTATGTTCTAGGTCAGCCCACCTAGGGATTCCAAAGTGTTACCAATCTGCACTTTTTTTAATCTTTGGATCAGATTGTAATTTCCTTAGATCTGCCTTGTGATCTGCTACTAGATCGCTCCTCCAAAGTCATATTTCATTCCTCAAAATCTGATTTAATTTGTAGCTATTAATACCAAAATTCACTACCCTTAGACTTAAATAATATACTCCTTCAAAGATGATCAATATCACTTCTAAGGATAGAGAAGAATCACAATCTAAAAGAAGATGTATTTCGCCATTCAATGCCAATGAATTTCGTTGCTTCTAGGATCTCGGTTCTTGACTTGGGAGAGGACACACACATTATTTTTTCGGTATGTTCTCCTCCAAGAATTGATCTACTTATATATGCAAATGGAGTGCCTCCCAAAGAGGCCGAATTGGATAATTTAAATAATAAATATGCTTTCCCAAGAGGCTGACTTGGGCCCTTTCTAATTAGTATTTAAATTAAACCATTAAGCATATAAAATAAATTTTATTTATAAACAATAAATATTAAATATTCCTTTATATTTAATATTATTATTTATATATATTGAATAATAATAAATATATATTTTATATATATTTATTATTATTATCTAAGGCTTAAGATATTTATCGTAAAGGCCACAATATCAACAAAACCACATGTAAATACAAGATGTGAATTAGGGTATTATTTTCTGTATTGGGGTCTTTGATAGCTGACTACTAAAATGGAATACTTAAAAGGTTGTAAAGTGTAATTTTTAGCAGGCATGTTTAGCCAATGAGGAAGAATATCATTTATATGGGTACTTTTCCCGATTTACATATGGATGCTCTCCCAGATTTTCATATCCTATTTATTTGATTTTCATATAGATTCTCTCACTTACATATGAATGCTCTCCCTGTGTAAGAACTTCCATTATTATTGCAGCATTTGGGCAGTATGGTATCATGTTCTCTACTCCTTTTATTTATTTTTCCTAAGAAGAATATCTTCATCACTCTAGGATGGAAGTTGAAGCCCTATGGATGTTGGTTAGATTCAGTATTAATAATGGTATCAAAACTATAGATCATAATTTTTGAATTCAATCTTCTTAGTTAATCCTTTAATAACATCAAGATAGGCTAGTTAGTTCATAACAACCAAAACTACATTCAGTGCTATGACAACAGTTCTATATAACTAGTTCATAAAATATATTCCTGCTACTTGAAGGCATTCTAGAAAGCAAACAAGTCCACACATATACTGATTAGACACACTTTCTCCTACTCCCCTACCATACGTAGGGACTCTAGTTGTGCACAACCCTTGTTTGAATAAGCACCTTATCTTTCATTTGTAGGTTATCATAAGGCATATTTTATTCATTGGCTCAAATGTTTATGGTGATTACTGACTTGAGTGTGATTGCAAAAACTATTGCTAAGCAGAGACTCTAATAATATTTGATGACCAAATTATTAGAACATCAAGCGAAGTGGTTCTTCAATGCTTGACCAGCTAGATTGAATGGAATCCATGGGCTTGAACAAGAAACTACCAAAGTATGGAGTTGAAAAACTCATTTACAAGATAACAACAACATATTCAAGGTAAGGAACATTGGCTTCATTTAGAGAAAATGTAGATGTTTTCATTGTGAACAGTAGATATTAGAAGAAGAGCCTCAAATTCCATTAAGACAGTAGTGGATATCAAAGAGTGAATGGAAAGTAATTCACACTAAGAGCGGTATTTAGGAAGAAATAGACTTCAATCCATGGTTGAGGTAGGGTTTTAACCCATCAAAACTCCATTATCAATAAATATTTTGCATCTTTTGTTTCATGTGAGAAAGAGGGAACATTTAGAGTTCAAGAGGTTCATTGTTGTTTAAATATTTTCAATAGAAATACAATGGGGTTTACTATTGTAATAGCCAAAGACAGTGATAAAAAAAAAGGAACAATACTATTAAAATATATGGAACACAGTTGAGATAGCATGGAAACATAATGGCAACATTCCTAGAGAACAATGAACCCAAATCAATGATAAAGGACTATTGTAACACCATGAAAAGGCATTGTCATGATTAGGTTAAAATAAAAGTGATATTCATGCACCTTTGTAGGGTAATGATTCACAATGGACATGCAATGAAATAACTATTTAGGCATGTCAAAATAGTTCATGAAGCAACAATATAGAATTTACATCAATATGCCAAGCATGATAAATAACAAAAAATAGAGATATCAAAAAATTATTACAATGACAGAATTAGAACAAAGCTAAGACAATGATGAATGCCAAAAAGATAATAGTGATGCAATGCTAGGCTAATAGAAAGGGTTTGATATGTTATGAAGAAAACTCAATGATAGTATCAAAGAAAAGAAATAAATAATGGTTTATTGTGTATTCAAGATAGTGATGATTATTTAAGTAATCCATTCATGGATTGCTATAATAGAGGACAATAATAAAAGCTTAATAGCCTAAAAGATGAGGAAATATGATGAAATAGTGACATATTAATCCGAAGGATAGTGACCAAGATTCTGAGGGGAAAAATTGAGGTAATGTACCAGCTATTCATAAGCAAAATCAATGATATCACAAAGCCAAGATATGTTATAAAGTGGTGTTGAATAGAAAAACTTGTAATATTACAATGATAGGAATATGGAGGCCACTTCTATGAGCATGCAATATAGTTATATCCAATGTCTAAGGGACAAAATGACAGTGTTTGTTTCAAATGAAGCAACATTCACCTTGTTCATCAAGGTGAAGCATAGTTACCTTTCTTTGTAGGTAGAGATAACAAGTTCTAAGCATTGCATTTGGGAAGGTTTTAGTTGAAATCACTTTTAACATGTGGGTGACCTATTTCATGTGTTATGGGGGTTTGTGAAGAGCATAGTTGATAATTCAAAAGGTAGAAGTACCTTGGTCGTACCTTGATCGAGCATTTTAAAAGCTAAGTTTACTAACACTGGGGTGTATTTACTGATTAAATTATTGAAATCACTTTTAACATGTCAAATATCCTTCACAATTCAAAAATTTATCATTTTAACAACCATATTAGTAGTGAATTAAATTTGAATTTGTTCTAGTAGCGCAATCACTTGATTTTACTTATTTTGCACCTTGTCAATATTTTGATTGATTCAACTCTAGAAATTATATCTCCTTTCAATTTCACCTATATGGAGGCTCGGTTAATTATTTTAGGAGTTTCATTGTCGCATTTCTTAGTCTAAGAGACATGAAAACCTATGTTTTAAAATAAGCTCATATGAAAAGCTAAAGCATAGGTGACAATTGCATGTAGCCTATGAATTTAAAAGAGTTCCATGGTAACATGATGCCAGTTTGGATACTTTCTTGATAAAGGCAGAGCTTTGGCTAGCTTGACTTTTAGGAAGACTAATTTCTCTTCTTTCATTTTGTGTTCGATCTTACAAAAACTAACATAATTCATTTAAAAATTATCTTAACTCCTTTAGTTTTTTCTTATCATATGAATCTAGTTTTCCATGTCCTTAAAGTATATTTTCTCCAAAGTAAATCCATTGGTTAGCCTAATCTAATTGCTTTTTCTCTTCTCCAATACAATTCTTTAAATACAATCATACTAAGAGAAGTTTCAAATCCATTATTGTAGGAAAATTTGGTTGACCACAAATTGAAATAACATACATGTTTGTTTTACCAATTATAGTGTTGGCATGTCTCCAATTATCTATAGTGTAGTCTATAATTTAGATTCAAACCAAGTTCTAAATGGAGATCTGATACAAATGTGGGGTAAAATCAACATTTCATGTCACAAATTAGCAAAAAGGACCAATGAAACTAACTTGTCAAGGAGATCTTTCTCCCAATTCACCTATTCAATAGGTTCCAACCAACCATGATAGCAAGTGCACAAAGGGAAACTCAGCCCAAATACATGTACTCATCTTATTAATGTTCTTTGTCCATTGGAACCTTCTAAAACAACTCAACAACTCCCAGTCAACTATCTGTGTCATGGGGTGACAATGGTTTCTTCACAGTCAAGGATAACTCCTAATAACCCTCTCAAAGTAGACTTATTGACCCATCTTCTTTTGAAAGGATTCTAGCTACACACATAGGTTTGGTAACATTCAATAAAGTCTTGACAAATACCCTTAAGGGGTTTTCATATCCTTTGGTGAAGAAATTACAACTTGAATTAAATCGCAATCTGATCTAGACTGTCAATATCTTATCCTTATATATCACAAAAACTATGGTCTTCAGTGCCTTAAGTTCATCAATACCCTAATTTACAAGAGCTATCAAATCACCCTGAAAACATTTTCAGATGGCTCCATGCATGATAGGTTTAGTTCTCAACAAGAAATTCAAATAATCCCTTTGTTAACTATTAATCTCAGTCTACAACATAAAAGTGCAGTGCTAGGGTCTCATGAAAACATAAGAAACCCCAACCTCCATACAAATGAAAGTTGATTGTCCATGCATATACCTCTCAAGGGCATAGTTTATTTCTAAGCCTGCATACCGTGAGTGGTTACATGCAATCATTTTTCTCGCACATCACTCATGATGTGTTGACAAAGAATAATAATTGCCAACTTATCTATTTTTTGAATGCTAACATGTACCATTTAATTATTCAAATATTGTACTAGAAGTCAAATTAGTTACTTTGGGAGGTGCACGGTCTCAAGATTAATAATGATATTTCTCTTCGAAGATGTACTAGAGGAAGATGCCACATCTTGTTGAATCCACAAATATGTAGCACATTATGAGAACTGATAGGTTGAAACTAGATACTAACACAAAATTTGAACATCAACAAACAAGGCATTGAATGGACAATTTGTGCATACATTGGCTTTAAGGAGAAGCCCCTCAAGAGTGGATTGAACTTGTCAATGGTGATTATTTATCACTAAAGGATTTAAATACAAAGATTCTTACATTTGTACTGTACCTTGCTAATTCTTTTGAAACATTTTTGAACAATTGTATATATATTGTGACATTTATGATGCTAATTTTTCAGACAAAATTTTGTGTCTATTGTTGTGTACTCTGCATGTGTGATATGTAGTAGTTCATTTGATTTGTTACCATTACTGTATCTGCAAAGGGGGATGATGAGTGGAAGACAATATTATTTTTCTTTATCTTTTTCCTTATTTCCTTGGTTTTTTAATTCATGGCGCATTAGATTTACTCATTTAGTGTTGTATCTAACTAGACCAAAATTTCGGATCGTGAAAGCTCCAACTATTGAAATAGGTCAAAAGAAGGAAGAAATCAAACTGGGGGCCTTAATACTCCTGTGAAAAGCCTAATTACTTCTCAAAGTTTTGAAGATTGAAAACTCTAATTTGGGTAATATGAAAACATACCAAGGGACAATTTAAAGCTTATGTATAACAAGTCAGCAAGGTGAGTTTGTCAACTTACTTTATATATTGTGAAAACTTTGTACCTTGTACACAACCAAAAATTCTCTATCCTACTGGAATGAACTTGGAATATACTATTGTTTGATATATAGGGATTCAAAGTCAATGTTTGAATCTTGAAGAAGCATAGATGTCATGAAGAAGACATAAAGAACAAGCCTAGAAGTTGTTTAATCAAATTGCTCATAGCAATAATTTTGACAACCCTACTGCTCCAACAACCCTTCTATGAAAATATTCAAATAAATAGAAAATTTTAGATCTTTGCTAAGACATAAAAGAAAGAAGGAATAAAATTTTATTCATCAGTGTTGATTGACCTTGCAAATAGCATTTTCTAGTTTATTGTGGAATTTTTCAAATTAATGTAAATCTATAGAAAATGGAGGAACACGTGAATTCTATTATTAAAAGTAATTCAATGCTACTATTTTTGGAGCTACAATTTTTTTTTAGCAATCTGAATATATAACAAATGATTTAAGAAAGCCCACAAAAATAGAATTTTATGTAACAGATCCTTTGACAATCGATATTTTATTGACAATCTGATTGAGATGAACTTATATCAAGGTAGTTGCAACTACACTACCTGATAAATTTAACTACACTACCTCATAAGTTTTTTGTAGAAATATAAATTCAACTACACTACCTAATAAGTGTTTTGCAGACAATGTGATTGAATTTTAATTTTTTAAAATTCTCCAAAAAAAAAAAATCAACAAATCTATTTTGTGCATATGCGCTGCTCGTCGCAATTCAAGAGACAAAATTTCTTTGAGGCATTATGTCAAACAGTTCATGTGCCTTGTCTATGCTTTCATTTTGGATTCATCCCTAGAAGGGCAGTTGCAATTACATCTAACAAAATTCCACTATGTATTATCCTTTGATGGATGCCCATACCCTTTTTTGAATCTCCTATTTTGGTACAGGAAGGAAGGATGCTGGCAAAGTTTGTGGAATTTTCCTTTCAACTTGATAATTGCATTTTCCTGAAAGTTTCTGAAGTCTTTTCATCCAATCTATTTTGTGCATATCCTGCAAACCTTTGCAGTCCATGAAAACACATTTACGTGAGCCATTATGTCAAATAATTCAAATGCCTTGTATATGCTTCCATATTTTGCATGCATGTCTATTAGGTTTGTTTAAACTACGTATGACAAAATTAACCTGTCCTTTATGCTTTGATGAAAAAACATACCATGTTTCAAAGCATCCATTTTGCAAAGGCAGCAATGATGATGTCAACATTTTTGGAGTTTGTCTTTCGTCCTACCAATTGCATTTGCTTGAATGTTTCTAAATCCTATTAAATGTAATCATCCATTTTGTGTATATCATGCATGCATCACAGTCCATGACAACACACTCCTTTCAGGCATTTTGTAAAATAATTAATGTTTCCTTTCCATGCTGCCACTTTTCCTTGCTTTCAATCAATCTTTGTGCATTAGGAATCTGTAGAGGTTACTGTGGACATGGAGTACTACGAATTGCAGAGCACTCCTGAATTTATCTACAACTGTTATCAATACTATTCCAATTTGGGAATTTCCAAATTCAAGATTAGCGAATTTGCACCGTACTGTGCAGGTTGTGTGGTTAATTAATTTATTTTTGTCCATTTTTGTGTGTATAAATATATAGAATATGTTTGATCATTCTTCAGTGGGTGGGAATGGAATCAAACAACCTGCATACTGGACAAGGACGTACTAGAAAAGCTTAAGGAGTTGGAGCTGGTAAAGAGAGAGTTAAACAGAGTATGTGTGCCAAATAAAGTTATGACCTACTATCTTTCTCGGAGAAAAGAAACTCGAATAACTAGTGCCATTGATCTACATGTTGTGCTAGCGCAAGACAAGGTAAGAATTTCTTGTATACTAAGTCCAAAAAAATAAGATGTTATATTTAAGAATGAAAAATTTAGCAGGAAGGCAGGTGCCCAAGCTTTTGTAGATTACCTAGTTAGAAGGTTTTAATCAGATGAGAGAAATGAGCCACCTCATTTATCATAAATAAAACATGATTTTCTAAGAAAGCATGGACTGATATTAGGTAGGATTGATTTATACGGGCTGTACATATCGGTGGTCTGCAATTTCTTATAAAACCACATTTCCCTACTTGAGCTAGTTGAGTCAGAAATAGCCACCATTACCCTCTATTAGAAAGTTTTGGCATATATATTGTGATTTCACCCTTAATGCATTTTGATTCACTCACTCTTTTGTTTGTTTGTGTTGATTTGATGAATCCCTTGAAGTTTCATGCAATAAAAGGAATCTGGCTGGTACAAAACAAGTGCCCAATATCTATATCTTCTCAACAGCTGGATGAAATTCCAAATTTAAGAGTCCAAGTGCATTAGGAGACTGGACAATAGTGGAAGGTGACTGCAAAAAGAAATTTACTGATCTCATATAATTTCAAGCGGGGAGAAATAGGCACCTGCCCTTCGATATCAGCCGCTTAGAAAATGTAAGGTTCTTGGACAACAAATCTAAGCAGAACATGGGGATCGACACGCTACAGGTCTGTATTTATTTGTTTGCTTCTTTAAATGGTAGGGATTTTTTTACTTCATGAAAACCATACCTTGTAGCTGTGATTAGCCAAAAATTAAATGGAGAGTATGCTAAGTGGACCTGACTTCATCTATCTTTCTAAAACTAAATGGATAAAATTCTTATTCTAGTAAAAGCTGAATCTTTCAATTACAAAGATAAAACAAAAGGTTATATCAGTTTACCATATTTTTTGCCTGCGAGTTCCCTCAACACTCAGAATGGTGAGATTTTAGGATCAGAATTTGAACACAAACTAATATTGGACAATCTGCCCAAGGAATGTAAAGTCATAGAGTTGGACATGGGAGGCAACGATGTGAACACGTTACCAGCCACTCTCTTTGGATTTGATGCTTTACAAAACATGATTTTAAATAAATGCAAAATTTTGTGGAATTTTCCCAGGTCCTTCGTGAAGATTCGATCTTTGAAGATGTTGGATCTATGTCACTGTTCAACTTTAAGTAGATTGCCTTCATATTTTGGGTGGTTGAGAAATCTCAAGAAGGTTAACCTTTCCTACTGTAGAAACTTAAAGAATCTCCCTGAAAGTATAGGTTTGTTGAGCTTTGTTAAGGAAATTGATATGTCATATTGCAAGCTCCTCAAAAAATTTCCCAAAAGCTTGGTGAAACTAGCCACATTGCGTGTGTTGAATCTAAAAGCCTATACTTATCTCATTGAATTTCCAGAAGGATTTGATGACTTGGCTCTCAAGGAGCTCTTTCTAGAGTCATGCAAGAGACTAAAAGCTCTTCCTTCAAAGAATGGAGAAATGAAGTTGCTGGACAAGAGTGTGTCCTTAAGTTGGTGTTTAAGTGTACAAGAATTATCAGAAGGATTCATCACTTGCATCAAGGCTCGTGTAGAAGAACTCATTTTAGTGGATTGCATCAGTTTGAAGTCACTTCTAGAAGATTTTCCAATGGAACTGAGTGGTCTAAAAAGCCTCAACTTGAGCGGTTGTAGAAGCCTTACGTGCCTCCCAAACTTTTCCACAAGCTTGAACATCTGGAAAAATTGAATTTAAGCTCATGTGAAAATTTAGAGGAGCCCCCTACTAAACTGAGCCGTCTGCCCTCATTGGTAGAGGTGAACCTATCTAATTTTGTAGGACTCAAGGGACAATGACTGAAAAGTTTGAGCAAGATACAAAGCTTGACTTTTGTAGCCCACAACTAGTGGATACATGGAATCAGAAGATGAAAGAGAACAGAATTTACCACTTCACAGTGGCCAAAAGTGGACCTCCTATGGTAGCTTGCCTTTTATCCTATTACTTTTCATCGGCAAGTTTCTTTACTCAAGATACAAGGCAATGTGCTATGCATTTTCTCATTATTTTTTCATCTCAATAATCTTGAAGTACAGAAAACCATTCTTTCTCAATCTAAATATCTTTTGTGACCTCCAATCCATATAAGAACAAATTGTCATCATTGAAATCTTCCTCTATATGCTAGAATTTTCTTAAAATAATTCACAACAATCAAAATATTTGTTCATTCACTTTTTATTCCTCAAACATCGTTGTACTTATTTGGTATTTACTATCAGCCAATAGCTTATTTAGTATTAACTAATATGATGATGTAATTTACTTAATCGAGATTTTTAAAAATGCCTAATAGTCGATACCTAGAAATACCCTTGATTCTTGCACACCGGATTTTAGGGAAGACTTGCAAAATCTTCTTTAACTTCAACACAAACAAATATGTATTTATGTCTAAGAAAAAAACCTCAGAAGAGTCTTCAAATAGAAATTTCGGCAGAGTTAAAAACAGGACACGTATAATCTTTTAAAAATTACAGTCAAAGTTAATCTTTCTTCACAACAAAATTCCTTTAGGAATCTACAAATTATTGCTATTTTTGTATTTAGTTTTTTAAGAAAACTATATTATCCAAGTAGCAATTTTGGGAGAATCTCCTTAAAGACAAGAGGATACTTTCCTTGGGTTAATATTTTAATTCTTCTCCAACGTCCAACCTATAAAGGGGTAGAACTCTTAGGGGATTGAGTTACAAGTTATTTACTTTGTCTACCTTGTTTAGGGAGTTCGGATTGAGTTGATCTATCACTCTTTTATTGAATGTATGTTCCGAAACATCAAAGTATCATTTTTAACCTTGGTAGCTTATTTTAAAGTATTTTTGAAGAAATGATTTAGAAGTTGAACATGTTTCAATAGTTGTGATGTTAAAATTGTTTGAATTGATCATGAGTAGTCATAATTAAATGAAATATTATTTTTGGATCTAAAAAACAACAAATCATGTGATGCAACATTAACCCACCTAAAAACATGACTTAATGCACAATTACTGATCTAACTTTTTCTTGTTATTTTTTTGGACATCTCATCAAATTTTTTAGCTCATGTGGCATTATATTTGATGATGTGGTTTTTAAAGTTTAGTTATAAGCAAGAGACTTGTCAAGAAAATTATAAAAATTTTGAAGTGATTTTAAATTCATTTAAGATTCTGATAAACACAAATTTGGAGTGATCAACTATTGAATTCTCTCCATTATATTTTTAAAAACCTTTTTTTAAAAAACATTATATCTTTTACATCATTACATTTATTGTAATTTCATGTTGCAAGAATAAGGTTGTCATAAGAATGAACTTCAATCCTTGACCACATAAGCCTCTAATAAGACCAAGTCTCAAAGTTTTAGCTGCGCCTAACCAATCTCTTTTATTATTCTCCCTCCTTTTATCCTCTTGGAATAATTAGAATAGAGCAAGGCTCTGCATCAATAAGAAACAATGCAATGTAGAAACAAAATTTCTTTCAACTGTTGATCATGCTTCCTACCATATTGCAGGACTTCTACATTGATAAGAAGTTACAACAAGAATTATTCAACTTCTTTGACGGAAAATGGGTTTTTGTGGATGTGAATGGATGGCCATTTCATCCCTCTACTAGTCTTGACGAAGGCACAATCGTAGTTGTTATTTTCTACCATAACCATCAGAAAGAAGAGATACAAGCGTTGGGAAGAATACTTGATGATCTTCGAGCCAGTAATAAGGATATGCAGGTACTTCACATGAGCATATTTGTGAGTTCATTGGAAAGAGAGCTGGTTGGTAGGCATCATGTTTTCACTTGTGACAACTATGAAGCTCAAGTATTCTTTGAAAAAAAATTGTCCACTACCGAATCCTTTGATCACAAGATGGATTATGCTATGATCATTAGTGATGTAGAAGGAAGATCAAAGCATAAAACCTTTTCTACTTGGATGGATATTCCAAGCTATAAAACCTTTTCTACTTGGATGGGGTATTACAAAGAATAGTTTACGAGACATGACAGTGGAAGTTCCAAGAACTGAATACCTATGCTTAAAGGAACTTACACTTACAAACACCCCTCAGCAGAGAAATATCAAATTACTACAAGCATAGTTACTCACAAAAGAAATAGATTTCCTTGTCTCCAGGATATAATTCTTGTTTTAGGTTTGTTTCAATGTGTTATCAGAAACATCTCTTGATTTTTAAAACCCCTTATTGATATATTTTTCATTATCATATCCATTTGATCTTTTTTAATATGGTATGAATATATTTTCTATTGATTCCTTATTTCTACAAAAGAATTTGTAGTAACACTAGCAACATTAGTGGTAGTGGCTTGGAATCAAATTAAAAGACCATGCATTTTTTTAGGAGGTGAGCATGTTACCTACTCAAACATTCTTCTAGCAACAACAAATTTCTTGAATTCCTCTATGATAGGAAGTGGGGGATTCAAAACAGTTTATAAAGGAAAATTGATAGATGGATCAATAGTTGCAATCGAGAAATTATAGCAGAAGGGGCATGAATGAGAGAGAGTTTTTCACTGAAATGAAGAATTTGGGAAGCCATCAATTCCATGATAATTTGGTTCTCTGCTAGATTGTTATTTATTTGGAATAGAGAAACTCATTGTGTATGATTTCATCATGAGCAATGGTAGCTTGGAGGACTGGATTTATGAAAAAAGTGACGGGCATGATTGATTAGATTGGGTTACCAAGTACAAAATCACTTTGGAAACTACCAAGGCACACAAATTCTTGCATCATGATAGTTCTCCTACTGTAATACATAGAGATGCGAAATCCAACAACAGTCTGTTGTATTGTCAGTTGTGCTAGATTCATAGTTTTAAATATTGTTAATTTATTAATTCATTTGTGCATCTTGCAAAAATGTCTTGGATAATTTTGTTGCATGTGTTTGAAATTGTTTAGCAGTTGTCTATCTTTTGTGATTAAATATCTTGCAGCTTACAATATTCTCTTTTTTGGAGCTCATCATAGAAAGAAATTTTGGTAAGCTCCATGTATGTTAGAACATCAGTGCAGCCCTTGTCGCCTTCGGTGTCTCTCAACAAGGGTTTTCCCACCCGTACTTCTAGCCCCAAGTCTTTTGAAACCCAACCCACTCCTAGCTCTCAAAAGCACACCCAAGACCCTGATGACAGCTCTCCTCCCCCTCCTAAGAAGCATAAAAAGATTATTATTAATCTGGACTGCCCACAGACCTCTAAGACCCAACCCACCTCAACCTATCGCTCCTCCCGCCTTACTAAAGAGCATAGGAAAAGAGCTATCAGAGAGCTCATGAGTCAAGAGGATGCTTCTTCCTAGGAGGATGCTTTTGTGGACTCTCCCAGTAAAGTGGGATCAGGCAACGAGACTGAACAGGTGGAAATCCAAACCAATGCAGCTGAGGAGGTGATGAAGGAAAAAGACCCCAGTGTTGAACAGGTGGAAATCCAAACCAATGTAGTTGAAGAGGTGTTGAAGGAAAAAGACCCTAGTGTGGATAAAGAGCATACTGGAAGTGGCCTAGTGGGAAGAATTAAGTACCAGTTCACCTCTATGGAGAATACGGTGTCTAAACTAACCTAAGACCTGGAAGCTACAAAAAAATGGCTGACGGATGTTAGTAAGTTTACGCTTAAGGTGATGCATGTGTCTGCCACTACTCTCTGCCTCCTCAATGAGAAAGCCTTGGAGGACAAGGATGTTGTTAAAGATAACCGAGAACTGTTCAATTTCCTGCATGAGGAGTGGGTGGACCTTCTGCTGTCGAAGTGCTTATGGGATGGAAAATAGCTCTGCGGCTATCCATGAATGGGAGGGTGTAGAATATTGTTGTCTCCTCACCTCCCTTTTGGTTAGTTTTTGTTTTTTTTACGTAAGCTCAAAACTTTGAATTTGGTTTTTAGCCCTGCGTGGCACCTAGTTTGGTTTAAGTTGAACATTTTTAAAACTATTTCGTGGATGTGTGATACTCTGCGATTATGGTGGTTTACTTTCTACTGCTTTTTTGTTTTTGATCATGGTAGACGTTCTTGCTTCAATGCTTCTCTCTATGGTGAATTAATTTTCTATTAATTCACATAGTTAGCCTCTCTGTTCCATGGGTTAGCACCCTTTTGCTACTGCTATTTTCAAAAACATCAGTACAACTAGCCATATAACTAGCCAACCTTTCAAATTAGTACTCAACAATACCAATAAGTTTCTCAACCACAAGTGAAAGCTCAGTTTAGGTAACCATATAATCAGACAACTCCTCAAAATAGTGCTCCACAATATCAACGAATTAATGTAGTTGCTCTAGTAGCTAATGCAGGGGGTATTCTAATAGCCCAGTCCTAGGATGGGTCTCAACAAAAAGCATATATATCCTTTTACAATCAACATGTACATGTGAACGTCTCTAATATTTCAGAATTACTGAGTTAGTAAACATGTTTACTTAAGTCTTTGTATTGCACTTTTGTGCATGCTTTGAATATTTTTTCTTACGATGTATTTTTTAAATTTTTTCTTTCAACAGTTTCATGAAAAGTTAAGATTAGTCATTTGAGCTCATCCTGACAATAGAGATGATCTTTCACATGTTTGGAAGTTGGTGCCTTTTATATATTTAAAAGAAAAAAAATTGTACTCCACTCTATCTAACTGAGTTTTGATTTTTTTTTAAGATATATATTTAAGAGTGATTTGTTATGGTACTATGATCTTATTGATGCATCAGCCTCAACCTCAGCTGCACTCGTAGCCACAACAAAATGTTATGCAAGTTAGCATCTGGTGTTGCACAAACCTCAAATATTATTGGAACATCACAATTCACAACAAAGCCTGGAGGCTTAGTGGGTTGCATACTATGCAAGCCGGGTAGCTTATCAACAAGTTATGAATTTGCATCTATTTATGTCTTCTTCTTCTAGGTTTTTAAGTTGTGTAATTTTTACTGATTTTCTATGTATGGGTTATGTTTTTTGATATAAGCAAGCTACCTACCATAGCAACAACAACAACAACCTCAAGTGGAAACTTCTTATAATGAGGTAATTTAAATGCTCTTTATTCTCTTTCTAGGGAGTATTCTATCTATATGTATTGTGTCTAATAATTTTTTAAGGTTCACTATACATTTTTGGAACTAGGTATTTGTAATTTAAGATTTTTCCACTTTCATAATTGTTATTGTTACTTATATTTTTTTTCAATATAGTTTTTTAGTTAGTTTGCTCCATAAGAATGGCAGTGAAAGTGACAATTGTATTAATGCCAAGTACAATTAATTACTATATTTACTAGATTGTTCGTGAAGCTCATCTAAATCTGATGGAAGCTTTAATCTATATTTTCTGGTTGTTGGTACAAACACTTGTCCAATATGAGGTAATGGATTGCCTCTAGGGATGTGATGCATATTCCTTGGAGTCTCAAACAAAAGTAAAACAGTGGAGATTATGGCTTCTACACTACACACCTTGAATCCTAATGGACACATGCCATTATTCTTAAAGTAACCAAAGACTATGTTAGAAGTAGAGGACCAAGGTTGAAATCGAGGTAAAACTAGCTTAAAAAAGACACTTTTAATTTTTCTTTTGTTTCATCTTCTTCATCAAATTGATCCTAACAATTTCATCTCATAAAAAACCTTTGAGATCTGACAATCCTAAAATTTTTACCTTATAGAAAACATGATTTCTTTTGAATTCCCTTAAAGAAGCCTTTAAAATGTTGTAACACAAAATTATTTACATTCTGCATCATGCCACAATTTAAAGGGTACTAGCTCAATGGAAGAGCACTTGCTTTACAAGTAAGAGGATGGTGGTTCGATTCCATCGTGCCCTAATACGATTAAATATATGACTAAATTAATGACTACATATATGACTAAATTAATGACTACATATATGACTAAATATATGACTAAATTAATGACTAAATTAGTGACTAAATAAATGACTAAATTAATGACTAAATATATGACTAAATATGTGACTAAATTAATGACTAAATTAGTGACTAAATAAATGACTAAATTAATGACTAAATATGTGACTAAATTAATGACTAAATATGTGACTAAATATATGACTAAATAAATCACTAGCATGACTAAATCAATGACCAAACTAATGACTAAATAGTTTAGTCATAAATTTGGTCACGAGATAAATGACCAGTTCAATAAACTACTAATGGTCACATGACTAAGTTTAGTCATTTATCTACAATTTTTAGTAGTTTATTTAGTCATATATTGGTTTTTGTACTAGTGTATAGAGAAGGAAAGAATGCAAGATTCTCATCATTTCCCCCCTTAGGAGAGAACTTCAAAATTCTTCCCAATGTGAAGCATGCTTATGCAAACCTACACCTTTAGCACTTTCATTCATGCCCCAATCTGCATATTTCCACTTAGGGAGAATCATATTGATAGCCAAAAGGGATTGAATATTTTATAAGCCGCAACGAGCCCTTGTAGCTCTTTGTAGGGAGTGTCAATAGCTAGGCCTAGAAGTTTTAAAATCTATATAACCACCCTTGCCATTTTTAAAATCTGTGTAGCCATAAGATGAAGTATTAAATTTCACACTATTATGGTCTTTGTATACTTTTTGTATGAGGGTCCTCTTCAAACACTCCCATAAGTAGAAAAAAAAATCACTCACAACAATTCTCATCATCAACATCTTGAGAACAAAAATACCATTATTGTACAAGAAAAAACTATAGAAGATCAAGTTATCCTTCCTCTACTAAATGCTATAAATCATACTCATGAAGTTTCAAAATGATGATACCTATATTGTAATTCTGGCAACTTTTGTACTAAACATAATAACTATCAAATCCTTTTCATGCTGGCCTCCTTGATTATATAAAAATCACAACATCACAAAAAATGTACGATGACAAGGCACAATAATTCTCTAATCTGCACTACAAATGAGAAGTATGAAATATTTCTTCCAATGTCACTTCATATTTCAAATCCTAGCTTATCATCACATTACTTTTCAAAACACAATAAAAAAATCTTTGACTTGTACTACTTGGCACTCCTTTCTTACATGGAAACACATGTGTGCATACTACTTTCTCAACCCCTATGAACAAAACAAGACCTACAAACTCACAAGGCTCCAACTCAACACTACCAAATTCAAACTACCCCTACTAAACTCAAAATAACTAGCCTATGTGTTACCACATAATCACAATGCTTGCAAGCCCTTTTCAACTTGGAAATGCCTTGAAACCTAAGAAAAGGCTCAATGTACACCCGCATGACTCACCTTACTTTGTGCACTCCAAATATGTCAAACATGACAACTGAGCCTCATGTTAGAACATAAAAAATGTCCCAGGGAGTCACCACACTAACATAAGAGGGTCCCACATCACACACCATGTTATCCTCAATGGTGCATTGAGACATATGAAATCCTTTAATGTACACTTGATTTAATTGAGAGAGATAAACCTTGGGCCCACCATCATATCCAATCACTTTAGTTGAACTCATCGATACGATGAAAGAACTGAAAGACCCTACTAAACTACCGAGATGCCAGTAGATCATTTTTTTATCCATGTGGATGTACACTAGAATAGGTAAGTGCAAGAAGTCAGGTCCTGATTCGGTGGAAGTCTTGTAGATTTGAAAAATGCCACTAGAAGTGGGCACCCATTTTGAAAAAAATGGGCATACATTTTAGGCTTGGATGCTCGATCCAGAAATTCAAAAAATGACTACCCATTTTTTTCAAAATGAGTGCTTGTTTTCAACAAAAAAAAAATGCCTAGAAACTCATTTTTATACACCGATTTATTTTATTTAAGAAACGAGTACACATTTTTAAACGTATACACATTTTTTAAAAGTTGAATTTACAAGCCACCCTTTGCATTCAATTTTGGGTTGGGATAGGCTTGGTGGAGCCAAGCCTATGCTTTGGACATGCAAAATAATGGCTAAGGCACTAGAATCCTAGATTTATGCCTTGCCATAATTCTTTTAGGAACTTCCCAATTGAATTTTTTAACGAAACAAAAACCCATTATAATTCTTACTGTACACATTTCAAAAATATAAATTTCGTAGTGATATGATTAATTTTACTATTTTTCATTATTTATTAATCAAAAGTGGTACCTAAACTTAAAATAGTGAGGTTCACTAAAATTTTAATAACTTTTTTAGTTTTTGCATTTTTTGGAAAATAAATTATATGGCATCAATTTGCATAGAATTTCCTTGAAGATAAAAAATTGGATTTTGAAAAAAATATTAATTTTTCATCAATTTATGGTGGCCATACACTAGAGGTTTGTAAAATATACTATACAACCAATTATAAATTAATAAAAAATTAAATATTTAGTAAAAAAAATAAAATATGATCATCAATCTTTGGTGTCTTAGGTATCATTCCCCGAAAGGATTCACAAAAATTCCTTTATTTAGGTCAAAATATGGTGGTCACACGTGTGGTATGGTCCTTAAACAAGCATTTTGAAATAGTGGTTTTTAAACATGCCTACTAAAAAGAAATTTCTACCATGTGGGTATTGGAATAAATTACATATTTGAAAAGTAGACTCCAAGTACTACATTTTTTATTATTGAAGTTTTTAGAGATTCAATCTCTAAGTGCCTCAAATTTTGACATCAATTTATAGAAAATTTGAAAAATAGGGAAAGCACTCCCACTTTTACCCAAAAGTGGGAATCAACTTCTTGCAACCAGATGAACATCTTTAAGAACTCAGTTACACAATGAAAGGTGTGAAATTTCTTAAAACATGCTAGCAAGTAGGACCCAAAAATATATGTTTTACTTTTTAACTGCCTAACTTGCTAGCTTGTTGGAACATAAATAAGCTTCCAACGTGCCACCAAGTGCCACATAACTCAAATATCAATCCATCTGCATGGAAAATCAACCACCAGATTGTTAACCTACACCACCACTCAATGATTTGGAGAGGGTAAAAGGAACTCCCATTGCGCCACCACGTGCAACCTCAACAAGGACAAATTCACACAAAGTAACTTGGTGACTCGCTAAGACAAAATAAAGCAATAAAGAATAAAAAGTGATTGTGATTCAGAATTGAATCCTATGAACTCTGAATTGATATAGTGAGTAACTCACAGTATGAGGTAATGAGGTATTGAGCATAAAGAGTTTGGTATGCATATGTTTGATGCAAGTTTAACATATAAGTTTGTGTTACTGATTAGAGAGTAATCAGAATTGTAAAGGCTCTTTTAACCGAGAAGATCTTAAAAGATCTTATATTGTAAATCCTTTAACTAGGTATAGTTCATAGATTAGAATTGTAAAATCCTCTTACAAGGTAGACTTAACAAGTCTTAAGACTATTAACCAGGTTGATACTCTTAATAGGGTAAGTTATCAGAAATAGCTAACATTGTAGCTCTAACCGAACAAGACTTTTTACTGCAGTAGTGAAGTTTTGTGGGTGTCATCCCCATTATAGTTTTTATCCTCTAACAAGGATTTCTGAAATACCTAAATGAATGTGTTATGTGTTATGTATTATATTTTATATGTTTTATATGATGCATGCAAAAGTTATGGAATCAATAAATGTTAATTAAGGAAGAAAGTTCAAATAGTTTAAAAGTGTTTTACAGTATTGATTCACCCCTCCCCTCTCAGTACTTAGCTTTGTATACACAATCCAAAAATTGGTATCAGAGCTCAGTGTCATATTAAGAAGTTTAATCACTTGAGAGAAAAGATTTGGAGGAATGGAGAGCTATAGGTATGGAAGGGTGATTGATAATATGGAAATGGAACTAAGAATGACCAATGAGAAAATTGATGAATTAAGGAGAAAATTGTTGCATTCAATCAACAAGAGGAAGGCGCTAGCACATCAATTGAAAGACACTCAAGATCAGGTTGAAGAACTTGAAGAACAATCACAGGGAAGCATGTCTGATGAATCTGATGCTATAATATCATAACTATTTAAAAAGAACAAAAACCTAGCTGATCAAGTGAAAGCATTAAAAAGAGAACAAGAAGCACAATCGGTAAGGATGTGTGAAATCCTAGAACAAAAAGGAAAAGATGAAGATGACAAGAAGATGGTGGAAGATGAGAGAAGACAAATGAACACAAGACTAGATGAGAAAGATAGGGAAGTACTGAGGTTGACACAAATTCAACACAACTTGACAGACCAACTAGTTAGTACAAATCAAGATGTTGCAAAGAAAGTTGGAGAAATTGCCGAGCTGAGATTTGAGAATGAACATCTAAAAAATGATCTAAAATCTGAGAAAGATGCTAATGAAGTCTTGAAAAGGAATGAAGAATCACTAAATATATTAGATGAGCAACTAAGAAATCAGAAAGAACTGAGAGATACTACTAGACTTGGATTCAATGCAAATGACACTATCGAGAAGGGTGAGTCCTCCAATCAAGCATCCAACTAAGATAATGCTACTACCCCACCGAAGACAAAGAAGCCTACATGCTATCACTATGGGAAACTAGGTCACACAAAAAATTTCTGCAAGAGGAAAAGAGGTAATCCACAAAGTACTCCTAAGTTTAATGGTCACTTCTACAATTACAATAAGTCTGGTCATAAGGAATTTTAATGTAGATAAAGAATCACTAACAATCCAAGGAAGCCAAGCTATAAGGGCTAATATAAAAATTGTAATAGATATGGACACAAATCTGAGGAATGCAAGTCACAAAGAAGGAATGAGTAATGGGTCCCTAACTGACAAAATACTGTAAATAATTGACAAGGACTAGCCATACCATGGGATTATAATACAAGAATCACTTGTACTACATGTGGAAGATTTGGTCACATTGTCACAAATTACTTTAGGTTGCATGGTATGAACAATAGAAGATCATGGAGATATAATGGAATGACTTTTTTCCACTGTCACAAGGTTGGTCACCTAGCCTAAGACTACAAGTACCGAGGTAAATCCTAAACCAAGGAACAACCAAGTGAAAAGACTCAAGTTAATATTGATGAAATAAGAGATCAGATTAATGGGACCTAGAGAAGGAAGTCTCAAGATGATGGAACGGAACTTGGAACAACTAATGGCACCACATCCACTGCATCGGGTGCACCTATATATACTTAATTGATCAAAGGTATGTGTAGGAGCTGATAACCTAAATTCTATCTTAAATCAATTCCTAGAATTAGTGCAAATATATGTATTAGCATACTAAGATGCACTTGGATATAAGGTGTGAAGTTAATATTTCATATGTTGATTGGTAAAGTGTATGAGTTATTTTGTTCCATTGGTGAAGGAAAGTGTATTTCGGTTATCGGTGAAATGAAGTAGGTGAGAAGCACTTAATGAAAATTTTATAGTCGTTGGAAGCCCTAACCTAGGAAAAATTATAAATAGAGAGCATGTTATTTCATTTATACCTTACATTTTCATGAGCTCTTGAAGTATTTGACTGAGAAGCAACTACCGAGCAATTCCAAATGATTATTTGAGCATTCCAAACAACATTCAGAGCATTCAAGGTATTTCTAGTATTAACCGATTTGATTTCACGAATTCAAAGTTGTTATTTAAGTAAAACCCTAGTGTTTAAAGATTATTTCTAAGATCAAATGACACGGCCTAAGATACAAAAACTAGTTGTTGTTGAGAAGATTGATCCTGTGAATCCTAAGTACAATTGGCCTCCCTCCATGGCTATGGAAGTTGATAAGTATGGAGCCCTGTCATCAGTCCTGCAAAGGGTTATATTGATTGAAGACATTTGTGCCTTCATTCACTGTAAGATTGAAGACACATACTGAACAAAAATTGACACATCATACAGGAATCTATGTGTGAATGAAAAATTGAAAAGCAAACACACACATTTGTAGACTAAGGGTTTGGTCCATGCTATGCATGTAGCAAAAATATCTAAGCATGAATGGATGAAGATAGTACTAAGCTGATTACATGATCAATTCATGTGACTTGATGGACCAATTAAAATCATAAAGGATGTTTTTACATAGTCATAGGATTTTCGGTCGATGATAAACTGACAAAAAACAAGAAAAATGATAAGAATAAGTTATGCGAGCTTACAAAAGCCAAATGAGATGGAAGAGGATTGAAGTTATCTACCATTGATGATTCTGAGTTGAGATTTATAGGTATCATATCATATAGAATCTTTCAGTCATCTCGGGTAGATAGTGTACCCTGTGGATCAGTTGACATAGCATATAAAATTGTTAAGAAGGATATGAAGATAGACCTTTGGGAGATATTATTGAAGCAGTTGGATGATAATATAAATACCATAAGGAAAGAAAAATCAAACACATTGAAGTTCAGACCAATTTTGGTATGTATTTTCTTCTACTTTCAGAATTTATTTCCTACAGTCGATGAAGTAACTTGGAAAGAAAACAAACCTACATCACACACCACATAAATGAGTATATTCAAAGTATAGGAGATAATTTTGATTTGGTCATGAATGACTATTTTGTTAAATTTCAAGCTAGAATGCACAAAAGATTTAGGATTCCACCTCAGTTAGTGGAAGAATACAAAGATGACATATGTTTTGAAGTTGATATTGACACTTTCATAATAATAGATGTGGAGCCTAGAATTGAGTGACTACCACCCAAGGGTTATGAGATGAGCATTGATGCCACCTCTATTCAAATAAAAGGACTGATAGAGAAACCAGTTGATATAAGTTCAAGTCGATATGGTACATAGGAGGAGGTAAAAGAGAAGATAAGGTTAGGTATATTGATATACCTAAGGTAATAAAAAAGACAAGCATAATGATAAACACCTTGTTAGATAATCTAGGTATTGCTGGTGAAGGTGAAGATGTTGTTGAACCATCAAAGATTAAGGGGAAGAAGAAAAAAGTAAAGAAATAGAACATTGTTTATTCCACAAGGACAACTAACTTTAGCTAACATCTTTTGATTCATTATTATGTGATCATTCATTAAGAAACATTTCATATCATTTATCCTAAACTATAAGTACATTGTTTACAACTCTAATAGGGGTAAAACATCAAACAATATATATACCTGCAACAACCAATGTTAGATCCAACCACAAGACCTAGATTGCTACACAAAAGTACTCATATTCAAGAAAGAATGACATAATTCAATGCATACAATAAATCAATAAGTAAACAAGCATCAAACCAATAAATCATTCCTTGTATTTTCTCCTCTTTTCAATTACTAGCTCTCAGGTTTTCTCCAACAATGATAACATGAGAATTTGAAAATCATGGTTGTTAATAGTGAGGAATTGCCTTCATTAAATAGATTTTTAAGATTTCAATAGACAATTCTAATAGATTGATAATAATATTTAAGACCGATTTAGACTTGACTTCATTTAATTGATGACCCAAACTAATTGATAGTTAACCATTGCATGACAGAGTTGATGGATTAGAAGACTATAGAAGATTGGACTCGTGATTGATTGGATTGACATGAAGACCAATTAGATTGACTAGTTAAGAGAATTGATTGGATAGTTGAACTTTTAGGCAGTGATAATTAAAAGAGGTGGAAGTAAAAGAATAATAAAATATATTTAATTGTGCATGATTGGGAATAAATAAATTGCATAATTTATTTATTTTAAGAAGACTTAGTTGACATTGTAGAAGTGGAATAATTAAATAAAACAATTATTTTGTTTAATTTTAGAAGAGTTAGTTCACTTTGGGGAAATGGAAAATTAAATAAATTGGTGATTTATTCAATTTAAGAAGACTTAGCTAGTGAATTAAATACTTAAATTAATTATTTAATTGTGATGATAAGATTGAGAAATTTTAGTGTAATTAAATAATTAAAATTTGGGGAAAGACATTAATTAAATAATAAAATCAGTTAATTAATATTAAGGAGAATTATTAGAGGAAATCATATGAGAATTGAAAGATTAATAAAATGGATGTTAAATAATTAATTAAAAAATAATTATTATTAATTTTAGAGGGAATTAATGAATTTCACATTTAATTAGGAGAATGACATAAATCAATTAAATAATTAAGATTATTTAATTAATTAAGACAAAAATTAGGGTTATCATCATGCACATGCGATGGGACAATTTTAGGTGTTTACATTTTTATCCTCTTTGATTTGTTTCAAAGAATAATCAATGAAATTATGCCCAGTGTGCCTAGCAAGATCATGGTAGTGACTAGGTAATATGGTGGCCCCTCAAAAAATTGAGCAAAAAATAGGTGGAGGGCTCAATTTGTTGATACAAATGACCAGGATTGCAACACAAATGACAATTCATAAAATGAAGGTGTATGGCAAAAGTTTGGACTCTAGATGGTAAAAGGCTACTGTTGCCCAAAATTTCCCTGTCATTCATTTTTGGCCACGGGTCCTGTTTTCCAAAAGTAATGCTCAAGTGTCGAAAACTCTCTATGTTTTTTGCCTTTTAATGTCGAGAGTCCAGTGTGTTTTCTGCTCAAATGTCGAAAACCCAGTGTATTTTCGACCTCCTCTCTGCAGGCTCAGGATGTTTCTACCTTTTGGTCCAAAAATTTGGTGTGTTTTCGACCTCTCTGCTCTGAAAATTCGGTGTGTTTTCAACCCTGGCTTGAAAACCCTCTGTGTTTTTGACACCCTATGTGTTTTTGGCCCTAAGCGAGAAACTCCGACGGGTGGGTCCCAGTTCCTCAAGTCGTGCCAATGCAGAGAAGATCTGACGGCTATCACATGATCGCATGGGATCTTCCAATCCCATGAGATCATGCGACAACCGTTGATATGGTATCGGTGATTGGCAGTCAGGACAAATAGTTTGCAGTCATTAGTTAACGTTGTGGTTGGTCACATGATCGCATAGGCCTTCCTAGCCGCATGCGATCATGCGACAAGTGGTAAGCAGTCATGCAAAGAAGCAGTTCAATTTTAGTAGCGGTTATCAAGTAACACCTTATGGTTGGTTGCATGATCGCATGGGCTCTTCCGAGCCCATGTGACCATGCGACAAACTGTCAACGGTTTTCGATGGCGATACCGGGCTCGGAGTTGGCAGGCTTTGCGCGGTTGCGCAGTTGGAGGTGGGGCCCGAGGTTTCTACACTGGCGCAAGTGCGAGGAGATTCGACGGTGGTCGTATGATCTCATGGGATCTTCTGATCCCATGTGATCATGTGACAGCCATTAGATAGGATCTAGCAGTTGCGGTGGGTCCTGTGCCAGCGGTGCCAAGGTGTTTGCTGTGGGTCTGTGCCGGGGCGCTGAGGTGTTTTCTAACATGGCGGTTCTTGGCTAGCAGTCAGCGAAGCTTGACAAGTGGAGGTTTTTGTGGTCCTGGTAGCATGTGGCCCCGTAGATGAGAGATCTGATGGCTATCGCATGTTCGCATGGGATCTTCCGATCCCATGCGATCATGCAACTGCCGTTGGATTCTTTGGTGCTTCTGGTTGGTGTGGTCGTGGGTCCAGTCATGTGGTCGGCTCCTGTTGGGCCACATGGCATGATTTGGCAGATGTGATATTTTGCATGGGCCCGACAGGTTCGCAAGTGCGCAGTTAACATATTTCTCATAGTCGCTAAATGTGCCCGGGGTTAAGGAAGGGTTCCCGCGACTTGGCGACTAAGGAAGAGGTCAACCCGGGGTGAGACCAAGGTTAAGTTTGCAGTACATCTTGGGCCCGGACTTTTGTCAAGCAGAGGCAGATTATAAAGACTTGTCGCATGATCGCATGAAGCCTTTCGACCTCATGCGATCATGCGACCAATGACCTTTTTCGAAGGGATGCTGAGGTGGAAGATTTTGCGGGGCTCGAGGTGTCATTTTGTGGCAAGGTAGAAGCAGGTTTTCAAAGGTTGTCATGTGATCGCATGAAGCCTTTCGGCCTCATGCGATCATGCAACCATCAACTTTTTCAGGGTGGCTTCCAGACTTAGCAAGTTCGCGGGTGTGCGGTTAGAGGATTTCACGTAGTCGCTGAATAGGTGCCCGAGGTTAAGAAAGATTGTGCAACTTGGCAACCAAAGAGAGAGCCTGTGGCGTTAGTTTGGCAAGCGGCTAGTTTTCAAAAAGCTTGTTGCATGATCGCATGAAGCCTTTCGGCCTCATGAAATCATGCGACTAGTGACTTTTCCAAGGCAGTGCGACCTATTTTTTTTATGGGCTTTCTTTTGAGGATATTTGCAAGTGCGGGTAGCTGAAGAAATTGATGATTTCTGGAGGCGATTGCATTGAGAGAATGTGCAAAAGGATTTAGTCAGCCATTTTTGGGTCCTTTCGAGGATCTGATCGGTTTTTTGTGCATTTATGGCAGTATGGGCTTGCAAGGAGGTTGTTGGATCCAGGCTTTTGTGTCTGCAGGTTGATTGCAGTACAGTGATGGGCACGCAAGGAGATATCTGATCTATTGAGATATTTTGAAGATGCACATTTATGATCAGAATTTGACTACTAGGGTTGGTTATTAAATTGTAAAATTTGTAACCCTGGTTAACTTTTGGCTCCTGCCTGCGTGTAGTTGAGAGTGTATATATTGTTTTTTGGAGCCTGTAGTGCTCAGAATTGGCAATTGTAAAAGGAAATTTTCTTTCTCAGCAAAGCAATTTGTGGCAATTTTGCTGCCCTTTGGCTTTTCTGCAATTGTAATTTTCATTGGTTGTTTAGACAATGCAAAGTATTCTGTGACATTCTTGCTGTCCTCATGCTTTCATGTCTGGATCGTCTCTTATTGAATCAAAGTTTATGAATGATTTCAATGACATCTCAGGTTTCCTAATTCCTCTTGCTTTCTGCAATTTTGTGTGTTTCATGTGTCTGATCTGATTTAGGTGTTTTGTGGGTATACTACAGCCCTTAGCAGCCTTGTCTCATTCCTACACCTAGTTGCAGAAAAGGATGTTTGTTTGCAGGTCATAGGTTGAGTCCCCTGTTCACACCCTCCTATGAAATACTTATGCAAGCCTATTTAGTAAGTTGTAATCTCTTGGACCTGATACCTTCATTGGTTTCATCCCTCTGTACTGAGATCCAAACCCAAGTTCGGTGCATCACCTAGTAGGTAGATTTTCTTTCTGTTATTTGCTTTTCATGTACTCCTTCTATCTCTTTCCCTCAAAAGTTTACATTTCATGTTAAGAGCAAATATGGGTGACTATCGAAGAGGAACCAGCCTAGAACCTGGAGGTCTCATCTTGGTTAGCAAAAGGTCCCACAACCTTGAGATGATTCCCTTGTTATACTGAGTTATCAAGACTATGAGAGCTTGAACTAAGGGTGCAAATTCAGTGTATAACAGCTACATGAAAAGTTCAAATGGAAGGTCTGCACATCCACCAAGGAGGGATAAGGGGGTATAAATAGGTCCTAGGTGTCATTTTAGATGGAAGTATCTATTAGGGTCTACCAATAATAAGGCATTCATGATAGCAAGGACCTTAGGATCTTGTGAGGCATCTTCTATCTCATCTTGGTTGTTGTGTGCTTGAATGTTTTCCTTGGAAAATTCATCATTAGAAGGAGGTAAGGTTGTGCCACTTCTAGGTGGTTTTGTGAACTCATGGGAAGGTTGAAATTCATATTCAAGTAACTGGTATGATTGAGTGTAGGGTCTTGAATTGGGTCCATCTATCCTTTGGTTTTCTTTGTCTGAGTAAATGGCATCGAGAAGTGCAAGTATGAGACTATGATAATGCAAGATAGACTATGATTATTTGACTATAGTAACAACTAAGAAGGAACCTATTTTTTTGGATTTTATAATTTTGGAAGGTGGTTAATAACAATGCAAGACTTAGCTGTATGATTTGACTATAGTAACAATGTATGAAAGAAACTATGTTTTTGGAATTTTCTAATTCTTGGAAATGACTAATTAAAATGCAAGACTTAGCTATATGACAACTAAAGATGGACAAATAAATCTTTAAGGGACAAATTCAAAAAATTTAACATTGTGACTTCTAGGAGAAACCCTAAATGATGGAGTGAAGCACTTTGACCTCTGGGTAGAACCGACAATGACAAGATAATTTTGATACCTGAGAGGTCAAACAAAATCTACCAACTACTTATAGAAAGATCCAAAAGAAGGTGTATTCTCTAGTGTTCAAGAAATAACCCTAAGAGACAAAGA
The DNA here is from genome assembly GCA_027943335.1 of Chamaecyparis obtusa. NCBI lineage: Eukaryota > Viridiplantae > Streptophyta > Pinopsida > Cupressales > Cupressaceae > Chamaecyparis > Chamaecyparis obtusa. The sequence goes on from BSBK01004783.1 coordinate 144,148, forward strand.
TATCCAAGTCTAAGATATGAAATTTACCTAAATCGAATCTATGAAGTATGCAAGGTAACCTTAAAATGTTGACATATAGGGTAGCCCAAAAATGATGACATGCAAGGTAACTCTATAATGATGTCATGGAAAGTAACCCTAAAATGATGAAATGCAAGACAACCACAACATGCAAACCCTAAATGAAAGAAATATTCTCTAATGCCAAATACAAAAAATGTGTTTCTAGATATTTTGTAAATATGTGAATTGACCTTGGTTTTTTTCTAAAATTATCTTGATCTAAACCCCTAATTTTACCAGGCAACTATGTCAAAAGATTTGCATGTGCCCTATTTTTTCTATGGCTACTATTTGAATGGTAAAATGTGATCTAATACAGAATGTTCTAGTCTCTAGTAAATGATAGGCAAATATAATGCACAGTATAGCCGATTATGGCTCTATATCTGACGACTATGTTAAAAGATTTACAATTATGGCTTCCAAAATGACGCTTGTGTCATTTTAAGTAACATATGTGACTCCTAATATTTCAGTTGTGTATGATGAAAGATAGTTGTGTCATTTCCTCTATGGAAAATTTTGTTAGATTTTGATTGTTGCAAACACAGAAAACACACATGCAAAAAGTATAGTTGTTTGACAAAACTGGACTTTGGTACACTTTATGTATATTCAATGACTTTTTTAAGCCACCAATTTTTCATTGGTCATGTAATGAATGAAAGCATAAATAGTCAAATGTGGCTACTATTTGATTGGTAAAATGTGATCTAATACAAAATGTTCTGGTCTCTAGTAAATGATAGGCAAATATGTTGCATAGTATAGCCGATTATGGCTCTATATCTGATGATTGCATCAAAATATTTATAATTATGACTTTCAAAATGATACTTGTATCATTTTAAGTAACATATGTGACTCCTAATATTTCATTTGTGTATGATGAAAGACAATTGTGTCTTTTCCTCTATGAAAAATTTTGTTAGATTTTGATTGTTGCAAACACTGAAAAAACACATGAAAAAGTATAGTTGTTTGACAAAACTGGACTTTGGTACACTTTAGGTATATTCAATGACTTTTTCAAGCCACCAATATTTCATTGGTCATGTAATGAATGAAATCATAAATAGTCAATTATTATCCTAAGGTCACAACTTCATTATAATATGCTAGGCCCACTACTTGGATTTTCGTCAACTCAAATAGCATTGTCACACCCTAAGATGCACTCTCTCTTTTTTCCTTTCTCCAAATCTTGATCAAAGAGGATTTCTCCCCAATTGAATCAATTTTTTGGGAAACATATGGTAGGGATATTGGGGGATATTCTTCCCTCCCCTCACACTAAAATAAAATAAATGTTGGAATTTAGAACGTGCAACCTCTACCTTAGGGTTTTTAGCTAGATCTGTGGCGCCTACCTAATCAGATAATATGCAAGTGAGACACTTAAGTATCTAGCTCATGACGTTGGCTCCTTATGTATGAAGGCCTAATCCAATCTATCACCAACACCCCTTTCTGAGCTTAGTCGGGTATAAGACATTTTAAAGTTTTCTCCTTATCTTATTTCTACATTGATCAGAAGGATTTTCTAGTTTGAGATCATCCTTTGAGGTGATGAAATCCCTAGATAGGCCTCTCTAAAAATGAAAAAAGTTTCTAATGATAGAATTTACAAGTGCACCAAGAACGCAAGATAGATAGATTAATCATTAAATCCCAAATAAAGTAGTATTTGATCTAAAAATAGATAGAATTTAAAAAGTTCATTTTATAGCCCAAAATGAATTATGAATGATTTCAAGACAAATAAGTCATGTTTCCTTGCCACAAGCTGCAAATATGATATTAGTAACTAGAAATAACTAGATATATAAATTAGAAATCATCTGGATATAGGTTACTACGATTGGTATTCAAGCTCTATACTTTTCAAAATAAGCCAATACCTGATGATAGTATTTGCTGGGAGATTATTGTTCCAATATGTCATTGTGATCTTCTTCTACTACAATTGTGCATCTAACATTTTTTTTTATCTAATTCTAGTCCTTATTTGTTTGATATTTGGGCAAGCAAGTTAATTTAACTTTCTTGGTTTTCTACATTTTAAGCATTAATAGGTAATTATGTTATTTAAATCACAGGTGAAGCTCTATATTATGCAGATGTGGATTTCAGTTTCATAGATGTTTCTTTGTAATACTCAATTGTAGTGAATCCATATTAGTTGCATTATATGATTATGTAGACACAGAAATAGTTAAATATTATCAGAAAAATAAAAAAACCAAGATATCAATAAGAAACAATTGCATCATTGAAACATTCAATTATGTCGTATCATAAGCACTCATGAGGAATTAACCTACACATAGGAAGAACAACAAACAAAGCATTGTCTAAAATAGGGAATTATTACGACCAATAAAAAACACATTGTCTATTAATTCCAGACTACATTGTAAAAAATTTGTTCCTACACAAAAACTAAAAAGCCAAGCAAAATCAAAAATAATAGGTGTTTCACGTCGGTTTCACCATTGTAATAGGGGTAAAATATTGAATAATTTATGTACCTGCAACAACCAACAGTAGATCCAACTATAAGACCTAGATTGCTACATAGAAGTACTCCTATTCAAGAAGGAATAGCATAATTCAATGCATACAATAAATCAATCAATAAACAAGCATCAAACCAATAAATCCTTTCTTGTCTTTTCTCCTTCTCTTTGCAATTGTGAGCTCTCATATTTTCTCCAATTATGATAACATGAGAATTCAAAAATCATGGTTGTGAATAATACAAAATCACCTTCATTAAATATAGATTTATAGGATCTCAATAGACATCTCAAATTGATTTATAATAATAGTTAAGATTGATTTAGACTTGACTTGATTGAATTGATGACTCAGTCTAATTGATAGTTAACCATTGCATGAGAAAGTTGATGGATTAGAAGACTAAAATAGATTGGACACAAGACTGATTAGATTGACCTGGAGATTGATTAGATTGACTAGTTAAGAGAATTAATTGGGTAGTTGAATTGTTAGTCAATGGCAGTTAAAAGAGGTGGAAGTAGAAGAATATTTATTATTAAATAAATTAAAATTTATTTAATTATACATGAGTAGGAATAAATAAATTGCACAATTTATTTATTTTAAGTAGACTTAGTTGGCATCGTGGAAATGGAATAATTAAATAAAATAATTATTTTATTCAATTTTAGATGAGTTAGTTCACTTTAAGGAAATGGGAAATTACATAAATTGTTGATTTATTCAATTTTAGAATACTTAGTGAATTGAATAATTAAATTAAGTATTTAATTGTGATGACAAGATTGAGAAAAGATAGTTTAATTAAATAATAATAATCAATTAATTAAAATTCAGGAAATACATTAATTAAATAATAAAATCATTTATTTAATATTGACAAGAACTATTAGAAGAAATTATATGAGAATTGAATGATCAATGAAATGTACATTATATAATTAAATAATTAATTAAAATCATTTAATTATTGATTGTAGAGGGAATCAACAAATTTGACATTTAATTAGGAGAATGGTCACATAAATTAATTAAATAATAAGTTTATTTAATTAATTAAAACAAATATTATTGTTATCATCACGCATAGGCAATGGGACAATTTTAGGTGTCGACAATTACTACATAAAAATTATCACAATTTGATAAAGTAATCAATTGTAATTATCAACCCATCCAAATCTAACTCAATATTTTCTTTACGTAATCATATTTGCATCAATAAATATTTACAATAATATTCCTCCTAATCTACAATTTAGAAGTTATTGTTCACTAATTACAAATATATCACTATGTTTATCAATACAATAATCTCCTCCAAGGAGTATACAAATTACATTGAAATATGTACAAAAGTATAATATCACATGATATAGAAATGTGTACAAATGAAGATCGTTAATGTAGCATAAATGAAGGTTCTTGTACAAAGATCAATCAATGAAGTCATGAATAATGAACACCTTAATAGAGAAAGATCACTACCACCTGACTACAAGGAACCTAGAGGCTCACTCCCACGGTGGTAAGGAGGTAGACACCAAGGCCCCACACCAAACAAGCAATCCAAAACCAAATATAAGGAAGTGACCAATCTCTGAATAAAATTCAAGGTAAAATGAGAAATCATGAATAAAGAAAAGACTACTAGAGGCATGAACACAAATCCAATTGGAATGATACTTTAGGATAAACATAGGATGAGTGTCATCACATAGCCTCCCTCTTGGGTTTCCCTAGTATTGGTCACTCCTAGCCCCCATGTGAGACTCGTGTGGAACTAAAATAACCTTTCATGACCTAACAAGGTAGTTTGATATGTCATCTCAATAGGCATCTTCTCACCCTCCCATCCTTATCTCATACTAGTGTTCAAGGCATGGACGAGGTATAAATATTATCTTTATCAATATTTTATGCAGGTTAATTTCATTAGGTTATGACTTGATTACATAACTCTATAATGGGTTGCCCAAGAATTGGACACTTTAGGGCCCCGATTGCCATTGTGAGCCACACAACCTATCATGTACTTAGGTTCCCTAACTATTAAGCTAAAAACCATAAAATAGATACATATAGAAATCATTTACAAAAGAAATGCATCATTAAAAATTCCAAACAACATTATAGGGTAAAAGCACAATTGAGTGTCACCTTTTCGGCTAACTCAAATGACTCGGCCTAGTTAGACTCAGCCCAGTTAGACTCGGCCGAGTCTAACTAGGTCGAGTACATGTAGGTGCCACGTGGTGCCGAATGGCGTCTACGTGGCCCAGTAGACTCGGCCGAGTCTACATGACATTTTTAATATAAAAAGCCATCTCAAGCCCCTCATTTGCACACTATTTTGGCTATTTGTGTGGTCCCGACCCCATGGGGCCTTGGCCCAGTCGGACTCGGTTAGGTCTACCTAGGTGGCATGCCTTGTTGGCAGCCAAACCTCCAAAAATACAAAAAAATCAAAATTTTGCACTTCTACTGTAACTTTCTCTGATCAAAATAGAAAATGTTAAAAAACTAAAAGTACCCTTTTGTAGATCTCAAAAGTAAAATTCTAGACATATAAATTTTATATTGTTTCAACTACAAAACATTAAACAAATTTTCTTAAAACTACATGTAGGTATATTAAACTTTGAGAAGATGTTGATTCAGAAAATATAGAAAAGTGCTAAATCAATTCAGAAAATTTTTAAAATCATATAAGACACTAGAGGAGAGAGTCCTCTTCAAGAATATGTAATTTATTTGGTTTTTGGCATAGTTTTGATAGGGAAAAGGTGATGGGAGAAGAAAAAAAAAAACTGTTGATTTCAGGTAAGTTCGACTTTGAATGCTTATAACGGGTAAACTATAGGTCGAAAACACTTCTTTCTTTTTTTCTGCACTAGATATACATGTGACCTAAAACATATTCTGAAATTGGAGGGAAAAAAAATGTTCTACTTATAATGATTTGATGAGAAGTAAACTCCCTGATTTGTAGTATTTTTCAGGATATGAAAATTACACCTAAAAAATTTTAAAAACATATTAATTTTTGCTCAAATTAATTTTTAAAAATTATATGCATAAAATTCATCCTATTTTACACATTTCATCAGTTTACATCATCTTCAAATTCTCAACAGAAATGTGACTTTTATGCCCTTGAATTTTTTTAGTTTTGGTGTTGTTAGCCTCTTCCTTTGTAAAAGGGTGACAACTTATTGTGCTTTTACCCTATGATCAAAACATTCTAGTTTGGGTATATTTACATTGCCCTTCTCTCAATGAACAACCCTAAACCCTCATCAATAATAAAAATTAAATCACATCAACATAAGTGAATGCAATTACAATCAAATCACATAAATCAAGCATCATACTACCCTATAGATCCAGTGAGACTGATAAATTAGTATAATAATCAACCATAATACCTCTAGTTCATGTCCTAAACCCTAATTTTGGCTAATTGGGAAGCAACACAATTGACACAAGCATTCAACACAAGTGTTAAAGTATTCAATGCAACTAACAATTTCTTACAATGTAACTTATACAATTTTGCAATGCAATTGTCTGGTAAAGCGAGGACAATCAATGCACAAAATAGTCAAGGTTGACGCATAAAATAGGTCATTAATCAGACCCCAAGAACAAAATATGAGAGAAACACATTTGATATCTCTTCTTCTCCAAAAACCAACTATTGGAACTCTAGACAAAATTTCATGTATGCATATAAGAAATGTCCAAAAATAAGTTAAAATTAAAACTATTATAACAACTTCAAAAGAATCACAAACATCATAAATCAAGCAATAAGATCAAGGGATTCATAGAAAATAGTACAAACAATGAAGGGGATCGAGACATTGCATGGGCCTCATAAGTGAGGAACACGACTTCCTCCTCATCATACAAGAACATCATGGAGATATCAAACGTAGCATATGCATGAAACATAATCACATCTAAGCAAAATCATGGGTTAGTCCATAATCATAAATCATGAAACAATAATTATCATAAAGTCATCAAATAATCATAATCATGAAGGGAACATAAGTATGATCTTGTCCATAACAATGTATAAAATGTAAACCATCTAAAAACATCACAATCAAGTCCTAGTGCCAGCAAAACATAGTAAATAGTCCAACACACCTAGATAATGTCCTAAGAAGTCTTGAGCACACATATATTGTAAAGGAAGATATGTGGAAGGGTATTACAAATGGCCTGCAATCCTCTTTTAAGGAGCATAAGTGGCATTTTATCTTTTGGCCTAGTTACTCATATTCAATTATTTTTATTAATTGGTAGACCAATGTTGTTATATATTTCAGTCTTAAAAAAATCCTTAAAAGTATCCTTCTCAAATTCTAACAAATATAGTCACCTTTTAGATGTAATGATTGCATTTATTTAGAACCAAAATACCTAGAAATTAAGTTGTTCAATGATGAAAACAATCAAAACCTCTATGGTAAATGGCTTCTGATCCTTTAAAGTGAGCAAAATAAGAGCTCAAATTGAAAAATTTAAGACTTACAAGTATAATAGAATAGCAAAAAAATCTTGCTTAGATTATTGAAAAGTTGCTCAACCAAAATGTAAAATATCAAAAATGAAAAATAAAAGACATTATTTTTCTTGTCAATCATTATGATTTTTATTTTATTTTTAAATCTACAAATGAAGAATATGTTGACTTAATTTTTTTTAAATGCATGTAAAATGATTTACCCAAATTCTATTAAAAGTAAGAAAGATTGACTAAATTATGACATCATGGTTATGATTCCATGTTTGATAAAAAAAAATGAAAAATCAACTAAGATCTAATGTCATAGTAATGCCAAAACACTACTCAACCTAAATGATGAGTTGCATAATGCTATTTTTCATTAATCAAGACAATATAATACAATGCAAGAGAATGATTGAATAGAATAGAAAAAATAAAGCTAAGTGGAAAATAAAAGAGGAGGAAGATGGAATCATTATTAGTCAATATGAATTTGTCTAAGCAAGTTAAAGTAGGTGTGTGTGTAAGAAAAATAGGTACCACACTCATAGGAATGGTATGAGAATTTAGGAAAAAGAGATAATAGATGGATAATGTTAGTTAGCATAAGAAGAATAAGAAAAATTCTCATACAAAGAACTCGTAAGGAAAAGAAAAAAACTCATTGAATAACTTTTAAAGAGCATCAACAGGAAAAACAACACTAACAAAATGGTAAGAAAGTAATTGTGAGTGAAAAAAATCTATATATCAATTTCACTCTAAATGTATAGCATAACCAAAATCATTCTTATCATTATCATTCGTTATTTATCGTACTAATAAAGATCTCAACTTTAAGCCATTGGGGAAAATCCAAGGATTTCTTTGCAAAGGGAATTTAGGACAATGATGATACTTCGCTGTGCATTTAATACAATATCGATCCCAAAAAGGTCAAACTTAAAATGATATTTGACACATTTTATAGAAAAATATGAAGTCTAAGATCTAAAACAAACATTTGAGGACTATGATTGTCCTGAATTCTGCCCTGAACTACTTGAAGCTCTATCAATCAGAGTCCGTCGAAGCTGCAGCCGAGGACGTAATCCCTGAACGACATCACAGGCCGACAAATTAACTATGGTATCAGGGAGGTATTGTATGTTTGGACACCCTTCCACTTTCAAATGCCGCAGCTGCCACAGGTTGCCAATGCTGTCAGGAAGGCTCTGTAAGTTTATACACTCTTTCAAATTCAAATACTGCAGAGTTATGACGCTGCCTATGGTATCGGGTAGGTTTTGTAAGCTTATACAATCTTTCAAGTTCAAGATCTGCAGCTCTGACAGGCTGCCAATAGATTCAGGGAGGCTCTTTAAGTTTACACCCTCCCAAGTTGAAGTGTTGGAGTTGTGACAGATTGCCAATGGTATCAGGCAGGTTATTTAAGCCCACACACCCTCCCAAGTTCAAATGTTGGAGCTGTGACAGATTGCCAATGCTATGTGGGTGGTTATTTAAGCCCACACTCCCTTCCAAGTCCAAGTACAGGAGCTGTTCATTAGGATGTGAACACAGAGGAGAGATGAAAATGTTTAACGCCATGGCAGAATTTTAGTTGTACAACGTTCAATTGCCCAATATCATCGACCTTTGGCTTCTTTATAGTTGTACTCATCTCAACAGCAAAGTGACAATTTTCCAGTCTTAACCATATCAAATTTGGCGGAAGAAAGGCTAATGTGTGGTTTGTCACGCCTTCAATGGTCAGATTCTGCAAATGAAGATAGCAAAGAGCTGAAAGTCCGCAGAGCATTTCAAACATTAGTGAATTACCCCCATTGAATCGAAGGAGACGGGCACGAATGTTGTGGGATATGATGCTTAATTGGACATCGTGCCCTCTTTTTCTGTTTCAGCAATTGTCTACCCCATATCTTGCAAATGGTCATGCATATTGATGAAGGGTACTTCCCTTAATACCATAAATACATAATAGAAACAGAAAAATAACAACAATATGCAAAAACAGAAAATGGGCTTCTTATTATCTCCACAAGTGTAGAATTTCAAATTTCAGAATTATAATATGCAAAGCCACATGGGCATTCCTTTTACAATATTCTGTAGGACAAAGCCTCTAATCTTTGCCCAGAACTGCCTAAGACAACACTACGGGCCTTCTTTATATAGGCAATTTCCACCGCCCGAGAAGGTTCTAGAATTTTAGCCCATAGGGCCGACCAAACTTAGAATTATTTTATTTTACAATTTATTACATCAAAGTCAGTTCAAAATAACTTTTGAAACCCGAACAAAAATTTTGAAAGAAAATTATTTTTCGTCATTTCAGGTGACCCAACTTCCGCCATTTCAGGTGACCTAACTTCCGAAGACCATAAGTCATCGCCAGTTGACCCGATACACTATTATGACCCCATTCTCGAAAGGCCACGAAGCGTTCTATAGACTAGACTCGGGCAAGCGCCCATCTCTCAAATTTTCAACCTCATTCGGAGCCTCTAAAGCCTTCAAAACTGAGTTCAAAGTTTCTGTACCCTGCTGCCAATACCGAAAATCTTCAATATCTCCAAAGCTAGATTTGATCTGTTAATGAAACTTTACTGGCAAACTGATATGACTGAGATGAACCTCCACAAGTGAAATTAGAACATTCCGAGATCGTATGACCAACTTACTAAAAAATAGCAAGTTTCCATAAATAGCAGCTCTACGCAAGATAGCCCTTATTAAATACAAAAATATAAATATTTTTGGGTGATGCAAGATTGCTCTTACACCTAGGATGCTCCTGCATCAGACACTTGGGGTAATTTGAGAAGTGACCCTATCACGACTCAAGTGTGCAGAGGAAAACCAAGATGGTTAACCTCCTCCTTTGTCAGCCATGATGAATCTTCAACAAGTCATCCTTTCCACTTGACCAGATATTCTTCATATGTCATGTTCCTTGTGCTTCTACCAACACGACTGTCTAGTATGTCTTCAATCTCCTTAGTATCTGAACTACTTGTTGGAATACTCCACTATGCTGCTATGATCTCATCTTCAACCTGAAATTCTTTATGCCTCCTTTTCTGATCTGCTTTAGCTTTATACTGCGCATTCATCTTGGAAATATGCTTCCTCACCTCCTCATGGATGTTCTTCAAATGTTCTGCAAAATCCTCCACTTCAATACTACTTATTTCTCATTTATCTATCTTTCTCAATTCAGATGCATTTCTGGGACTACTACCATATATAATCTGTGGATGATGTGATGAACTAAATTTCAAATCTGTCTTCAACTCTTCACTTTCTGCTAGTGTCATTCTGTGTGCTACCTTATTTGGCAAACTGGCTCCCGGAATCAAGTTCATCTGATGACTGATCTTTCTTACTGGTGGTAATCCATAAGGCACACTATCGGATACAATATCCTGAAACTCATTCAATAATTCTGCAACTTCTACAGGTACATCTTCTACTTCCTCTTTCCCAACCTTTTGAATTAAGGTAAAACACATATGATCATGCTGCATACCATCTAAGAAATTTTCTCTATCAACAAAAGTTATTCTTGCATTACCACATACCTTTTCTTTAGTCTCCTTCAATGGCTTTAGCTTATGTCGCACTGCATCCTTTGTCAGGGAATAGGTATTCGCACAACCATCATGTACAGCACATCTATCAAACTACCACGGCCTACCCAACAACATATGACATGCATCCATAGGTATGATATCACATAGTACCCCATCTTGGAACCCGCCGATCTTGAACTTCACTAGGCACTGTTCACTGACCTTGACCTTGTGGTCATCTTGCACCCAGACAACCTGATATGGATGTGGATGTTTCTGTCTCTTGAGCTTTAACTTTGTCACCATCTCTTCTGACACCAAATTATCAATACTTCCACTATCAATAATCACATCACAACATTTACCTTCACACTTGCATCTAGTACGAAACAGGCTCCTCCTTTGCTCAGGTTCATTCTCACCACTCAACAGGACTCTTCTGTTAATCAACCTCTCTCCTCTTTTAGCATCTTCAGAATGTGATGATCTAGTATCTTCATCTACATATGCAACTTTGGCCTAGCCTTCATTTCTCTTATCTGTCCTTCCTTGGTGTTGAGGACATTCAAATGCCCTATGACCTTCTCCACAGTGAAAACATGTTCCACGGAAGCCTCCTCTTCCAGATCCTTGTCCTCTTCCTCTTCCTCTCTAATCTCTATTACTTTGATCCTGAAAATGATTGAAATTGTCTCCTCTCTGATTCTGACTGTTACTGGCCTCATCCTACTTTTTCGAATCTTCATTTCGATCTCCATATGACCGTCCACTAGATCTGCTATCATGACCTCTTCTGCTTTGTCTGCTCTCAAACTTCTTGTTCAGCTTTTCCTCTACTTTTAGGGCAAATTGGTATGCCTCTTCAATATTGTTTATTCGAACCAGATTCAATTCTTCCTGAATGCTCAGCCTCAACCCATTAAGGAATGGGCAACTTTCTCCTTATCAGCTTCTGCATGGCCTATTCTGATGAGGAGTCGATAGAACTCCTCTGTATACTCATAAATAGATCTTCCTGCTTGCTTCAAACTTTGCACTTTCTTCAGTAGGTCAAGCTCATAATCAACAGGAATGAACTATCGCTTTAATTTATCCACCATCCGATCTCATCTTGTGATTTTATCCTTTCCTCTTCTATTTCGCTCCAATTGAATCTCTTGCCACTAGATCTTGGAATGACCTTTCAATTTGGCCTTCACAAACTTGACCCGATCAGGATTTTCGATATCTTCATACTCAAAATATTATTCACATTCATTGATCCAGTCGATCAACTCCTTTGAGTTAAGATTTCCTGAAAATGCAGGAACCTCAATCTTAGGTCTTTTCTCAATCTTGGAAATGGCCCAAAAAAGTCTTTCTTCCTCCTGGTTCAAAATTTTGCCTTCTTCTTGATCAGAATTTCCTTCACTCTCGGCTTCATCCTCGCTTTCGTCTCAGACATTAAGATTCATTCTTCTGCGAATCTCCTCTTGCAATGCTCGCACTTGTCTCTGCAGTGCCCTAACCTCAAGTGTTACAACACCAACTCTTCCGCCACATTCCCTTCATGGAGGCATTTTCACAATGCGCACTGAAACCTTAACCACGGTCATGGTACAAACTACCTCACAATCAATGATCTATTTACACAGAAACCCTAACCTATGGTCCTGGTGCAAACTGCCTCACAATCGGTGATCTGTTTACACTCAGGAACTCTTGCTTTGATACCACTTGATGAAGGGTACTCCCCTTAATACCACAAACACATAACAAAAATAGAGAAATAACAATAATATGCAAGAACAGAAAATGGGCTTCTTATTATCTCCACAAGTGTGAAATTTTAAATTTCAGAATTACAATATGCAAAGCCACATGGGCATTCCCTTTACAATGTTCTGTAGGAAAAAGCCTTGAATCATTACCCAGATCTACCCACAACTACCTAAGACAACACTATGGGCCTTCTTTATATAGGCAATTTCCATCGCCCGAGAAGGTTCCAGAATTTTAGCCCATAGGGCCGACCAAACTTAGAATTATTTTATTTTACAATTTATTACATCAAAGTCGGTTTAAAATAACTTTTGAAACCCGAAGAAAAATTTTGAAAGAAAATTATTTTTCGCCATTTCAGGTGACCCAACTTTCGAAGACCATAAATCATCGCCAGTTGACCCGATAGACTATTATGACCCCATTCTGGAAAGGCCACGAAGCATTCTAAAGGCTTGACTCATGCAAACGCCCATCACCCAAATTTTTGACCTCATCCAGAGCCTCTAAAGCTTTTAAAACTGAGTTCAAAGTTTTTGTACCCTGCTTCCAATACCGAAAATCTTCAATATCTCCAAAGCTAGACTTGATCTGTTAATAAAACTTTACTGGCAGACTGATATGACTAAGATGAACCTCCACATGTGAAATCAGAACATTTCAAGATTGTATGACCAACTTACTAAAAAATAGCAAGTTTCCATAAATAGCAACTCTACACAAGATAGCCCTTATTGAATACAAAAACATAAATATTTTTGGGTGATGCAAGATTGCTCTTACACCCAGGATGCTCCTGCATCACATACCAAATACATTGTTGTTGTCAATCTTTATTAGTGACTTGATCCAAAGATTACATACGAAAGACTCTAGTATCTGGTACAAGGATTCCCAAAAAAGAATGGGTATATATTTGTGTTCTCCGACGAAGAAGCACGCAATGTCGACAGAGACTTCTTTTAATCCATCAATAAGAACATTATAACTGATTTTGAGTCTTTCATAAATGCTTGGAAGGCGAGAAATGTTTTGAAGAGCTTCCTCCCAACGTGATGTGTCGTCTTCATCATACAACAAAGATCCAATCACTTCTAGTGAAAGACGATGCCCCTTACAAGCTTCCACTATTCTTTTGGACATATATTCTATATAATTATCACTTGGAGATTCTCCCTTAAAAACATGCCAATTAAATAACTCGAGAGCTTCTTTTGCATCCAATCTAAATACAATGTCAATATGTTAGAAACCATAAACATAAATAGCATCATCATAATCAGGTAATCAATCATGAAAATAGCCATAATTTGGCCATAATCAAGTACCCAACGCACACATGAAAAGTGGTCTAAAAGAGTTTGACAACAAATACTAAAAAGCAAACTATGGGGGTATTATAGAGGTGTTCATTATTAGGCCATACATTCGAGTCGACATTAGAAATTTTACAATTTTCCTCTTTCTAGGTATTTCTATAGATATATTTGTTTCCCATGTGCATACGTCATAGTTTTTACACATATGTTTGTTGCCCTTGTGCATACATCATGTTTTCCTATGCATACATTCATTGTTCCTACACATTTATGGTAGTTTACTGTTCCCTTGGTTTTGGGTGCGAATGAGTTTTAGATAAATGGTTTCCCTGTATTTTGGTGAGTATTTTGGTACATTCACTTCTCATTTCTAGTCATGATTTGACCTAGTTTAGCTCATATTTCATTTGGGTTTTAATATGAACCTAGTGTTGTCTATGTCAAGGATGGACTTAGTCTCCTCGATTGTCAACTGTGGATGATTGTTTGGTCCCATCTTGTGAGATTCATACGACCTAGTCTAGTCTCTCGCAAGGTTTTTTGAAGAATATGTATGCCCATTTTGTTTGTGTATGGGGTTGTCATGGAACCCTTGGGAGTGCTTGTAAGTCTTCTACTTGTGCATGATCATGTACAATCATTGCTATGTTTCCTTATTGGTTATGCAATTTTCTTTTGCTGATACACTCTTGTTCATGATGTTTATATTATTGTTTCAAAAAAAAATTGTTGTTACATGTATTATCCTTATATTTCGAGGGTCTCTTAGTGAAGCTTTAAGAAAATATAACACAATGCAAGAGAATAATTGAATAGAATATAAAAAATAAAGTTGAATGAGTGCACTTATATGAAAATAAAAGAACAAGGTGAAATATTAAGAGAGACCACTCAACATTATTAGCCAAAATCAATTTGTCTAAGCAAGTTAAAGTAAGTATAGAAAAACACTTAATAAACATGAAACATAAGCAATAGGTAACACACTCGTAAGAATAACATGAGAAGATTAAAAGAAGAGATCATAATGAATGAAGAAGGTTAGATGGGATTAGAAAAATGCTCATACAAAGAACCTAAAAAGACAACTTTTTTATAAAAAAAAAAATAACACTTCGAAAAATACTCAAATCAAATGATTTTTTATCAATAACTTTTGAAAGGCAACATCCAATTGAATAGGAAAATCAACACTACCTAAAATAGTGAGAAAATAATTGTGGAGTGAAATTTTTTTTAATCTATCCAGTATGTACAAAATCAAATCATTCTTAAACAAAGATCTCAATTTTAAGCCATTGGGGAATACCAAGGGTTTCTTTGCAAAAGGAATGTAGGATAATGATGATACTTTGGTGTGCACTTGATACATCGAACCCAATGGTCAAACAAAAAATGATATTTGACATATCTCATAGAAATATATGAAGTCCAAGATCTAAAATAAACATTTGAGGACTATGATTATCCCAATTTCTGCCCTGAACTACTTGAAGCTCCACCAATGGTATCAGGGCGGTCCTGTAGGGTTAGACACCCTTCCAAGTTTAAATACGACAGCGGTAGCAGGTTGTCAATGGTAACAGGGAGCTCCTGTAAGTTTATACACTCATTCAAGTTCAAATACTGGAGACTTAAGAGGTTGCCTATGCTATCGGGTAGATTTTGTAAGCTTATACAATCTTTCAAGTTCAAGATCTGCAGCGCTGACAGGTTGCCAATAGATTCAGGGAGGCTCTTTATGTTTACACATTCTTCTAAATCCAATCTTTGGAGGTGCCGTAGATAGGCAATGGTATCAGGCAGATTCTTTAGGCTATAACACCCTCCCAAGTTCAAATGTTGGAGCTGTGACAGACTGCCAATGGTATGAGGCAGGTTATTTAAGCCCACACACCCTCCCAAGTTCAAATGTTGGAGCTGTGACAGATTGCCAATGCTATGTGGGAGGTTATTTAAGCCCACACACCCTTCCAAGTCCAAGTATAGGAGTCGTTTATTAGGAAGTGAACACAGAGGAGAGATGAAAATGCTGTCAACGCCATGGCAGAATTTTAGTTGTACAACCTTCAATTGCCTAATATCATCGACCATTGGCTTCTTTATAGCTGCACTCATCTCATCAGCAAAGTGACAATTTTCCAGTCTTAACCATATCAAATTTGGCGGAAGAAAGGCTAATGTGTGATTTGTCACGCCTTCAATGGTCAGATTCTGCAAATGAAGATAGCGAAGAGCTGGAAGTCTGCAGAGCATTTCAACCCTTAGTGAATTACCTCCACTGAGTCGAAGGAGACGGGCATGAATGTTGTTGGATATGGTGCTTAATTGGACATCGTGCCATATTCGGGTGCCCTCTTTTTCTGTTTCAGCAATTGTCCGCCCCATATCTCGCAAATGGTCATGCATACCAAATACATCATTGTTGTCAATCTTTATTAGTGACTTCATCCAAAGATTAGATACGGCAAACTCTGGTATCCGGTAGAAGGATTTCCAAAAAAGAATGGGTAAATATTTGTGTTCTCCGATGAAGAAGCAAGCAATGTCGACAAAGACTTCTTTTACTTCATCAATAAGAACATTATAACTGATTTTGAGTCTTTCATAAATGCTTGGAAGGCGAGATATATTGCGAAGAGCTTCCTCCCAGCGAGCTATGTCCTGCTCACCATACAACAAAGATCCAATCACTTCCAGTGAAAGAGGATGCCCCTTACAAGCTTCCACTATTCTTTGGGGCAGATATTCCATATAATTATGACTTGGAGATTCCCCCCTAAAAACATGCCAATTAAATAACTGAAGAGCTTCTTTTGCATCCAATCCACTCATTTCCTGTATGTATTCGGATGAGATCCCAGCATCATTGAGAATTTGTTTGTCTCTAGATGTTATGATAATTCTGCTGCCTGGAGCCAGCCAATCCCCAACTAAAGCATTCAATTGCTCTTTTTTATCCAAATCATCCAAAACAAGCATCACAGGTTTTTTTCTCAGATGGCATTTAAACAAAGAAATGCCCTCAGCAACACTGCCCACTTCACCACTATATTTGGATAAGTCTTTGAGAACTTTCTTCTGTAATTGTGTGAGCTCACTGGCCTCTACAGGAGTATCGCGGACATTAAATACAAAGCAGGCAGCTTTGAAATCACCCTTAATTTGATCGTATACGGCCTTGGCAGCTGTGGTCTTCCCAATACCACCAATACCCCATATTCCAACCTTAACCACCTCTCCCATTAAATTGAGACTTAATTTCTGAATCAGAGCATTCTTCACTTTGTCCATTCCCACTAGGTACTCGGCGACTGTGAACTGCAATCCGTGGAATGTCTCAATGATGTCATTCACCACCCTCTTCACTAGCCGAGCTTCAAACCTGCAGTGGCCAGAGTAGGTCAATAGAAATGGCAAAAGTACCATTTGTTATCATCGTTCTATAGATACAGATACAGAGCGCCTGTTACAAATAATTTACGAATTATTTTTAATAAAGCAGCCCCAAATCTTGTGGCAGGATTTTTGTTGTTTTGAATTAATCCATTGAAATTAAAAGTGTTAATTTAAAATAAAATTGGAAGTCTAACAGTTAATAACCAATAATTAATGAACCGTAACGAGAGTATATATTGATTTATTATTTTTTTAAGATCATGTTGAAAACAAATAAATTATGGCTGAAATTTTCAACATACACATTACAATATATCATTCAATAATTAAACAAGATAAGTAAACATAAAGTTTTAAAATAATTATAATTTTTGACATAATATATTCAAAATAAATTTTAAAATTTGAATAATATATTTATAATTTTATTTCTAGATTTAAAAAGAGGTATAAATATTATATATTATTTTATTATTAAATAGTTAATCAAATAAAAATAATGAAAACAAAAATATAAAATTGTGTTAAATTTAGATATATCCTCACGTAATGTTTGACTATAATGGCATGTCAATCTTGTAATCAGAGCTTGCAATTGAAAAAAAAAAAATTGGAAATAAGGGACCAATCAAAGGAGGAGTTTGTGATAAAATTGATCTAACTACACTAGAAAAATGCTAATGGATTCCGCCATCATTGGAAAATTCATTGGTCAAAGAAGTCTAGGAACAACATTGAAAAATGGGAAGAAATCGACACTTGAACATCAAATGCCTTCCTAAAAGTTTTCTCCTTCACTATATCCCTCAGATAATTTTCTTGGTGGAGACTTTTTCATTGAACTAAATGCCCTTTGACATGAAACTTAAATGTTAAAGCTAATGATTATTCATCTTGGGATGCCTTATCAGATGAGATTATACAACCTCTCACTAGACTACTAGTCTAAATAATCCCTTACAAAAATTGGAAGATCCTTTATCACCATTAAAATTTAAGCATTACAATTTCGAAAAAGGAGTCATACATTTATGCTAAAATCAAAGTAACTACAATTAGAAAAATCCCGAATGAAATTAGCCTAAAATCAACTTCCAAAGAATGGATTCAAATGATTAAATTAACTTAACTATTTTCAGCACAAGAGCAGAAACTATTCATCTACAATTTCCTTTCATTTCTCATAACAATTGCGTCAAAAATGGATTATGAAGAATTTGGGTGATCCAAAAATCTCAAGCATAAAATAATTAGTTTAGCGATTGAATTGGTGGCCATCCCAACACGACAGCGGCTATGCAGCCACAAAAATTGTAAACCATACGAAGGGGAAACACTTAGTTTTTTATTCAAAAGTTCGTAAAAGTTATACAAAGAAAACAATTTTAGTGGCTGGATAGCCACTACCTCCCAACACCTCCTATAATCATCACTCGCACGTAATCACCCACGCCACATCCTCTCCGGGTCTAAATCTGTTTGAAGGAAAATTGGTCAAACGTAGATCCCAATGCTAAATCCTATGAGATTGCTTAGGTGGATTCGGATTGGTATAGCAATGATTCGATGGAGGGAAGTTGATATTGACCTATAGAACACTTGACCAATCGTCTTCCAAAATTCTTAAGAAATATCTAAAAGCAAATAAAAAGTGCGGAAGGAAATCCAACAAGAAAATATGGGCATAAGATGCAACCAGTAAAGGACAAAACTCTATAAATATTATTTTTTCATTAACACTAAGGCCCCATTTGTTTACCGGAAGATGACTGGAATTGGCGGCGGGACTTTCGCTTTCGAGCTGAATCCGTCGTTTAGATGTCAAAATTCATAACCTGCTTTTTGTTTTTAAATCTTCATTTTTTTTTGTGAAATTCTGGAAGTTCCACTTCCACCTAAATAGGTGGAATTCAATTTCTAAACCCGAATTTGTCTTTTATAAGTTATGTTGTATTTGGTGTCGGTCCGGCAGCGCATAGTAGAATTCACGTGTCTGCTTTTGTCGAAGGGATAGCGCCATGTTTTCTCCTGCGGATCGGATCAGATTTGACTTGCAGAGCGAAATCAACTAAATGAATAGATCTTGTTTAGGGTTCTGACCGCTCCACCAACATTTGTGCTCCACTGGTCTATCGCACCGTTAAGATCTGGAGAACAATAATAAATTTATGCCATTCAAGACTACGCTTCTAATCCTAGAAACTAACGAGCTCTCACAGAAAAAATGAGCGCAAAATTGACGCTACAGGTCGTCGGTTCGAGTCCTCTGAGTATCATTAAAGAAAGCATCAGAAATCTGCCCAACAGTTTGTTATTATGACAGGACAGGAAAAAAACAGGCATAACTTTTAGGACGAAAAAAAATTATTACGCAGATACTCTTCATTAATCTTTCCTGCATCTTGCTCGACCCTCCGATCAACATATCAGCCTGAACAGGATTTCAGGCTGCTGTCAAAATCATCTTCTGGACAGAATATTATCCTTCGTATTGCTATTGGATTTTCAAAAAGCAATCCCCAAATGCAGATTTCAAGACTTGAGAGATTGATGATGAGTCCTTCTTTCAGATTCAGACTCCGAGGTTTTCCAGTGCAGATTCAAACAGTTTAGATTTCGGTAAGGAAGTAGATGAAATAAACGCCAAATTTGCAGAGGCGAGAGAAATTACGGTGGCACATAAATGATTCAAATGGTCTAAATTATTTTTAGGATCAACTAAATGGTTCAAACTATCTTCCGGATACACAAAATCAGAATTTCAAAATCTGATTTTGAGATAATCAAATTTTGAATCAAATTTCAATTCTGCAAACAAACAGGGCCTAAGGGAGTTAACTCCTCGGACGAAGATTGGTACATGGAATTTAAAGAGCATAATTCTTTTCGAAAAAGTATTTAAAGGACAGACCTCTATAAATATTATTTTTCCATGAATACTAAGGGAGTTAACTCCTCGGACGAAGATTGCTACATGGAATTTAAAGAGCTTAATTCTTTTTGAAAAGGTATTTATTTAAGGGTAGGTTCTTATGCGGCTGTTAAACTTATTTTGGCTAGCAGTTGCTGCCCAATTTTTTTAGTAGTATTTTGTGGAGCTAGTGGTCCCATGACTACAAAATTTGGCTGCTTTTTTTATCTCAATATTATTTTTTGCCAGAAAAGTCATAGTAAAAAGAAGGCAATAAAAAATGAGGGAAACAAATTTGTGAAGCCACATCAAATTTTTTTAATTAGCAACCACTACTTATTTTTAGCTCCGCATATGTTTTCAATACTTAGGGCAAGTCCCCATGTTGTTGCTTAGCTTATTTTTGCTAGCAATTGCTCAATTTTTTGTGGCACAATTTGTGGAGCTGGTAGCTCCATGGATGATAATGTTTAATTTAGAGAAATCTCTTAAATATTATTTTTAAATCAAATTTTTAGTCATATTTCTTGCAAATAAATCTGAAAAACAAAATAATCGACAAATAAAAAGGAGATGGGAGAAAATGGTGAAGACACGTGTCGATTTTTTCAATAAGAAGTCACTGCTTATTTTCAGCCCCTCATTTTTCCCACAACTTATTTTCATTTGCTAAAAAATAGCTTCTCCACAAAAATAGGAAAAGATTCTAAATTTTCATTTTCCCACAATTTTGATTTTGCATGGGAACACTCTATTGCTTAAATTTAAGCAGTAGCATTGGGACATGGGGTTACTTTCAATTCCTAATTTATAACTGCTCCATTAAAATAGGGAAATATTCCAATGTATCATTTCCCTACACTTAAAAAAATTTATGGGAACACTTCTCCTACTTAAAATTAAGCAGAAAAGACATTTAATAAACAGCATGGGGAGAGAACCAACTAATATTTTGTGAAATTGAAGTTTGGAAAAAACAACTCGGGTCGAGAGATGGAGGTGCCCTAGCTTGGTTGCAGGTCTGCATGCATGGGTTTTGTGGAAGCGTTTCAGCAGCAGGATAGTTTTTTGTTTATTGCAGTGGGTTTTGTTTCTATTTGGTGTATGCGGGGACTTTTTCTGTTTGCTGGCAGCTGTTTTGGTTTTTGTTGGTTTTCCTGGCTTCAATCTTTGCATGACAAAGATTTCTACGGCATCAGTTGTGGAGCTTTCTAGCTTGGACAAGGCTCGTAATGGGTCCTCTTCAAGCATGCATGCACAACAAGTAGATACGTTTTATACGAGTGTTGGCCCTAAAATGAAGAAGGTTAATGGGTGTCTTCCTAGAACCCAAGATCGCCCAGTTTTGGTCATTTCTCCTAATTTGGTGGAAGAAGATGTCTCATATTGGAGCAGACATGCTCTAATCTGTAAGTTTCTTGGCATTCGCATTCCTTTGTCCACTCTGGAAGCTTGGATCCGGCGTTCTTGGCAGATTGAAGGAGATATGGAAATTATGCTTGCAGCAAATAGCTATTTTATAGTTATTTTCTCGAACATGGCAAATTGCAATAGAGTTTTTGAAGGTGGCCCATATTTTTATAATCAGGTTGGATTATTTATTAAACCATGGCATGCAGGTTTTAATTCAGCTGAAGAGATGCCTTCTCGAGTTCCTGTTTGGGTTTGTCTACCTCGCCTCCTCCTGGAGTTTTGGCGAGAAGACATCTTACATAAAATTGCTAGTCTCTTGGGAAAGCATGCGGAGGTTGCTACACAAACCCTTGATAAAAAGGTGATTTCTTTTGCCCAGATTTGTGTTGAGATAGATTTGAATAATCTCTTGCCAGATTTGATGGAAATTTGTTTGGGATCTTCATCATGGATTTAGCAGTTAGATTATGAATCTCTACCTTTTCGATGTCGGTTTTGTCATGAGTATGGCCATCTCCTACGAAAATGCCCTAAAGTTCGTAAGGAATCTCATTCCTCCTCTTCGGCACCTCCTCCTCTGGGTAAAGAGGACAAAGGGAAAGCTCCCATGATGGTCGAACCTTAGGGCAAGGACAAGGAAAGATTTGTACAAGTTAAAACTAAGGCTAAAGGACAAGGTTAGAAGATGACATTCAAGGATAGACAGACAGATGGAGGCTTTCACAAGTTTGAGGTGCTAGAGAATTTAGCTTTGGAAGGAGTCCCACATGTGGTCACTTCTAATAGTGTTGGGGTTAGTATGGAGGTTGTACCAGTTCTTGAACTAGAACTAGTTTAGGCTATTCGGGGACAACAAGTGGCTCAAGTGACTTTGAGTAATTCTATAAAGGATGACATTATTTTGGCAGACTTAGCTAGAGAAGTTTTAGTTTCATCTCAAAATAAGGGTTCATCTCATAGATTGGGAGTGCAACAACAACCCCTTAAGAAAGGTCCTATTGATAGCTCCTCAAAAGGGCGGAAGGTGGACCTTGAGAAGATAAAAATGACTGGAGATCTGTTGGTGGAATCTGGGTTTGTTAAACATATTGATGCTCACTTTTCTCAAACCCCTTCATGGTCATTCTCTCTTGGAATGTGAGGGGTTTGAATAGCGCCTGTCGTCAAAAAGCTATTCATGATTTGATAGCAATTCATGCTCTGGATTTTTTTTTGTGTTCAAGAGACTAAGGTTTCTGTTGAGGTTATGCATCAGCATGCTCCATGCATTTGGTACGCCGGTCACTATCAAAGTATTGGCTCGCAAGGGAATTCTGGAGGTTTGGCTCTATTTTGGGACCCTCAGAAGATTTCTCCCCTTTGGTGGATTTCTAGTTATTACTCAATCTCTATGGTGGCTACTGCCTTGGACTCTAGTGAGACTATTCTTGTGACAAATGTTTATGCCCCTATTGACATTCGTGGCAAGATTCATCTCTGGGATCACATTAGGTATGTGCGTTCTTGTGCTCCTTATTTTCCTTGGATTTTAGGAGGCGATTTTAATTCTATTTTAAGTCTTGAGGAGAAAAGAGGAGGTTGGCCTAGGCTTGGCCCTGCTTTTGATCTTTTTCAAGCCCAAGTGGATGTTCTTTCTATTATTGATGTTAAGCCTTCAAGTGGGGTTTTCACTTGGAACAATAGACGGAGTGGTCAGGAAGCTATCTCAAAATGTTTGGATAGGTTTCTTGTTTCTTGTTATTGGGTTGGAGGTGGCCTAATTACGAACTCTAAAATTCTTGATTGGAGAGGTTCTGATCATTGGCTGATTAAGTTTTCTTCTCCTGTTGCACTCCCTAAGAACCCTTCTTTTAGATTCCAACTTATGTGGCTCTAAGACTCGTCCATTTATGATTTGGTGGCTAAGTGGTGGAGAGAGGGTGGCTCAGCTTATGGCATAGCCATGTTTGTCTTTAAGAATAAACTTAAATATGTCAAATATCATCTTAAGAGATGGAATACTTCTTGCTTTGGTAACCTTTAGTCTAGAAAGAGGAATGCTCTAGATCATCTTGTAGTGATTACTCACCAAATCAGGGACTCTGGGCTTATAGAGGTTCTTGGTAGGGCAGAATCCCAGGCTATGCAGGATTTGGAAGAATGAGAACTTCGGGAAGATATTTATTGGAAACAAAAGGCTCACATTGATTGGCTGCAGGAAGGGGATAGAAATACTTCTTTTTTTCATCATTTTGTTCAGGCTCATTGTAATAAAGGGTATATATTTCTTCTCTTGTTACAGAAGAAGGACTTTAGATTTCCTCTCAGTCTTCTATGACCAAGGAAGCCCTTCAATTTTATTCTACCCTTTTTGCTGAAGATTCTCAACCTGCAGCTGAGGAGAACTTGATACTTTCTTGCATTCCCTCTCTTATCACCAACACAATGAATGATTCTCTTATTCGTCCAATTTTGATGTCAGAACTTGAAGAGGTTGTGTTTGGGATGAATAAAGGTAAAGCTCCAGGCCTAGATGGCTTCCCTATGGAATTCTTTCAGGAATTTTGAGAAATTATTAATATGGATCTCTTGGAGGTGGTTAAGGAATCCCTTCAAAATAAGCAAATGCTTCGTGCATTGAACTCTACTTTACTGACTCTTATCCCAAGAAAGAAGGTGCTGACAATCTTGACTCCTTTCATCTCATTGCTCTTTGTAATGTTGTGTACAAAATTATCACCAAATTGATTGCTGACAGACTCAAGATATGCCTTCCAGTTGTGATTTTGGAGGAACAAGGCGGTTTTGTGGTCGGTAAGCAAATTCTTGATGGGATTGTTATTGCTTCTAAAGTTATTCATTCTATGCATACATCAAAAGAGACAACTATGTTCATTAAGTTGGATATGGCTAAGGCTTATGATAGAGTCAAATGGATTTTTCTCCAAAAGATCCTCTTGGCCTTTGGGTTCTGCCAACAGTAGGTGAATTGGATTATGAGTTATGTTACTTCAGCTTCTTTTTTGTTCTTGTGAATGGTGTTCCTTCAGAGCCCTTTGGTGCCTCTAGAGGACTTTGCCAAGGGGACCCTATTTCGCCTTATCTTTTTATCATTATGGTTGAGGGTTTGGGCCACTTTCTTAAGCTTCGTGCTCACCAGGGTTTGATTAGTGGGTGGAAATTGGGTGCTAACTTGCCTCCTCTTTCACATCTTCAGTTTGTGGATGATACATCATTTATGGGACAGGCCCGTCTTTAGGACTTCTTTTAGGCATGCTTTGGATGTGTATCTTGCAACTTCGGGTCAAAAAGTTAATGAAAACAAATCCTCCATTTTTTTCTTAAATACTCCCTAGGCTATTCAAAGGCGTATTGCTGCTATTTTGAGGTTTTAGATTGGGTCTCTTCCCTTTGTTTACTTGGGTATTCCTCTTACTATTGGTAGACATCCTAGATCTTCCTGGAAAGTTTTGCTTGATAAATTACGACAAAAGGTTAACCATTGGACTCATTGATGGCTATCAACTGCTGCTCGCCTGACTTTGTTAAAGTCAGTTATTCAAGCCTTTCCTATTTACAGGTGTTTTGTTCAGGCTGCTCCTATGTATTTTCTTCGAGAATTTGATGCTCTGTCCCGTCAATTCCTTTGGAGTGGGAACCTTTCAACTTCTAAATGGAGTCTGGTTAAATGGGAAACAATGTGTAGACCTTAGAAGGAGGGTGGCCTTGGCTTACGATCAGCTATCTTAAATGGATAGGTTCTCGTTGCAAAGCTTTATTGGCATTGGTGTACTAACCAACATCAACTTTGGGCTTGTATTCTCACCCATAAGTATTTTCTAGATATTGATGTGGCTGAAGTTCACCGCTTTCCTCTGGAAGGGAGAGGATCCATGATTTGGAATATGCTAAAGTTTGGAGCTCGGTTGGTTAAAGATGGTCTCTTTTGGACTTGTCATTCGGGATCACAAGCTTTATTTTGGCTTGACTCTTGGGATGGGCACCCTCCTATCCTTTCCACTCATCCTTAGCTCCATGCCCTCTATCAAAATTTTAGTGTTGCTGGTTGGGACACTATTGATTTTTATAAGATAGGGTGTGTTAGAGGTTTGGCTCCTTCCTTTCATTGGAAACACCCTTTTGAATGGCCTCTAGGAGGATCTGAGGACGATAGGAAGGAGCTGTTTCAGATTTTGCAGTCTCATGAGTGTACTACTTTGCTTGGTAATGATGTTCTTGCTTGGGACAGCAAGGATTTGTCTAAGAAATTTTCAATGTCTGCAGGATATGTTGAGCTTCTCTGACAGACATTAGGGGACATTCAGGTGCCTTGGTGGAAGCAAGTTTGGTTGGGGACATTTATGTGGTTGGTGGTCCATAGTCGGTGCCTTACATGGGATAATTTATGCAAGTGTGGCTTCCGAGGACCCTCAATGTGTGTTCTATGCTGGACTAGTGAAGAAAATGTCTCTCATCTCTTTTTCCAATGCTCTTTCACTAGACATATTTGGCACTCTTGGTGGAATGTGTGGAACCAATCCTGTTGGCATGTTTCCTCACTGGTAGAATTCTTTGCTCGCTGGGGTAAGGCTCCTATCAAGACTTCTTTTCTTCAAGTTGCCTAGACTTTTGGACCCTCCTTTATTATTTGGCATATCTGGTTGGAGAGGAACCGTCGTATCTTTAAGGATGAGTTTTTGGAGGTTCCTCACTTATGGTGGATAATTCTCCATTCTTTGGGGGAAACTATTTTTGCAAAATGTGACACTTCTGAGGCCATGGAACTAGGGGAGGATATTTTCAATAATTGCCTGAATATTCCCCCCTCACATGGAAAACTACTAAGAAAGATGTGTAGACATCCCTTGCGAAAGATAAATAGATTGGGGAAGTGGAGTGCCCCTCCGCAGGGTGTTCTTAAAATCAACACGAATGGGTTTTCCAAGGGCAATCCAGGCCTTGCTAGCATTGGTGGTGTTGGCAAAGATAGTAACGGGATGTTCAATTTGTGTTTTCAATTTATAAAGGTGATCACACTAACAACCTGATGGAGGCCATAGCTATTTTGTATGCTGTGAAGAATGCTTGTGACCTTGGTTGGAGAAGGCTTATCTGTGAATCCAACTCACAAGTGGTGATTCATTTATTGAATCAGCAACATTCTGAAGTTGTTAGTTGGAAGTTAGCTTTGATTGTGGACCAGATTCATAATTTGTGTACTTCTTTGGAGTCTGTTACTTTCACTCATATTCCCAGGGAATGGAATAGTGTTGTTGATTGTCTGGCGAAGTGGGCTTCTGACCATATGTGTAATTGGAACATTGTTGATAAGACTCAACTTCCGATGGGCTTGTCCCATCAATTTGATCACTTGGTTGATCTTGATAGGGCTGTTTGATGCCCTTTCTCTGTTTGTTCTTGTTTCTCTTTCAGTTTGAATAAATTTTCACCCCTCTTTTATTTCAAAATGGCATGGGGACATGGGGTAAGTGTCATCTGACAAATATAAATATATAATCAGTGGTTGATCTTCACTTGTCTAAATCACCTGCCATATCAAAGTCAACAAAACTTTGTAATAAAACATCCTTTCCATCAAAACACAAGACATAATCAAAAGTCCCTTTTACATACTAGAAAATCCACTTAATTGCATATCAATGTGATTTCCCTGAATTACTCATAAACTTGCTTGCCACTCTCACTACATGGACAATGTTTGCGTGAGTGCACACAATTGTATACATGATGCTACCAGCTTGCCACTCTTGCTGCATGGATAATGTTTACGTGAGTGCACACCATTGTATACATGGTGCTACCAACAACACATGAATATGGAATGACTTTCATTTCTTTTTGTTCCTCTTGTGTCTTGAGACACATAGTAGAAAATAAACAAAAATGATCAGCTAATAGAGTGCTAACTACCTTGACATTTGCTAACTACCAATACTACACGAAATATGGCCATTTAAACCACTTGTGAGAAAATTCCATTGAAATCTACTCCCTTTCGCTGATCATATCCCTTCACAACCAATCTGGCTCTGAATCTTTTCCTACTTCTATCTTCTTCTTTTAATCGATATACCCATCAATTCTTCAAGGCTTTACGATTTTGCAGAAGAGGAACCAAATCCCAAATATTGTTTGTCATTAATGAGTCCATTTCTACTTGTATTGCTGCCATCCATTTGTCATGACTAACATCATTGCAAGCTTTGTTGAAAGTAAGTGGCTCTATTTCATTAGTAAACGGCAATTCAAGATGATTAGCAACCAACAATTCATAATCCAAAAATTTTGCTGGAGATTTTCTCTGCCTAGTAGACCTCCTCAACTCATTACTTTGTTGTAGTTTCAAATTTGAATCCTCAAAAGTACCAAAATTATCAGCATGTCTCTGCATATCATCATGACTATGCTGCATAAAATTACTTAGCGGCTTATTCCCAATTCCTTGCATTCGTTCCTTTTCAACGCAATACCTTCATTTTCAATTTGTTGTGTGGCATCCAGTCATGGGTTTGATGCATTGAATTTGCAGGCAAAGTTGAGTTTACAAGCAAGTTATTTTGTATGGAGAAGGCAGGAATAGCCACCGCAAGGGAGCAGCGTCCTTGAAAAAGATGTGAATCATATCTAACCTACCCATCAATATTGCTACGCACAGATTTGTTTGTATTTTTTGTGGTGCAAAAATTTTAATGTTTGACTGGAGTGCTAACTTTGATCAATGCTATTCCCAAACGTAGTATGATTTCCAAATAGAGTTCCATTGCTCTATTCTAGCGCAGATGGAAGACTATCTAACTTGCGGGAACATAGGGAAAAGAAGTATTTCTCGGCAAGGAGGAATTGTTCGAATTTGTTCAATGGAAGGTACAGAAATGACTTGTGTAAGGAATTGATTTGGTGATGGCAAGTTGTCTGCAACTATTGAAGAATTTCCATTTGGAACATCAACCAATGGTATACGCTTTTTGTAGATTGCTCCTGTACTTGCAGACCAGGAAATGATTTCTCATTGAAGACCACATACCGACTGTGAATGATCTTCACCACTGGATCTCAAATTTTGAAACCATATTGTTCTTCACCATAACCGACAAATAACGATTTTTTAGGGACATGACTGAACGCCTCGTGGCCAAACACTGGTAGAAGATTGTAACCATCTCTCTTCTAGAATGTCAAAATCTAATTGAGATGAAGGTGCTTGATTGATTGAAAATAAACCGTTGTACTACATGCCGCTACCAAAAATTCATTCCCCAATCCAGCATTAGAGAGCATGATGAACTCTTTCCAGAATTGTTCGATTCAACCTTTCTACACAAAAGTTATCAAATTCTAAAGAAAAAAACTCTCCTCCATTATCTACCTTTGAACTTTTCATTTTGTGCCCAATCTAATTTTCGACAATAGCTTTAAATAATTTGAATTTATTAAAAATCTCTGATTTTCTATTTAACATATAAATCCACACTTTTCTAGTACAATTATCAAGAAAGGTAACGAAATAATTTGTTCCTTCAACAAAGGTTACCTTCATAAGACCGAAAACATCTGAGTGAATAAACTCCAAAGGTGTTGTCTTTTTGCTATGACTAGTCTTCAAGAAGTTGGTCCACCTTTGTTTGCCATATAGGAAATGCTCACAAAGCTCCAAATAAACACATTTTAGGCCTAGAAGTTCATCCTTGTTGAACATAACTTCAAGTCACATTTTGCTCATGTGATTGAGCCTCTTATGCCAAAGAGTTGACCCGCTGTCTGCAACCACCTATGCAGCTTCCACTTCAGTGTTGCTCTCTAGCACATATATACTACCTAATTTACTTCCTTTTGCAATCACCATGGCTCCCTTGGTCACTTTCCAAGCATCAAAAGAGAATTTGATGTTATACCCTTGAGTATAAAGTTGTCCTATAGATATAAACTTCATTTTCAACTTGTGAACATGTGTTGTACATCTTTTAACAACCACTTATTGTCATTTTGAAGTTGCAATATGACATCTCCTTTGTCAATTATGTCACCGCTTTGTTGTCACCAAGATAAACTCTCCCAAGCTAAACCTTCTTCATAGTTTTTGAAAGCCTCCTGACATGAAGTTGCATGAAAAGAGCCATCGTAATCAAGCACCCATGAATCTAATGTAGTATCACTTTTTGACAAAACTGGGATGACTTCTTTTTCATATGTGGTATTGACTTTGTTGTTCTTTAATTTTTCTTGTTTTTTTGTAAGACCAACAATTTTTCTTTGTGTGACCAACTTTCCCACAAAATCAACAATTGTTGTTTATGCCCCTTAACTTCAATCTTCTTAAAGATTTGGATCTACTTAAAGATTTGGATCTTCTTCTATTATTATGTTTGCCTCTCTCTTGAGGTCTTCCCCTATTGCCCATAAACAAAGTATCACTTGATGAAGGCCCTTGACTCTTCCTTCTCATATCTTCACTAAGAAGAGTAGCAACTACATCATCAAAAACTAATTTTCTTTTGCTAGATACCAAAGTGTTGATCACCATTACAACACCCTCCCAACTATCTGGTAAAGAGAATAATATCATAACTACTTTAATTTAATCATTTAAATTTTAATGCTTACCAAAACTAATTGGTTGATAAGAGTATTGAATCCATTGAGATGATTCCCTATGATCCCTCCTTCCTTCATTTTTAAATTGTACAGATTCCTCATGATAAAAAAATTATTGAACGCTGAAGCCATCTCATACATAGCTAAAAGCTTGTCCCATAAAAAGAACATTAATGGGCAGTGAAAGAAAAATTGTAGCTCTTGCATTTTTGTCTAATTTCTTGCACTCTTCATCTGTCATCAAATTTGGCTTCTTCACTTTCCTTTCTAGTGTTAGTGAGAGCTCTTGCATAATTGACAACGACTCCATGTATACCTTCCATAGACTGAAGTTCCCCCTAAATAATTTCTCTGTTCTCTATTTATCGACATCTTCCATTTTTCTAAGAATTCTTCACCGATTTCCAACCAACTTCACCACCGAACTCTAATACTAATTGTTAATAATAGAAAATGAATAAAACTAATATGCAAAATCATAAACTAAATAGTGAAAGATAACAAAGACACCAAAATTTATAGTGCTTTACCAAAATGACTACATCCACATTAAAGCAAGAGAATCCTCTTACTGATTACTGTTCTTTGTACAATACATATACAGCAACATACAACAAATATATATACAACTCCAATAACCATATGTCTTCAAATGAAGAAGTTGAACCGCCATAATAAATTGGAGAAAAAGAAACCGTTGGGTTTCATATTCAACATCATTTATAGACAATAAGTGCAAATATGATCACAGTCCAGAAATCAAAACTCGCAATGGAAGATAGTAAAAGATTTCTAACTCAATGTAATGAGTACGATGATCAATCTGTTCAAGCAACTAGTGCTTCTACCAAACCTGGTGTTCTTTGGAAATACTTTTGCATCAAGATGGATCTTCTCTTGCAGAACCATTGTTGAACTGTTAGGGATTTGACATTGAAGTCAATACAGAGACCATCACTATATATATGCCTCTAACTTAATAAGTCTGAATGGAAGCAACCATCAACATCTGAATAGAAACAATGATCAGCATAAGCATGAACAGCAACTTTACATGACATGAAAAAAATATACATCCCGGTCGAGTCCTTATATGCTCTTCACTGCAATCGACACTCAAGTCGCATATTCTAGTGTAGAATACAACTTGTGAATCGGCGTGTCAAATCTCAGCGAGAATGCGGCGTGTGTAATCGTATTCAAATCTGCAAATGGCATTCTTCCCCGTTAGACTCTGAGTGGTTTGATTTCGTGAATACTTTCTTAGATAAACCAATGTAAGGTGTGGTTTTTTTGAAGGTTTATAAAGGTGTGGTTTGATTAAAAAAACCAATTTATGGTAGACAGATTCATTTAAAATCTCGATTGGCATTTCAAGCTGCGATTCCATTAAGGAATGTTTTTCATAAACCAAACTATGATTTTGGAAAAGTCGGCAATTAATAGTTGGAAACCAGGAGGTGCCACTAGAATTTACGATTATGTTTGAAATATGATTTGTCAAAACATTATTCTCAAGGTTCCGATTGGGTTTGGAATGATATAATTTGTTTATTAAGGACAAATACGTCATGATTGTTAACATAAAACATATATATGGAGATCAGAAATGGAACGTTAGAGTTCAAAAATAAGAGTAAAATCCAGTGAGGCATATAGTTAGTGAGAATTTCCAGCTAGTGAGGCAATTGTAAAACTAATGGGGCACTTCAAGTGGTTTTATTTTCTAGAGGGTTTCCAATCAGGACTAATTCTTGTATTAAACTTTTGTGCATGTCATATTGCTTTATTGTCTATTTCTTTATAGTTTACATTATATGATCAAAGATCTGAAAAAAAAAATTAAAATTTAAAATACAAAGTTGTGTATGAACACTAATTTATAGTTGTATGTAATGGTCCAAGCACTTAAAAAGTAGTGACACTATTTACTACCCAATAAATTTATTGTATTTACTGATAATCATGCTCTCGGCTTTTTGAATGGACATAATAAGCTTAACCACAGGCACATGAAGTGGGTTGAATACCTGCAAGCATATACCTTCACAATAAAGCATAAGAAAGACCAAGCCAATAAGGTGGTTGATGCATTTAGTAGGTTATGGTGCAGGAAGTACAACTCCAGAGCATGGGAATTGATGTACTTAAGGGCATGTACCAAGAAGATACAAATTTCTAGGAAATCTACAAGGTTTGTGATCAGTTTTTTACTACTTTTCATGGTGAAAATTTTAATTTTATACTGTTGCTTTTTAAGGGAAGTCAATTGTGTTTACCCAAGTGTTCAAAGAGGGAAAACATAATAAAAGAAAAGCATAGTGGAAGTCTTGGTGGCTATTTTGGCTTGGATAAGACATTGGATCAAGTTAGGACATTGCTTCTTTAGAATCTTCATACATACTACCTTCAGATAGTTTCTCAATGTACATAATCTTGACTCTCATTCATATGTTCAGTAAGTTTTCTTCTTATAAAAAGTAACTTCTTCAGTTTCTCCTTTGGCTCATTGATCATCTTATGTGCACTATAAAGTTGTGTCTCATACTTGTAATTCTCCATAGTTATAGATATTTTCCTCAAGCTATTAAACTTATCACCAAGAGGACCAGCGCTCTGATATCAATTGTTACAATTCTTAGGCACTTGGAAAGGGGACGAATCAGTGCAAACAAATTAAAGACTAATCCAACCACCAATCTGAATAACTTCAATAATAACTTGCAAACCACAAAGCATATAACTTAAGTAAACAAATAAAAGTAAACAATATCAAACATCCACAAAATCATCATACAAGACACAATTATTTTTGCCTGGAAACTCCTGGTTAGAGGGAAAAACCATGGTGGGGATGACACACACAAGATCAAAACTACAGTGAATGAGTTTGTCCTGTTAGGAGCTTACAATTACCCTTTTCTGAGGATTCACCCTGTTAGGAGTGATTAGTACCTTGTTAGAAGTACAATCAGATCTGCTAAGATCTACCTTGCAAGGGGATTTCAAGACTCTATTAAGAGCTCACCCTATTGTTAAGGGATTTACAATAAGAGAAACTGTTAAAACTCACCCTATTAAAGGATTTGCTTGTTGTAACTACTAGAGAACAACAAGTGAGTGATTTTGATGTAGCACTGATTTCCTATCAGATCCAATATGTTCTCTACACTTTGTATCTGCTCACAACTTTGTCTCTATCAAATCTTTGATCACAACCCTAATTGAGATTACAAACTTTCTTCGCAACCTTCACATCAACCATAGAAACATAAAATCAACAACCTTTACAATATGAGTAGTACCACTTATATACATTCCTAGTTCCAACTACATGAAATCCAAATGTTTTCCTGGGCAATAATCACATGCCAAAATGATAATTTCGATGCTAAACACATTTTCCTATGACCACGTTGGCTCAAAATAAGATTAGCATGAAATATTTTCAAAGTAGTCAAACACATTTTGACTTCTCCATTGCACCACCTTAGATCTTCCTTATAAGATATCACCAATTCCAAGAATGCCAACTCATCAATTCTATAACCCTTATTACACATCATCATAACACAAAATATCATCGCAACCACTATGTTGTTTACCGATCTGGAATCTTCCAACTAATGCTCAAGAACACAAGTGTTCTTACATGTTTGAAAGACTGTGTCAACAAAATCTCTCTTACCAATCAACCAAAAGAGTTGTCATTGGAACCACACTATAGTTTGACCATGTTGATACTGTAGTTGTGACCACACCTCATAATTCTCCATCTATCGTGACACTTCCTTTGAAGGCGTCTCTACATTCTCCGAGGCCTTCAAAGTGTGAACCTCGTCATCTTCGACGAAACAAGGGATCTCAAAAAAGAGGGAACTCAAATAACCAACCTCTATAGGTATCAATGAGAGGATGTCTTCGCTCACTTGTGTCAATTGTGGGTCTTGTTGACCTTGCTCGATGCTTTTCTTTAAGGACCAAAACTAGGCCGCCTACAAATAGTGAAATCATACCCAAAATCAGTGACTAGAAGAACTCCAAAAAATCCCTCCAACAGGCTCATCTCCTATCGGACATGAAACTTTTGGGACCTCTTCATGCATGCAACGATTTTCCATCACAAGCTCTTCTAATGAATATGACTCCTCATAAGAAGTCTCTAGCATAGCCAAGGAATGTCAAAGGGCTCTCTGGTGTTGTTTGATCTCGATAGTCCTCAGATCATGCTAAAGATTGAGCAACATCTCTTGAGCATTAGGAACTGGGTCTATATGACTAGGTTGGGGAGTGACCCAATCAACATAGTTGTAGTATTTTGGGTCCATGCCCTAATTGGACATCAACCACTGCTTGTCATGGGAACTTTCTTATTGTACTCAAGCTAAAAATCCCAAAGCATGCACTGACTTTGGAGGTTGCATTTGGCTTGGTCCCACCCCATGTGCCAGGAAAAATTATTGATCCACCGATTTGAGTTTGGTCTCTTCGTAGGGGCAGTTCCAAAAGTGTTGCAATGGTGGGAACTAGGGCTCTACTACAACACAACCTCTAGGATTTTAGAAGCTAACTCTTCGTGGTTGGTGTTTGGAGAAAAGGGGGAAGGACCACCTTTAATCAAACAACCTAAGCTAATGGGATTCAATTCACCAATTCAAAGCTTTGTTGGATGGGCTCAAAATTTATCAAGTGGTATCTGCAGGGCTCTTCCTTCTCTAGTCAGAGTTTGGTGTCGTCATTCACTCAAAGACATGGTGCACCATGCTCCCTTCATGGTTGGTAGGAGAATGAGAAGCCAAAGTCTTGGACATAGGGCTCATGCGTTTAGATCCTGTCGCAAGAGGCATCTGTGAGGGTCTAGAATTAGGCACATCATTGCTAAAGTAAGTAGAGATCTTCCCAGGAAGGATATGGTGTCTGACAGTATTCTGAGGTAGGCATAAATAGCTCAAACAAGGATCATAAGAAAATACCTCACTTCCTAAGACTGACATCCCAGGAGAGCGGGTTGTAGGTGATACAAGTCATCTTCTATCTTAAACTAAACTAACAATACATGATTGCATCTACATAAAAAAACTAGAACACACCTATGAGAGTTCAACATATGACACATTAACTGAATAAAAGGGAAAGGAACCAAGTACACAACCCCCATGATTTATTAAGAACAAGCATGCCAAGGTGAGAGAGAATTCCCTAGAAAGAAAATTTTAGAATATACACCCTTGGACTACAAGCCATAGGGTCTTGTTCTCAGAAAACATTGAACTCTACAAATAGTAAAGTATATTTCCTCGACTATTGGACAGAAGTCTAATATTTTGAACCTCTTTCAAAATACTAGTCATCAGTGCTTTATAGAACAACCCTCAGTCGAGATGGCCTCAGAATGATTACAATTAGTCACAATTGATCGACATGTCAAGAAATCCAGCATGGATCGCTCAATTCCCTGCGGTGTGGGAAAATGTTTGAATCTTATTGGTCCATCATAGCAAGACTGTCAGTTTGGTTTCATTGCAAAGGCATGATGGCTTGAGCAAAGTCACCATGATTGCACAAGCAAATCTGAGTGCTTAAAAGTGAACAGGTGTCTAGAAAATTTGTTAGTCATGAGGCTTTGTCTAAAAGAGAAAATTCCCAAAATGCGCCAATGGGCCCCATCAAAACAAGGGTGTCTGAAGGGAGACATGGCGGTCAATCAAGGCTTGAGAGAAGTTTATCCTCCATGGGTGGTAAATAACTCTGACAGTCTAACATGTGTCAGCCAGTGTCAGCACTTCTTTGAAACTACGACCGCTCCCATGCAACCAATACTGAAGGCAAAACTATGGACTGTACCAAAGCGGTGTAGAGGGATCTGTTGGAAATCTCAAGATAAGTTTTGTCATTAATGTCAAACTGTCAGAGTTATACTATCAACATGCTATAGTAGATATCAGAGTTAGTTATCAGAAGCTGACAGTTATCGAATAAAGGAAAATAAGTATTATAGCTGACAGAGGAAAAGAGAAAAATGTTTTATGGAGAAGATCAAGATGGAGGAACCCTAAGACCTAAGGTCATGATGATGTGGTTCAATGGACAAAAACATATAAAGATTCAAACTTGATCAAGAGAGAAAAGAGAGAGAGTGAAAAAAGATATACATGCACAGAGCAAGCAGCTAAGGTGAAAAAGAGTTGGAAGATAGAGACAGTGAACATAAGGGATCTGACAAGCTTTGGAGGAAAGCACAAACAGGTCAAATTTCTTGTTGAATTTATTCCTAACAATTTAGCGACAAGATTGTGAAATAATATCCTAATCGGGTAGTCTTTAACAGGACTTAGAAATTCTATTTTGGGAACTCATTGTAAATCCTTTAACAGGGTGAATGTCGCATAGGCAGGATAATATCTCTAAGCAGAGTAGTCTTAGCAAGATTGTAGGTACACTTAACCATGTATCAATCACTCCTTACCAGATGAGTCACTCAGAAAGTGACACTTTGTAGCCTTAACCGACAAACTCTTTTTAGTTGCAGTAAAGAGTTGTGGTTATCATCCCCACTAGAGTTTTTCCCTCTGAGCAAGGGTTGAACTGCGATACCAAAAATCTTTGTGTTATGGGTGTGTGAATCATTTGATGAGTTATTGTTATTTACTCTATGTTATTTCAATTATAACATATCGGTAATACATAAAAGACTATCAATAAACAGGAAAAGAGATTATATGCTTAAGATTAAAAGTTTGAGTTGATACAAATCTGTTAGTACTAATTCACCCCCCCCCCCCTTTGAGTACCTAATCTTTCCAATCAACAATTGGTATCAGAGCATAGTTCTCTAAGAGGGAAGTTCAAAAGCTTGAGAGTAGATCTGGGAATATGGAAAGGTATAAGAAAGAAAGACAAATAGAAGAATCCCTAGAGGAAGTACTTGCACAAAATGAGAATCTAAAGAAGAATTTAAGAATGTCATTTGCAAAAAGAAAAGAACTCAACGAATGCTTGCAGATAAGTCTGGAAAAACTTGAAGAACTATTGGAAAAGAGTTTGGAAAACCTTGAAGAACTATCAGAAAAGAGTAAAAACTCTAAAGAGGTTGATGCACCAGTTGCTGATCTATTGGAAAAGAACACAGATCTGCAAGAAAACTTGAATGAAGCACAAAAGGAACTTGAAAGTCAAGCCATAAAAATGACTGAAGTACTTTAAAAAATGAAGACTGTTGAGGAAGCCAAGGTAAGCCTTGAAGCCGATAAGAGAAACCTAGAAAGAATGGTCAAGGATAGAGATGACATCATTGAGAGACTACAAAATGAAAATAATACATTGGGTGAACAATTGAATGACACAAATGAAGAAAACAAACAAATACTTGTCAAGAACAAAAATGTAAGAAAAAAAGTTGAAACCTTAAAGACCAATCTGAAAGTTGAAAAAGAAGTTAATGACAAACTAAGTTTGATCAAAGCATGAAAAGAATTGATGAACAGTTGAAAAATCAAAGAAGATTTGGAAACAAAACTAGCCTAGGATATATTGGTAATAGAAAATTTGAAATTGATGAATCATTAAAAGAAATAGCAGAAGATCAATCACAAAAGCTGAAGGAGCCTATCGAAATAAAGTTCCAAGCAGTACACCCTTTAATGGACATTGTTGTAGTTGCAATAAGTTTGGACATCAGGCAAGAGAATGCAGATCGAAATCTAATAGCATATCATCTGAAGGAAGTTTCTCAAAATACTATTACACATGCAATCGTTACATCAAGAAAAAGAATCCAGATTGAAATCTAACAACATATCATCTAAAGGAAGTTTCTCAAAATACTATTACACGTGCAATCGGTAGAGACATAAAAATGAACACTGTAGATCAAGAGTTTTACCGACAAAAATACCAACTAAACTGATAAGCATATTGAGGAGAGAAGGAAATATTTCAGTCATGTGTAGTATTTGTGGACACTTTGGACGTATGTCAATGAACTACAGATTGAGAAATCCAAGAGGAAATTCTGGACCATGGAGATCAACTGGTATGGTATGTTTCATTTGTCACAAGCATGGACATATCACAAAAAATTGCAGATACTGATAGGCCAGTAATGCAGATAACAAGAGAAAAGCGATAATTAATCCTAAACAAGCGAGCAATAATATGAAGAAAAAGATGATCAAGAAGGAGAGAGTCAGCAATCAAGAAGGAAGCCCTCTAACCCCGTAGAAGGAGGATTCATCATCAAACTAGGCAAGTAAGTTTTTGCTTAGGGACTGATAAGAAATTATCAATTCATTTGTCCCTTTAAGAAATTATCAATTCATTTGTCCCTTTATAAGTAAAGATAAGATGAGTCACATGTTAGCATACTACAGATATAATGGAACTCATACTGGACACATCTAATGGAAACCAATTAGTATTAGATATCATTACTTTATCATTTTGAAGATAGATAGTTATTGGTGAACAAGTGAAAGGATAGTAATCGGTGAAAAGTATCACTATCAGACAAAAGAGATGACTATCGACAGAAAAGTTATTGGTGGAAACATTTATTACCTAAATAGTCATTTGTATACTTTTGGGAAATAAATACCTGTTGACACTATTCATTAGCTACCTTAAATTCTGAATCAATCGATTGAGTAGCATTAAAGAGTCAAGAGAAAATTCATTAAGAAGTATTATTACCAAGAATCTATCGCAGACGCATTTGAAAATATTTGTGTGCCTTGGTTTAGCACAATCAGTTGAAGTTGTAGAAGATACTAGCAGAGAACTTGCATTTGAGGAATTGTTTGAACATAATGGCAACATATATTCAAAACCCTATAGTGGTAAGCATCAATGACAAGCCAACACCAGTTTTTAAACTATACCCATTAAAGACAACCAAAAGAGACAATGCTAGAGCCCTATCATCATTACCTCTGAGAGTAATGCATACATAGGATATCAGGAATTTTATTCACAATAAAGTTGTAGAATTGGAAGAGGAATAACAATAACCAAAGTCACTACACCTCCCTTCCACACCAGTCAAGAAGAAGAGGACATCACATAGTGGAACAACCAGAGAGACACAAACCCTACCTTCTATTCAAGATATTGAAGAGAACATTGAAGAGGAAATTGAATTAAAGACACCGAGTGTGATTGCTAGAAAAGGTAAAGAAGTTGTCGAGAAAGAGGAACCCTTGAAAAGGAAAATAATCAAAAGGAAGACTACTAAACCTTCTAAGACAAGACAAAGAACAAGGAGCCAAGCGAGGACTCCACCTACAAAGAAGTAACAGACTAAAGTAGAAGAGGAAGATTCTAAATCTGAGAAAGAGATAATATCATGGGAAAAGAGATCTGGAAGAAAGCAATTTAGGTTACCGGTAGATCCTACAGGGATGACACAGTATATTATTGATACAAGACTAGTTGGATGAATTGAGGACATAATTTTCAAACATTTTTACACATAAAATAAGTACCCTGGTGACATCATGGATAATGTACCAAAACAACTTATGAGATGTTACTAGTAAGATGGAATTCAGTGTACCACAGAGTAGAAGAAATTAGAACAAAGGTATTGAAACAACTTATGTCACATCTATCGGAGAATGATTTAGAGATTTATGCAAAGAAGCATAAGAAAGCATTTAGAACAAAAATAATGACTGCTATGGTATTAGTTAATGAAGAGTCAACGTAGTCAAGGATGGCGGATCCAATTAAGGGCAGTCCAACCTTGCAGCCAACTACCAACACAATGGAATAACACAACAAGATATGCTCAAATCAAATTTTCTTTAACATGCCCGGCTATAAGGCCTTCCGGTTTAGGGCCAATTACAATCAAGAAAAAGTTCAACACAATCAACAAGATCTAATCCAACACCAGCTAGTCTAGTTCTAAAACAAATCAGCAACTGATGGAAACCCTAAGGTAGATCTGAACTTGAGCTCACAAGCCTCCAAGAAATCTCCTTGTCTCCAAGAAAACAACCACTAGCTTTGCTATCACCAACTATCAGAAATCAATCTGATCTTCAAGATCTCGCAGGATCCAAGTCTACTTCTATTTCTCAAATCTAATCGTCTCCTCTGGTGTCCCTAAACAACTACCCAAGCACTCCTTAAATACTAATCTTAAGCCACAAGTTGACTGGAAGAAACCATTAATTCCTACGCCAAGTCGGCTTCTACTACAAACAAATATTAAAATGCAACAACAGTCGGCTCTCAAATAGCCTTACAATTATTTAATTCTCCATGTCAGCCTCCAGATCTACCTAGGAGAATGCAATAATAGCTACCAACAATAAATGCACCAAGTTGGCCAACCAAACCACCAAGAACTCCAATCAGTAAACTAGAACTACCAAGCACCAAAGAAACAACCGAGCACCAGTGAAAAAACTGAGCAAGTCCAGCATCGCTGAGCAAGCACATTGACCGAGCACCACAAACATCACCGAGTACAAGTTCCACCGAGCACAAGAGGTTTAACCAAGTTCCTTTAGTGACTGAGCTTCCTTCAGTAACTAGGACCATCGATTAAAGCTGCAATTGAGTACCACAAAACCAAAACAACACACCACCATGCAAATTTTTCAAGTACCCTAGAATGCCCCTACATCAGACACCCCAGGTTCGAAAAGATGTTCTCATATGCTAGAAGAACATCTTTCGGGATTCAACACATAAACCCTGAACTAGTTCTTCACGTACATGTCCTTTAACTTTTTACTTTGCATACTCTTCCACTCCAGCTTCCTCTATCTTTTCAAGTCTTTCCTTGACAACACACAGGTCTGTTCTCCATACTAATCATCCATCCTCTCAAGATCCAACAACTCAATTCAGCTACCAATACTCAGGCTTCTCCTACTGAGTGTTGTATCCAGCAAAGGCATCAGGGAAAACTTCATGTCACCCTTCTCAACAGTAAATACATTCTTCACACAATCATACATAGCTCTGCAATCATATTGCCAAGGTCTACCGAGCAATATATCACAACTATTCATCTCCACAATATCACATAACACAAGATCTTTATACTAGTCAGTCTGAAAATCAACAAAGCACTACTCCCTCACTTCCAGAGCATGACTATCTTGCAACCAGCCAATCCTATAAGGATAAGGATGTTTCATTCTCTTCAGACCAAGTTTCTGAACCATGTCCTCAGCAACAAGGTTATAAGTACTACCA
Source organism: Chamaecyparis obtusa (assembly GCA_027943335.1). Lineage (NCBI taxonomy): Eukaryota > Viridiplantae > Streptophyta > Pinopsida > Cupressales > Cupressaceae > Chamaecyparis > Chamaecyparis obtusa. The sequence goes on from BSBK01004783.1 coordinate 185,434, forward strand.
CTATCAATAATAACATCACAAATTTTACCTCCATACTTGCACCGAGTCCTGAACAAGTTACTCCTTTGACAAGGTTCCTCCTTTGTACCGAGCAATGTTCTCCGAACTAGCAAGTTCTTAGATTCAAGTTCATTCTGAATGTTCTCATTTACCATAGCAGTCCATCGATCACCAAGGTTTTTCTGTGTACACTCAAAAAAATGGTGTCCTTCACCACAATTATAACAAGTACCCTTAAATATAACTCTACCTATCTTCTTCTTCAATTCCACAGGTTTCTGTTCATCTTCAGCAATCGGTTTATCCTTCACCGAGTGATCAATCTTTTCCTTCCCTCGGGGATTACTATGTTGTCTCCTTTTCAACTTATCTTCTACCTTCAGAGCATACTAATAAGCATCTTCAATCGAATCAATCTTTGACATAACAAGCTCATCCTGAATATTGAATCTCAAACCATTCACATACTGAGCTACCTTTTCCTTACCAAGTTCTCTGTGTCCAGACCAAATAGTAAGTTTGTAGAACTCCTCGATATAATCTTCAACAATCAAATCATTCTGCTTCAAATTATGCAACTTCTTAAACAAGTCAAGCTCATATTTGGCAAGTATGAACTTAGCTTTCAATTTAGTCACCATCAACCTCCATAGATTGATCTTCATTTCACCTTCATCTTCTCTATCTCTTTGTAATTCTTTCCACCAAAGAGTAGCATGTCCTTTAAACTTAGTCTGTGCCAATCTCACTTGAAGAGGATCTTCAATTTCTTCAAGCTCAAAGAAGTCCTCTAATTAACCAATCTAGCCAATCAAATTCTCAGGTTTCAAAGTACCAAAGAAAGTGGAAACTTCCATTTGATAACTAGTACTTAACCAAGCTCCAGATCTATGTAACCGAGCAGTTCTATCTTCACCAGATCTATCTCTCCAGTCATCACCACTAGATCCAGTAGCTTCAAAGTCTTCAACAGCTTCCTCATAACCATCCTCAGTACCAACAATCTAAGGTACACCAATCATAGCCCTCATGATCTCAACGATCATGGCATTCTTTATCAATTCCATCTCCGATCTAAAATCAGATCTTACCTTCACTGTAATCTTCAATTCTATAGCATCACAGAGATTTGCAATTTCTCTAGGGTCCAATCTTCTCGGAGGCATCCTTAAAGATAAGAAAACCCAAAGCAACAAAACCCTACACTGACCACCTTGTGACAACCTCCAAGTTGTATGCAATTCAGATCAACCTGCCACCTTGCATGAACAACCAGGTCAAGATTCCACAAGTTCAGTGCCACAGATCTGCAACTCAGATCATACAATCTCTTTACCAACAAGGTCAACTTCACAAGATCAACCTTTGCTCAAGAACAACCTTCGCTCTGATACCACCTGACGCAGTCAAGGATGGTGGATCCAATTAAGGACAGTCCAACCTTGCAGCCAACTACCAACACAGCGGAATAACACAACAAGATATGCTCAAATCATATTTTCATTAACATGTCCAGCTGTAAGGCCTTCCGGGTTAGGGCCAATTACAATCAAGAAACAATTCAGCAAGATCAACAAGATTCGATCCAACACCAGCTAGTCCAGTTCTGAAACAAATCAGCAACTGATGGAAACCCTAAGGCAAATCTGAACTTGAGCTCGCAAGCCTCCAAGAAATCTCCTTGTCTTCAAGAAAATAACCACTAGCTCTGCTATCACCAACTATCAGAAATCAATCTAATCATCAAGATCTCGCAGGATCCAAGTCTACTTCTATTTCTCAAATCTAATCATCTCCTCTGGTGTCCCTAAACAACTACCCAAGCACTCCTTAAATACTAATCTTCAGCCACAAGTCGGCTGGAAGAAACCATTAATTCCTAAGCCAAGTCGGCTTCTACTACAAACAAATATTAAAATGCAACGACAGTCGGCTCTCAAATAGCCTTACAATTATTTAATTCTCCATGTCGGCCTCCAGATCTACCTAGGAGAATGCAATAACAGCTACCAACAATAAATGCACCAAGTCAGCCAACCAAACCACCAAGAACTCCAATCGGTAAACTAGAACTACCGAGTGTCAGAGAAACAACCGAGCACCAGTGAAACAACTGAGCAAGTCCAGCATCGTCAAGCAAGCACATTGACCGAGCACCATAGACATCACCAAGTACAAGTTCCACCGAGCACAAGAGGTTTCACTGATTTCCTTTAGCGACCGAGCTTCCTTCAGTAACCGAGACCATTGGTTAAAGCTACAATCGAGTACCACAAAACCAAAACAACACACCACCATGCAGATTTGCCAAGTACCCTAGAATGCCCCTGCATCAGAATTGGAGGAGACTATTACACAATTATGGAAGAAGATAATGGAAAAGGAGAAAGATGAAGCCTATACAGAGGCAAGACCATCATAGGTTGGTGACTCATTTAGTGTCAATGAGTTAATCGGTAATGCACCTAGTGCAACCGATAAGCAAATTAATAACGATGAAGTGATTATTGAAGATATTACTGAAGAGTTGGAAAAATAAGAAGTACCAGTGCAAATGCCAATAGAAAAAGACACTGAAAAGGTTGACACATCTATCAACACTACTACTGAGCAGAGATTACTGGAAACTGATGGAGAGGTACAAAACTGACAAGATTCTATATTGGTAACACAACAAGAAGAGTTACCTGAGCACATATTGCAAAGTATAGAGGAAGTATTACAAGAGCTAAAGAAGCAAGAAGTGTTAGGAACACATGAGTAGAACCCCATATCAGCTGAACAACAACACTTACCAATTGACCCATCAACCGAGAAGCAACAAGAGGCTAAGGATACCGGAAGCAAAGACACATATAAAGACGATGCCGGAAGACAAGAGAAGACATCCCAAGCACCACCATAATCAAGTAAAGTAAATGATAGGGATGAGAAGAAGAATAAAGACAAGATGGATGGAGACAAGAATAATGGTGAGGACAAGGAGAAAGATACAGATAGGGAGAAAAATGAATCTAAAGGAAAGCGAAAACATGAAGAAGAAGAAGATGATGATGAAGATGACAAAGTAGACAATGATGACTCCCAATTTGAGATACTTAAATGAGATCCAGAGAAGATGAAGAAGAATAAGGAAAAAGAGGAGTATGCACGAGTACTACATGTGAAGGCAAAGATGGATAAAGAAAAATCCAAGAAACTACAAAGAGTTCTTAACAGAACACTTAATATATTTGAGGAATTGATGCCAAATGTAAATACTGATGAAGATGACTCACTGGAGCAATAGTTGAAGGTGTATATTGATCATATCAGTGGATTTGGGAATGAGTTGGAGCAGCAACTCACTCATGAAGAAACAAAGAAACTAGAGTATCAACTTGTACAAAAATTGTTGAACAAGATAGCTATTTTTAAAGTTGAGTTATCTAAAGTAATTGAAGTTTTGAAGGAAATTCTGATAAAGGCGGAGTCAATGTATAGTAAATTATGTAATTTTGCTGAATTCACAAAGGAAGCGGATAGTAAGATTACCAAAACACATGCGGAGCTAGAGTAGCATATTGACAACCTACAGCCAACAACGACAAGTTTTGTAACGCATTTAGCGAATATGAGAGAGTTACTATCAGAGGAACAAGAGTTCACAGTAGAGCGAGATAGGCTACATATGATGATTTTGGAACTGCAAAGTATAATAACCCCTCATATAGTTATTATTCAAGCTAATGTTGAAGAAGCATAGAAAATTGTATAGACCCTGGATCTTAATTCAATGGACAGCTTAGAGGAGTTAGCATTCGATTTAAATGGACATATTATAGGTCTAAATGCATTGAAGGGTTCATGGAACACTATTTTGTAGAATCCAAGAGAAAAGTACAAGTTCCTCACAAACAAATTATAGGAACTGTACATCCCGACATGAGGATATATCATTTGGCATTAACTATCAAAAAATGGGGAGAAGTAAATAAAAGAAAAAGGGGGAGAAGTAAAGTAAAAAGGGGAGAAGAAAACACATGAGAAAATTATCATAGGAGGAGATACAGACAAAGAGATATATCGATAGAACAGTTTTGGAGAATCGGGGATTCAAAATCAGAGAATCAAAGTTTTTGACATCAATGCCAAAAGGGGGGATTGTTGGAAATCTCAAGATAAGTTTTGTCATTAATGTCAAACTATCAAAGTTATACTATCGGTACACTATAGTAAATATCAGAGTTAGTTATCGAAAACCAATAGTTCTCAGATAAAGGAAAATAGGTATTATAGCCGAGAGATACCGACAAAGAGATATATCGACAGAACAGTTTTGGAGAATCGAAGATTCAGAATCAGAGAATCAAAGTTTTTGACATCAATGCCAAAGGGCGGAGATTGTTGGAAATCTCAAGATAAGTTTTGTCATTAATGTCAAACTATCAGAGTTATACTATTAGTACACTATAGTAGATATCAGAGTTAGTTATCGAAAACCAATAGTTATCAGATAAAGGAAAATAGGTATCATAGACGACAAAGGAAAAGAGAAAAATGTTTTATGGAGAAGATCAAGATGAAGGAACCCTAAGATCTAAGGTCATGGCTATGTGATTCAATTGACTGGACATATAAAGATTCGAAGGATCAAGAGAGAAAAGAGAGAGAGCAGAAAAAGATATACAGGCGCAGAACAAGTCGCGAAGGCGAAAGAGTTGGAAGACAGAGATAGTGAACATAAGGGATCTGACAAGCTTTGGAGGAAAGCACAAACATGTCAAATTTCTTATTGAATTTATTTCTAACAGTTTAGCAACAAGATTGTGAAATCCCTTAACCAGATAGTTTTTAATAGGACTTGGAAGTTCTATTTTAGGAACTCATTGTAAATCCTTTAATAGGGTGAATGTCGCATAGGCAAGATAAAATCTCTTAGCTGAGTAGTCTTAGCAAGACTATAGGTACACTTAACCATGTATCAGTCACTCCTTATCGGGTGAGTCACTAATAAAGTGACACTTTGTAGCCTTAACCGGCAAACTCTTTTTAGTTGCAGTGAAGAGTTGTGGGTATCATCCTCGCCGCAATTTTTCCCTTTGACAAGGGTTTCTGCGCTACCAAAAATCTGTGTTATGGGTGTGTGAATCATTTGATGAGTTATTGTTATTTACTCTATGTTATTTCAATTACAGCATATCAGCAATACATAAAAGACTATCGGTAAACAAGAAAAGAAATTATATGCTTAAGATTAAAAGTTTGAATTGATACAAACCTGTTAGTACTGATTCACCAATAGGATCTACACACAAAATCTGCTATATTACAACCAAACATGCTTCCCAATGGAAAACGTTTTAGAAAATAATGAATCGACAAGAAAAAGGAGAAGATTGTTACAGGTGAATTTTGGCCAGGATTTATTTTCAAGCATATGACATGATGCAATTTTGGTGATTTTCAATCTATAATAGCCTATCGGCTAATTATATTTGATTATAGACATATATGTCATTCATAGACTATATGAAATAATAATAAATATTGAAAAGCAAGAAAAAAGTGACGTTCATTACTTACCCTACAGTGTTGTCCGTGGACCAATGTGAGTAGTAATAGATCTATTGAAGAGCATCCTTCCACTCATCAACCTCTTGTCTTTAGTATCGATCTGGATGGTTGTAGTGTTTCTCAAATGATCCCTTGTAGGGACTAGGCCCCTCTAAAGGATATCTAATATTTGTTGGATTCCCATCATAGAAGAGAGGAATGATCAAGCCAGAGGTCTTCAACATGTTAGTGGCTTCTTTGAGGCACCATGTTATTTTGTAATCCTAAAAAGTAGGGATGTTATTTTGTAGGAAAATATTTCAAATAACCCTATAGCATATTTTTTTGTATTTCATGGAACATCTTCCTCCCTGAAAAATGGATCCAGAATTTTTGCTATGGGACATTACTTTTAGCACATATTCAACAAATCTATTTTTGAATTGCAAAGCTACCATTTAGCCAATGCAAACAATTCCAACTTTATTAATTCTTATCTCCCCCTCATCTTGTTTTACATTAACATTATTTGTGTCTATTCATCTTTATTAAGTTCACATAGGGTGTAAACTCAACTAAATAAACTATTTCAATCCTCTATGCATATAAATATACCTATGATGAGTCTTCTTCTCTCTCTTATGATACTTATCTATGCAAATTTCATACCTATGATGAGTATTTTTATAGGGAATCAAGCAAACATACCTATGATGAGTATTTGTATATGGAATCAAGGGAACACCCAAGAGAGTGCATCATTTTTCCTAGAAGGCCAAGGAGACGAAGATATGGAAGGCATACATATTCATTCCACTATACAACTTGAGGCTACTTTGGCTTGCAAATGTGTGATAAAATGACATTTTTCTAAAGCATGCCACATTGACGATTTGGCATGGCTAAGATGGAGATATTGTTCATGAAGACAACTACCTTGCTAGAAAAGCTTGTTATATATAAAATTGATAATGATAATTTAAATGATTTGTAAAATTTAAGTATATTTTTGTGAATATAAGTATTTCTAGATTTTTTATAATGTAATATTTTTTAGAAAAATAAACATTTAAGATTAAACTTCATAATTTATTAAAATTAACATTCTGCTTACTCAAATCACCATAAATAACATCACTTATAAACTAACTTTTGTTATAAATTTTAATTTAAAATTTTAAAATCAATATAAATCTCGCCCACAAACAAAAGAAATCTATATATATAATTTATGAAAAAAACTTGTATATAACTTCTAAATATCACAAGACTAAATCATAGAATTAAAATAATACCTTCACAAAACTATAATATATTAGATTATCCATAGTAACATAATACTTCAGAAATTTTGATATTGCCGGTTGTTGTCTTCAATAGTACCATTCCTGCCTACTATACCTATTTACCCAATTTAAAACAAAATGTAAAGCTATACTTAGATTATGATATTTGACTAGGACACGTGTCGTATATTATCCACCGGCTTGAAAAACCAGTTAAAAAAGTGAGGTTCGTTACTTACCCGTCAAATTTGTCCAAGGACCAGCGTGAGCATTCACAGATCTTCCAAAGGGCATTCTTCCAGCTATCAATCTCTTCTCTCGAGTATCGATCTTGATGGCCGTAATGTTTATCAAATGATTGCTTGTATGGACTGGACTCCTTTAGAGGATATCTAACATCATCTGGATCCACATCATAAAAGAGGGGAATGATCAAGCCCGGGGAATCCAACATTGCAGCGGCCTCCTTCAGGCACCAAACTGAGTCGGCATAGCCTTTGGAAAAGATAGGAACGCGAATGGCACTGCTCTCGATTGCCTTTGCTATGGTCACTGCAATGGTTTCCCCCTTTTCGAATTTTTCACTGTCTAAGAAGACATTCAGTCCTGCTGCAGAGAGTTCTACACAGAGATGATCGACCAGAGTCTTTCTCACATCTTGTCCCCTGAAGCTGAGATAAACATGATACCTGTCACGGGCTTGGGAGGAACCCGTGCGGCACTGGCATAAAATCGTCCAAGTCTAATGCAATGCAAAAGAGCTTGACCAAATCCAGACTACGCCTAACACAGTACGCAACACGAAAGCTTAAGATCTAAACATCCCAAGTGCACAATGAAATCTGCTAAGAAACTGATGCAAGAAATAATGCAACGCAATACTCCAGTCCAGATTTATGGCGAGGCGATGCCTCCAGAATTCTTCATCAATTGATCCCAATTATAAAGACAAAATGAAGTCTATGTTGAAAAACACATATCGCCCCTAAAAGTTATGCATTTGAGCCAAACAGACTTAGCTCAATGCTGATACAATAAAACAATGCAACCCCAGGCTGCAACACAAGCATACAACGAATCTGCTCCAAGTCGTCGCCAAAAGAAGTCGCACCTTTGCACTGCTCCTCTGCCGAAAACTTTCGCAAGTCACTTCACTCTGCTCCGATGATTGACTCCCGATTTCGATTGCCAAGAATGAGCCAAGGCCTCCGCCTTTATACCAAATGACCTCGGAAGAAGCGGTCCCAGATTTAGGTCCGCACCTAAATTGAAACGCCACGGAATCAACGCAATCGCCAAGCAAATACAAAGCCGCAGCTCCAACGGCTAGATCTGCAACGGCTAGTTACATCCACGATGCAACGCAACAAGGCAACGCCGCCCGCTAATTCCGCAAATGATGCCACCACGCTAAGAACAACTCAAGTAGCCGTTACACCATTGCATTCTCCAAGACATAAAATCCCGTCGGCTCAAATAAACAAAAATGAATCATTGGCGACTTGAATTCCATTCAGGTCGGCCCAGCTGCACAACAAATTGATCATGTCGGCCCGCGAATACAAAGAAGTCTTCACTGCAACGAATCTACACAAGGCAAATACATCCAATGAAGCTGCATTCCTTCGACAAGAACAACTCGTGACACCTCCAAGTCTCCAACTCGGATCCAAACAGCTCACAAAAATGATTCACAGTCTAGCCCTGTGACATCCTCCCCCACTTAACCAAGAGGCGACGTCCTCGACGCCTGCAACGCACCTAGACAAAATGACGCTGCGAGAGGGTCGATCCCTTGAAGAGATCAGTTAAGTTGCATTGAGTTCCCTTTGGCAAGGAACCCAACCAACACCTTCACTGCATTCTGCTGTTGTTCTCCCCAGACCCAATCTCCATGCAAACAATCCAACAGGGGCTGCACGACTTCGGAATAGTTTGCAAAAGAACTTCTGCAAAAACTAATCACACCCAGAAATCGTCGCAAATCATGAACATTCTGAATCTGTTCACAAGTACCAACTGTCAGAGTTGCACTGATCTGGCTCAAATCAGGAACTACAAAGTCATCTATGTAGAGCAACTCATGCTGCTCAGAATCCGCCACGGCAACATGATCTTTTGACGAATAGACATCTTGCATCGGACTCAATGAAGTCGATGTCACTGCTGAATCTGCACCACTCAATATAGGAACAAAACACGTCTGCCTTGCATCCAAAATCATGACACATCCCCAACAAGGAGCAAAGATAACATTAGTCTGTCTCAAGAAATCTAAACCCAAAATCAAATCATACCGATCCATCTCCAAGGCTACCAAGTCGACAGATCCGTGCCAAGCGCCAAGCTGCAAGGAAACATTGCAAATCACTCCGCAGACCTGCAACGAAGATGCATCAACTGTCACACAAGTCGCATCAGTCAAGTCAATCTGCAACCCAAGTCTCCTAGCATGCTCCACTGATACAAAGCTATGCGATGCGCCCGAATCGATCAAGGCCTTCATTTTGCAACCCTCCAAGATTGCCTCAATGAAGCACAGCTCCGGCCGATCCAAAGCCCTCGGAACAGATCCAGATCTGGGGCTCAAATACAAACTGTTCAGCACCAATGCACCAATCCGTGGCACCGATTCCTCTTGTGACAGCATTGCATTGACCCGCATCCGATCAGGACATTCTCTGGCAAAGTGATCGGGCTTGCCACAGAGAAAACAATCCCGATTCCTCTTCTTCTCCTTCTCTTCATACACAGGCTCAGTTTCATCCGATTTCTGCTTCTTAGCTTTCCTGTCGCCATTCCGCTTGTCATTCTTCGGACGAAAGTGAGGTGCGCTATCAGACTTGGCTCCCCCAAATCCCATCGCCGCGTCACCCTTGTAGTTGAGCAACCCTTCCGCCACGGTGATTGCTTCGGCCAAAGACTGCACCTGATGTCTTCTCACTTCCTCAGCCGCCCAAGGTTGTAAGTTACGCATGAAAAGAAAGAACTTCTCCCAGTCACCCAGTTTGTCGCATTCCAAGTCCAACACTCGAAACTGCTTCACATAATCCCGGACTGTGCCAGTATGCTTCAACTGATCGAATCGTGCTCGGTTCACCCAATCAGAGTTCCCAGGACGGAACTGATCACGAAGTGCTCCCTTCAAGTCAGTCCATGTCTTGATCACTTTGACATTCTTTCCAGCCCGTTCGTCAGCCAAATGTGTCCGCCACCATAACTTAGCACTTCCAGTCAAGCAAGAAGTGACTTTCTTGATCTGCATTGCATCAGTCAAGTTTGTCACCTCAGAAAGGTACTCATCCACATCCCAAAGAAAGTTGTCAAGGGCCTTGTCGTCACGATCTCCGTCATAAGATCCGATCTGATCTGAAGCCTTTGATCCAATCTTTCCTCCTTGCAACATCGCATGATGGAGGGCCTGTCCCTCTTTCAAAAACTTGACCTCTTCCCGTAATGCATCATACTGCTCGGTCAGTTTTGCCATCATCTCCAGCAACCGCTCAACAGGACTGTCATTCTCCAACGCCTCAAGTCTTGCCTCATGGTTTTGAAGCCAATCCTTCTGCTTCATAGTCCCACGCACCGCTCGACTTTCCACAGGCTGAGACTGCTCCGCATCAAATCCACTATCCGCATCGGCCATGGTGCACCCCACAAATCAGATCTCGCAAGAAGACTGCTCCGAAATCGAATTCCGAATCAGAACTCCTCTGATACCAACTCGGCAGAGTTGGTATGAAATCGATACCAACCCCGATCGATCTGCTCTGATACCAACTGTCACGGGCTTGGGAGGAACCCGTGCGGCACTGGCATAAAATCGTCCAAGTCTAATGCAATGCAAAAGAGCTTGACCAAATCCAGACTACGCCTAACACAGTACGCAACACGAAAGCTTAAGATCTAAACATCCCAAGTGCACAATGAAATCTGCTAAGAAACTGATGCAAGAAATAATGCAACGCAATACTCCAGTCCAGATTTATGGCGAGGCGATGCCTCCAGAATTCTTCATCAATTGATCCCAATTATAAAGACAAAATGGAGTCTATGTTGAAAAACACAGATCGCCCCTAAAAGTTATGCATTTGAGCCAAACAGACTTAGCTCAATGCTGATACAATAAAACAATGCAACCCCAGGCTGCAACACAAGCATACAACGAATCTGCTCCAAGTCGTCGCCAAAAGAAGTCGCACCTTTGCACTGCTCCTCTGCCGAAAACTTTCGCAAGTCACTTCGCTCTGCTCCGATGATTGACTCCCGATTTCGATTGCCAAGAATGAGCCAAGGCCTCCGCCTTTATACCAAATGACCTCGGAAGAAGCGGTCCCAGATTTAGGTCCGCACCTAAATTGAAACGCCACGGAATCAACGCAATCGCCAAGCAAATACAAAGCCGCAGCTCCAACGGCTAGATCTGCAACGGCTAGTTACATCCACGATGCAACGCAACAAGGCAACGCCGCCCGCTAATTCCGCAAATGATGCCGCCACGCTAAGAACAACTCAAGTAGCCGTTACACCATTGCATTCTCCAAGACATAAAATCCCGTCGGCTCAAATAAACAAAAATGAATCATTGGCGACTTGAATTCCATTCAGGTCGGCCCAGCTGCACAACAAATTGATCATGTCGGCCCGCGAATACAAAGAAGTCTTCACTGCAACGAATCTACACAAGGCAAATACATCTAATGAAGCTGCATTCCTTCGACAAGAACAACTCGTGACACCTCCAAGTCTCCAACTCGGATCCAAACAGCTCACAAAAATGATTCACAGTCTAGCCCTATGACAATACCTCTTATCCCTTGGAAGGAAAATTTTAGCTGAGGGAGGCTTATATGCGAAAGAGGCATACATTGAAGAAAATGGAGATGCCATGAAAGAGGATTGCAGAAAATGCAGAGAAAGAATAGAGGGTGGAGCAAGACTGGTTATCAAGGATGTGAGAAAGTAAAGAGCGAAGAACATAAAATAGGGGAGGGGATCAAAGACAACAATTGACCAAATGCATAGACAGCCTGTGTTTGCGAAGGAAAGCGTGTGGAAGAAAAGGCCAAGCACCACCGACTATGATGTAATGTAATTAAAGATTAAATATGAATTGGCTAGGTGTGATGTGAGAGGTGGAGCCCGCTCTGTAAGGGAAGACAAGCAGATCAAAATGGATAAAAATTGAGACTAAGGTAGATAAATATAAAGTCGTTGTAGGAGTGAGTGGTGGAGCCCACTCACTTTTTCAAAATGGCTATGCAGCCAAATTGCACCTAATTTGCAATTATTAAATAAATTAAAAACCCACTCTAAATAAAAACCCCCTAGTTATTTAAATTTAACTAAATGTAGCAAGATGAGTGTTTAAACTAGATTCGCATTTTCTTTTCTTTTCTTCCTTTCATTTTAAAACCAAATCACCCCTCCTTTCAATTGTTACGTGGATATGAGACCTTTTTGCCAGGTTATAACTATTGGGTTTCCATTAATTTATTTTCTTCACTCTTGACACCTAATAGGCTTTCTTTTGTCAATTGTAACTTTAACTTGATCATTAGGTCCCCTTCCTTTTATCACCTTTTCAATTTGTTTCTTTATTCATGAAAAGAAAAGTCATTTATTTCTTTTTCTTTTTATTAAGGCAAGGTACTCTACGTACCTTTGTAAGGGAAAGATGCCTTGATTCAAGATTTAATGATCATTAATTGTGTTTACATTTTGTTTTCTTAATAGTTTATGTTGTTTATAAGGAAAGAGTACTGCACATTCTAATTTTGTGTATTATATTTTGTAAATTAAAAGTTCTTGTGAATCACTACTCATGAAGCATGGGTCAATGAGTTTGGTTCAAAAAATCTACACAGTTGAACCTTGATAGCAATATCATGATTAAAAGTTCATTATCAATAAGTTAATAATTGCTCTCTTTTTGGAGGAATTAAAAAGTTAGCAATTAGATCAATTATGCAAGTTTATTGGTACTAATAGTGCACCATTATTGGGCAATTTGTGCAAAAGTTACACGGTTATCAGGGCATTTGTGTAAATTTTTTGAATCAATTGTGTAAACTTTTTGGTTATTTAAGTGAACTATTAATGGTGCAAAAGGGTTCATGTTTCGGGCAACACTTTGAAATGGCCACTATTTGACCCTTCGACGTTTAACGATCTCTACAAGGAGCTTAGTTAATACCCAGAAGCCAAAACATATATTGAGAGAAAAAAAATAGTTGAAATTAGACATATAGTTTAGGCTCTACAAGTGCACGAAATTATCTATAATAGTTATTGACACACTTCCCCTATTAACAATATTGAGGAGACGAGGAGATAATGGGTGAAGTATAACATTTACACTTTGTTTTCTTAATAGTTCTTGTTGTCAATTCATGTTATATTATCAGTGTTGAGGAGGCAAGGAGATAAAGGGAAAAGTATAATTTAAGGAGAGCAACGAGAAAGAGAACAAGTGACCAAAGACGTAGAATATATGGACCATCTAATGGAGGCATAAAATGGGTTATTGACAATATATATTTTATATTTAATAGTTACATTAAAAATCAAATATAATTGTAGACTGAAATTTAAATTAATTATTAAATTAAAAAAAAATCTTGTCAACAAACCTTTTGTTGTCTACATAGACAATTTGATAGAATGCATGGGTGAGAAAGTGCATTAGCATAGGAAGAGAAGAAGCAATGGTCAACTCCCACTTTGTAGAAAGTATGTGATCTAATTTCACTTACCCTAAATTTTAAGTGGTACATTAGATTTTGAAAATCTTTTTTATTTTCTTTATAAGTGACTTAAGAGCTTGAAGCTATGATTTGTTTTTTGGGTAGTTACAAAGAAAGTGAGATGGTTTATTATGTACTCCAAGGTTTAAAAGTGGTCATTTAGAGGCATTGCCCGATACATACTTATAGATGCACCAATAACCATTCAATATAACAACCTCAAAAAATTGCACAACTATTCTAATACACATTCTTGCAATAACCATTACATATTGCTCGGGTTAATTTTTGATCAATGCTTATGCACAAATTTCCTAGTAACTATGTCTTATAGGTGCCAATAAAGTGGTACAAGTTCTCTAATCAAATTTCAAAATTTGAAGTATTGGGGGTACTAGTTGGTAACTATGCTACATGTGAAATATTTTGGCGAGCTTAAATAATTATCATACATTTACATTTTTTAAAGATAGAAATTGGGGGCTTTGGTGAACAAGGAGTGATCAATTATTGGAACATGGGTGATTATTGGGCCACTTCCCCTTCCTTTTTTTTTAATCTATTTCATAAGTGATAACACAATCAAATAGACTATCAAATTTCTATGATTTTAGATAATTTTTTTAAGTAGTTTTTTATTAAAAAAAAATTAATTATGTGTGTCGCCCCTTTTTATTCCCTCCCCCCCCTCGTTAAATTTTAAGTGTCATTCCAATCTCAAAACTTAGCTTTTACCAAGTTCTTTTCAATTTGTTAGAACCTAGGAGAGTGAACCCACAATAGTGGGTTACACTTTTTTGCCTGAACAGACACTGAACTCTACATTTTGAAAAAAACTTTCAGATTCAGATGCATATTGCCATTGAACCGTTTGAAATCGGAGGATGAAGTAAATTAGATTATTTTAGGATTTTTTATCTAGATTGTGTGTGTGTGTGTGTGTGTGTGTGTGTATGTATATATACATATACATATACATATATATATGTGTGTGCGTGGGTGTGTGTGTGTGTGTGTGTGTGTGTGTGTGAATTGATTTGAATAGTTTTTTCTTTTTCCCACAAAAATTGGTATGGTGCTGAAAATGTCATTTTCAAAGAGTGACATTATTTTCATAGAGCATAAATTTTTTTTCTAAAATAGATATGAATGTGATTCTTTCGAATTTAGTTTCATAACATCCATACAGAGGGCATGCAATTGGTTTGACGAAATTATCATGAATATTGCATATTTTATTAATGTTTGAAGTTAACTAAACCATAATTTTGACATACCTTAACTACATAGCTTATAACTTGTGTATTTATCGAATTGAAATTTTTATTTTTTTTAATAGAAAGTAGACTCGAAGACGGAGGGCGCTGTTATTTTTCAAAAAACAATTTCCTTTTCTACTAATTTTCATTGAATGTCAAACTCAGAGTTTTATATTTGATAAAAAAACCTACATTCGATTAACATTAAAAATCATATACATAATAAATTCAAAAATCACCGAATATATAATGGTTAGAAAGTTCATTCCGATTACTTGTGCTATGCAAAAGGACATCTCCTTATTGTTCTATTTGATCCCCACGCTTGAGCCCCAAAGCCATGAAATTCTCAAAATTTCTTCAATGTTTGCAAATAGGACCTAATTAGGTACTTTCGATAGAAAGTACTTTCTATTAAAAGTACTTTTGATCGAAAGTACCTAGTTTTGATAGAAATTACTTTTTATCGAAAGTACCTAGTTTCGATAGAAATTACTTTCTATCAAAAGTACTTTGCATAAAAAAATACAAATTACCCATTCTAGGGGACTTTTGATATAAATTACTTTCGATCAAAAGTACTTAGTTTCGATACAAAGTACTTTCTATCGAAAGTATTTGAGTAAATCTGGGCTCTCGTGATTTTTGGGACGAATTCCTTCCTCCAAAAAATTGTAACCCACTATTGTGGGTTGACCCAGGAAGAGTTCTTGAACACCCGTCAGAGTCTGACATAGTAGTAGGAACCTTTGTCATTTTCCCTTTGTATCCTCGTATTCCACCTTTAGTGTTTTTTGTTGCATAAGTTTCACTGAAGTCCCCTAAAATGTTGTTTAAAAGTTAGGTTTTTCTCATGTTTTCAAGTTAAGAAGCAGAGCCCACAGTCAGTTCTTGAAGTCTTGTCAGAATTTTTGACGAAGAGAGTGGAACTAATGAACATCAAAAGAAAATAGTGTTTCCCAAAGCTTCGAAGGTTATGATATTTCCAAAAAGGAGGCAGAGATCAAATTAGGTTCTTGAACTGTTGTCAAACCCCATTGGGGAAAATGAAACTACTGAATAATGAAGGAATAGACTTGTGTTTAGCACTTTGAAAATTGTGAAACTTGAAAAAAGGAAGAAGGTGAAGATGAAGTCTAGTTCTGGAACTCTCATTGAAACTTGCCACTCAAGATGGAACCTTACCAGAATCAAAGAAATAAACATAAACTGGAATCATATAAAGTCACCTGATAGTTCCAATTCCAATGCTCAAGCGCGATGATGTAAATAAGGCCTCTTAATTTCAAATGTGGAAGATGATTTGTCCTCAATGGCAGTAAAGTAATTTGAACATTTAATTCATGAGGTAACCTGCATTCAATGCTCAAATGAATGACATTCAAGAGAGAGTAATGAATGATTTGAAGGGAAAAATATTGAATTGTAGTGAAGAGAACAAGCTAGGGCATCGAGCAACTTCATCTGTAGCTACCGGTGACATAAAACAATGAGTCCAAATTCTTCTTCCATTATCTTTAAAAGTTTTTGGTTAAGTTTAAGGTGGCAAAGCCAGTAGGTTGGTTAAATTTAAATCATGAGGTCTAAGCATCTCAGATATGATCATTTGAATTGGCTTGAATGCTCTTTAGCTTAAATTGGGGATACTAAATTAGAACATGTCAATTTGAAAGAGTTTTGGGGTAGAGTTAAATAGCCCAACAGACATCCTATTACCTAGAAACTTATTGAAAGTGGGTTATTAGAAGTTGATGGGTTTCTGGTTGTCATCCAGTACATAGATTTAATAAAGGATTGTATAAATTGGTCTAACCCAGATACCAAAGAAATTAAAACATAAGACAAAAGGGTTCTAGTTACTCTAAATATTGAAACAATTTAGAATTTATTTTGATTTCCTGGAAGACAGGTATATGTTAGGTTAGATTTTGTTTCATCTCAAAGTGAGTTCAGTTTGAAGAAGAGTGTGAATAGAAATGAAATCGCTAGACATTGGTTTTCTCCACCAAGAAAAGGGCAATATAAATTACCCAAGAAAATCCTTTATACATCTATGAAAGGTGAAATAGTAGATATCATAGTACTCTTGCATCAACTTATAGGCGATGAAGATACCATTACCCTCTAGATGAATGGATGTTTTATTTTGTATAGATGATTTGTGTTAAATCACAATACCTAGATTGGGTGGAGTTGATTACTGATTGAATACATCATCTAATTAATATCTTCTCATTAAACCATATTTTCTATATGTCATCTTACTTGGTGTATGCATTGGCCTGCCCTTAATATTGGCTAGGCTTGGACCATGTCCAAGAATTCGAGGAAGATATTCAAATTTATGACTTTTACCCCAAATTGCAATTACATAATAGTTATGTGAATTTAAAGAGGGTGAATGATGCTTTCACCATGAAACTAGTCAAAGAACTTCAAGGATGCCCACAAAAGAGGATATCCCCTAAAGTCGATGCACTAATTTAGACTTGGCAATTATTTAATAAAGTTTCCTGCATTTACCTATATCAAAATAGGTGAATTGGATGACTTTTCCTGGAAGCTACCTTGATATGCAAATGACAAAATCATAATGGTGGAACTGTGCAGGAAGATATGTGAAGTGAACAAAAGGTGCATTGATAGGCACAAAATTGTTGTCCCATTTCCTATTCAATTGGGAGTATACACCTGCTAGTCTTCCTTGAATTCCATAAATGTTACTAATTCTACAAGCAAATATGTCATGCAAACATATGATGTGATTAGAAGGAAATTGGATCCAAGTGATTTTGTAAAGGATAACTTGCATCTGAGATCGACATGCTATCATACCCCCATATTGGAAGATTACTAGGCTAATTGTGTAGATGAATATGAGGCGTGAAAGAAAACATGGTCCAAGTTGAGCATCAAACAAATCTGAGAGTACCGTCTTCCATTCAACGTCCTTGGTATCACAGAGGATGGTTCTGATATAGTTTATCCTTATTACTTTGTAGAGGTGTAAAATATCCCATTAGAATAGGTAAATTTGGATGCCCCTAAGATGGGTGATTTATATGTGAGGATAGCCCCCATCCTCAGGAGAACTAAGGCTTGGCTAGTGAAGAAGAGGGGAGAAGGAAAATGAGATACAATTTCAAGTAATACAACACCGCCTTATCAGAAGTGGACACCTCCCTCTACATAGAATATTTCTACCCCATGTGTATAATTAGCAATCCCATCCGGTTCTATCATAGGAGGTGATGGGTAGCCACTAGAGAAAGAGTGAGGAACTAATCCTACTTATGGAGCAGGACCCTTACCAGATAGCGACTTGACTACAAAGGATGAAAACCCTATTGGAGGAGGGAAGGAAATAAAAGAAGAAACACCTAGAAATAAAGGTAAAGTAGTACAAGAAGAACAATTGCAAGCCCCCCAACATTTTGATCCAAAACTTGACAAAGCAAAGAATGTATTTCTTTTCTCAACTCAAAGTTCGAACACCCCTCCACTAGTCAAAAGAACCTTGTTTCTGTCTTTGGATGTGTTAAATTTAGTAGCACAAGTGTTGTCAACTCCTTCATGGCTCCAAGCTATGATGGATAATAAGAGGAAGAGAGAAGCTAACAAGTGTCTTCCAAAGGATGTCATTGTTTGGGTACTATATGATTACCGAATGCCCTAGACCAAGAAATTAAAGACTACCTCTTACCTCATAGAGTATGAGAACATAGAAATTAAAAATTGAACTGAATCAACGTGATTTAACCAAGATCATCGAGAATATTCAATCATCGATCAAATTTTATTTCATTTTCGAGGGGGCATACCATCAGATAATAATCAACATCATCAAGATCATCAGCAACAATCAAGAGACCGACCATCAAATCAAAGCGAAAGCTTTTATCAAAAAAATTTCCATAAATCAATCGACTGGGGCATCACATCGGAATCAATCATCAAATTAGGTATCGCATCAGAATCTTTCAGCATAATCAAACATCATATCGAGGATCCATCATCAGAATAATCATCAGAACGACCATCTGAGTATCACATTAATTAAAGGAACATCATCATAACTGCATCAATCTCATATCAGATATTAAGGATTGACCATCGAAAGACATCAAACGCACATCAAAGATCGACCATCAACAAAATCAAGACCTTTCATCAACAAAATCAGAGTATTCTTTGAATCGACATGCTTCACACGTCAACTCAAAAAAGAGCATTTGTACTCACCTGAAAATGGACAAAAACAATTGAGTAGCAAATCAAAGCGAATCGAGGACAAGATCAAAGCAATTGAATCACAATGCATAATTAGCCAATCAAAATTAAAATCAAGTCTTAATTCAAGGTAAATCAAAATTGAAAGCATTTTAATCAAGTGAAATCAAATCAAAGTGCAATTAATTCTATTAATTGTATAGTTTCGAATTAAATCAAATTCAACCCATTCAAGGGGTACATGGCTAAATAAATCAATTAATAAATCCTAATTTCTCTCAACAACCCAAAAGGGGAGGGAATTCAATCAACTAATAAGATTTGAGAAAATGTCTTCAAATGGATCAAACCAAATTTAATCTCAATCACCCAAAGTGAAAGAGCTTCTTGTCCATTCATCTTGTCTCCTTGTCCCAAGCTTTGAGGACATAAGCTTTGCATTGTCTTCAAAGGGTGGAACCAAAGACTCAACTCAAGCTTAATCATGATCAACACAACTACACTCCTTACCCTTGCATAAATCTATAAAAGGAAGACCAAAATCAAGCATAATTCATAACCACAAATCTGAGAATTGCATAGATACTCTTACATTTTATAGTTAGAAAGGCAATTTAGAGCATTCAATTTGAATATAATTGTTAGCTTTAGTTTAATTTTTATCATTTCTTATTCTAAGATTGTCATTAATGGTAGCTTGCTGAGAGCTTCTATTAACACTCTTAGATAGAGAGCTACATGATGCTCAATTGATCTTTCATTTGCTAAATAGTTGTTATATTGTGGTTTATTTAGTTTCTATTTCATTTATTGCTCAATACTAATCCTATGAAAATACAAAATCTTGTAAACACTCACTGTTCAAAATCTTCCAAAGATACAAATTAGAAAAAAACTACAAACCATAAATCTTGGACGATATTTTCGATGTTCGTCCATCCTTCCAAAGAAACATGCACCCTTAGATTTCACATTTTAGCTCCTCCTCATAAGCACCATCTATACAAGGGCCAAAATGCACCTTTAAATTAATTTATTAATTAATTTAAAAATTGTAATATAATGATTTTACAAATTTTAATTTATTTTAAAAATATAAACAAATGGTCTAATCAGGTGCATTTTAGCCCCTGCATAGCCAAAATGCTCCTCACATAGTAAGCGCCTTCAGCGTAATTACACTCATTGTGAACATAACAAAGACGACAGAACACACAAAATAAAAAGAACAAGAACAAGTAGACAAAAGTGGGCACGCCTGACGCGGTATTGATAAAAGGCGACCAGCCGCATCGTGTGTACGAACTTAATGTCGGTTGTGATTAGTAATTTAAAGTAGATACATTGAATGTGTTGTAGGTATAGTGGAGCGGCCTACCTTCAGGGGTACGCATCGGGATGATGACTATTCCTTACATCATATGCTTTCCGTTCCATGTGGGAGTGCCTCTACCTCTCACTTCAAAAACGTAAATCTTACCAAGGGGGACACTTAGTTTTTTTTTCACTTTTTTCAAACTTTCCTTGTGCATTTTACGTTTTAGTTAATTTTTTCACTTTTTTCAAACTTTCCTTGTGCATTTTACGTTTTAGTTAATGATTTAGCCAATACGCTCACTTTTATTAGACACTCAGTTTTTTTTTCACTTTTTTCAAACTTTCCTTATGCATTTTACGTTTTAGTTGATGATTAGCCAATACCCTCACTTTTATTTCTTATCAATCTTAATCTTAATTAGGTATTTCACCGTCGATAGTGCTTGTCCATTTCTGTCACGCGTATTGCTATGCAAGCACGGTAATGATGATTGTCGCGACTTGTAGGAGATTCCTTCCTTACACCACATGCTTTTCGTTCCCATGTGGGAGTGGGCTCCACTTGTCACTTTTATTTCTTATCAATCTTAATTACTCTATCGTTGATGATGCTTGTCCATTTCTGTGACGACCTTGACAGCCCCTCTCCCCTTACGCCTCGCGGACGTTAAATAATTATTCATCAAGTCAAATACACTTTGCCCATTATCTCCTCACCATAGAGCCTTTTCCTTCTTGCTTCTTTCTCTGTGTTCAGCTCAATCCAGTTTCATGGCATCTACTTCTAACACTAGCACGCAGCCAGAGATCGAAGAGTCGGCACCATCTACATCTTCTTCTGCTGGATTCCAATATTACAAGCCTCCCACAACTAAACTCCCCTTCATAAGCGAGAAGAAGTATCATGTGTTCCTCAGTTTCAGAGGAGAAGATGTAAGAAAGGCTTTTGTTGATCATCTCTATCAAGCTCTTTCCGAAGCAGATCTCAAGGTATTCTTAGACAGTGAGAAACTGGAAAGGGGAGAAATGGTGCGGGAGACTTTGAACAGAGAAATCGGGGGGAATGCCATACGTATTCCTATCTTTTCTAAAGGTTATGCAGACTCAGATTGGTGTCTCGAGGAGGCCGCTGCAATGTTGAACTCCCCTGGATTGATTATTCCTCTTTTTTACCATATGCTTCCAAGCCATGTCAGATTTCCTGAAAATGAGAAAAGTCCCTATAAGCAATCATTTCTTAAGCATTATCGCCATTCAGATCGATACCCAAGAGAAGCGATTGAGTGGTGGAAGCGCGCCCTTCAGCAGATCTGTCCATGGCTAAAACCATACGGCTATTCAGTTCGACACTCAGGAGAAGAAATTGACGTGTGGAAGAATGCCCTTAAAGAGATCTGTGAACGGTCAGGCTGGACCATGGATATAACTGCAGGGTAAGTAACGAGTCTCACTTTCTCTTTGCTTTTCAACATTTTTGATTTATTATTTCACGCCTGTCGAGGGATATTGGACGACTGAAGTTATCTAATCAAATATTATTAGTTTAAACTTATGTTATTTCGGTTTTCGAGACAGCAATATATAAAAAATAAGGAAAACTTAAAAAGTTTGAATATTTGTATGAAAATATGGAGAACTCATGTTTATATACATTATAGATTCTTAACATACAATGTTTGTGTTAGATAATTTGAGTTGAGAGTCCACATAAGACTGGAAGTCAAATAAATTATCACAGTTCAAACACTAATTTTATGGGACAGTTAGAGGACGGGTTTTCGAGTTTCCTAGATGTCCTCATTTTCGATACTATTGAAATTATGTCAAAAATGCATCCCCAAATAACACTGGTTTAAACATGCATTATACTTTTATTTTGAATTGAGAAAATACAGTGTTGTGGTAAAGTGAACCTATTTTTATAATATCAAACTTTAAATAAGAATTTATGTACTATAAAATTTTTTTAATTTAATTTCAATTAAAAATTATATTTTAAATTTTCAAAAAAATTACATGTTTTCTCATTATTTTTAAATTACAATTATATATTTTTTAATTAAATAGTTTCCAATTTTTTTTATACTCTAATCTATATGTTTTTAAGATTTAAACCACATTAATAATAGACTACCAAATAATTATGACAAAAAATTAAGATCTATTAATTTGAAAAAGTAATAAACATTTAGATGGACTAAAAATAGACAATCGACAAAAGAAGAGGAGCCTTTCAAACTTTATTGACAAGTTATAAACATTCTTCCTCTCAATATTGCACATGAAAATTGTTTGAAACAAATAATTAAACCATAAAAGATTACATCGGAAGAAATCACGAGTTAGCACAACGAAAAGAAACATACCAAGAAGAATCTATGAAAAGAATTGAAGTCGATATTCATAATAACATTAAGATTCTACTCAAGTCCTTAATAGGACAATATTAATTATTTACAATATTAATCTTGATGTCATTCTAGTTAAAAGTTGATTCAGCCTAAAAATCAATAACCTAATTTTCTTTCATAACTTTACTCATTTTATCTTTAAAATAGATTATTATTACCTTTGATTTGAAAAAAATGAGTTTTTAGCATGGTTTGGCCCTAGGCATCATTCCCTGTAGTTCACTTGTTCAAACCCACATGTTTAATGACCTAAAAGAGGCACAAGACCTACAAGCTCAATGGCCCAACGAAAGTTTGAACCATGGTGGCCCCCTCACCAACAAAGTGTTTCTACCATGACAATAAGTTTATGAAGATAATAGCTTATTATTATTTAAAATATTCTCATTTTTTTTAATATTTATTGGTTAAAATTTTCAAAATATTTATTTTAAAAAATTTGCTCTTTATTTAACTATTTTTACACACAAGTGTTCAAATTCAAAAGAACATTAAAGTCTATATGCAAACCTAGATAGGAGATTTCAATTATTTCTAGTATCAACCTTATCTCATTCTAGTTAGAATATGATTTAATCAAGAAGTTAACATTCTAATTTCCTGCCATAATTATATATTTTTATTTTTTAAAATTTGGTATTATTTGAAATATTCTTAATTATTCTTGATTTATATTAATAAAGTTCAGATAAATATATATTCATATACTTTATCAATAAACTTTAATTGATAATACTTTTTGTATGGAAAATTGGTTTATAGTGACATTAAAGTGTTTCATGTTAGAATAAATTTTATTGAAATTAGAGCATGTGAATTATAATTGTTTTCATCTATTATGTTTTTCTTATTAACAAAAGGAAGCATTGTACATACAACAAAATGTATGTTTTGAAAACAATTGGACTCAAAAGAAAATATTGAAAATGATTCATATATCACCGTCCCTATCTTTTATGCCCTTATAAATGCTCAATCGAAAATTTTCTTTAGTAGTATTAGAGAAATCAAGCAATCAGATCATAGTTTTTATCTATTATAATCATACTCAAGGTACATGGTAGAAGCATTTCTAAGGTAGCTGATTCTCTAGCTCTAGTTGGCCTTAATTAGTTTACTCCTATTCTCTCTTCACTCACCAATAGTTTGTTGATGAAACCATCCTCTTTGGTATGTCCACATTAAAAGTAATTATGGGATGAAGCAATTTTTTTACCAATTTTGTTTTTTCTTCTAGCTCGTAGATAAAACAATCTAAAGAGTTTTATATGCTTTTGTAACACTCTCGAGCTTGTAAAATTCCAAATTGTTGGCTCCTTGAATTGCATCATAGATCAACTTCTAATTATCTACCCAAATCTTCCTCTCATGGCTAAAAAACATCATCCCATTATTGGAATGGATGGAGGAAAAGAGTACAACAAAATTGGCTAGATGGAAAGGAAATCTTCTAAGTTGATATGAGAAATTTCCATGAGTCCTTAAGGCTTCTCTCCAAGTCATTCTTATGTACTTCCTTTCCCTTGCTAAGATTATTAAATTTATTGTTGATAAGAGTGAACAAATCTAGAAGAGATTTGTATGTACTACGACCAAGGAGAAATGATTTCCCTAGCCAATGGGGTGAGGTTTCCTCATTAGATATTTTACTTCATAGTGTATATTTCAATGTATTTATGCCTATCATTTCCCCCTATTGAATCCCCTTTATCACAATTTGTGTATAAGTTTCCCCTACTATCTATTTTTGTTGCTAGAAAGCTCCATGAAGTCAGTCTTGTCCAACCAAGCCACTTTCCCCTACATTAGGGGCTAATATATTCTTATATTGAAACAATCCTTAATATTTCACCTACTAAAAGTCCCCTACAACTCAAAATCTGCACTCGCAACCCTATTAGAACCACGAAAGATCTGCTTTGTCAACCTTTGGCTATGAAAAATATCAAGAGAACTTGTGGAAGGAATTTAAAGCTCACATGTTGTATATGACTAGGTAGAAATTATGTCTTACTAAGCGGAAACATTTAATTGGAATTGAAGAGCACTACCCACCTAAGCCTTAAAATTAATAAAATATCTACTAGATTACCTACCCTCAAATGTAAGTTGAAAAATAACAGCATATATAGGAAGATGTTAATGTGATAGTTTCTAGTGGGGGTGATATCGTATATGAGCTCAACATCTTTGATAAGAACAATCTTGAAGAGTTCTTGAGTGTTATTGATTACAAAGAAAGAAAATACTAAGATAGTCAAACTAAGGATAGCTCTAATTCGAACTCTGTTGTCAACATTGCAAGGAATAAAAAAAGAGTTTTCTTATCAAAAAAAATTATACCAAAGAGCACAACAGACCTCCAATATTGTGAACAAAGCTAATTTGGGAACATGTATTATGTGAAGACAACTATCACTAATATGGAAAATTAGAATGAAACCTAGGGGACTAGTGTTGTGGAAACACACAAGAAAATTGGTATACTTAAAGGACAAGATTCAAGCATAGGCGACTAATTTTGTGGAACAACACAAGAAAATTGGCATACTTAAGAACAAGATTCAACTAGTTGAAGGAAAAGAATTCAAGGAAATAAATAAAAAACATTGCACCATCTACCACATCAATAGAATGAAGGACCTTCTCCTATAGAGAATGTTGAGAATAAAAAGTAAATTCAATAGTTTAGAAGAGTTTATGAGCAAGATAATGGAGTTGAGCAAGGAGAACCTAAATTTCACTACGAGTAGCTTCAATAATTTGTTGGATGGGCATGATACTAGAATAAAAAGCAAAGAAAACTAAAGATACCCCAATAAAAAATTGGTCATGTTAAGAGCGCTCTTCACAATTTATTTGAAGAAAGGGAGGTAATTTTAGGCCTCAAGGATTTGGTTGGATCTCATATTTGTTGGGTGTTGTTTCTTTTACATTGTTTCTATGTTTAATGCTTAATATTTTTATTACAATTTATGTGAATGTTTATCAATTTTTATATTTCTTGATATGATTTATTATTCTTTAAGCTTGATGTAGGGGTAGTGTCCTTGTTTACCCCTTCTAACTTATAAAAAATGAGATTTATATTTATGTATACATTCAATAAAATAATTCAAATGTGAAACAAAATATTTTTTATGAAAAGAAAATAACTCTAATCTTCAAATAGAATATAGGTTGGCTTACTAGTTATAAAATGAGAATTTAATTTTAAAATTTAAAATTTATCCTTTTCACATTTTAGTTTGATTAATTATTTAATTTTTAAATAATCAATAATATTTATATTTACATTTAACACTTTTTAAGTAATTTTTCAAATATATTTATTAAATTTTATAATTTATTTATTTATTTTTGTTTGATCTTTGTCAAGTATATTTTATTTGACTAATTATTAACTTTTCTATACCATGCAAATTTATAGAAATCCAATGACAATTTACAATATGATAAATGCATATAATAAAAGGAATGCAAATAGAATCTAAAGAATAATATAAATAGAGAATTTTTTTTCTATATTTTTAGTTAGGTTAATTATTTAAAAAATTTCAATATAGAAAAAGGGACCACAATAAATTTAAGTGAAGTTATGTAAATACATATTAAAATAATAAAAAATAAAACTAATATTATAAATAATAGTACAAATATAATTTGTATTTTTTTTTTCTTTGGTAAAAGGCCAAAGCCAAGAAATTTTATTGATCATAAAAAGTGTTACAAAAGACCCCACTCTATGGAGGTGCTGGTAGGAAAGAGTGGGGTTGAGAAAACCTTCAACCTTGCCTGGGAACTAAGTCTGGATTCTGATACATGAGTTTCTTAGAGGGCATTCTCTCCTTATCAGATTTACAGTATACAAATGTTATAAGGAAAGAAAGAATGAAAAGATAGTATCAACTCTCATTCTCTGAATGATCAGAACTCCATATTGAATTTGTTTGTTTGTTGCTGGCCCTTTAGGAATCTTGTTGATTTGTGTTGCCCTTTTAATTGCTCTTTCGTAAATGACTTATGTTCATGTTAACCTATCACATCTCAGCTATGACTAAGATCCTTGTTAGACTATTCACGATTTTGAAGGAAGAATCATTTATGCTGAAAATTAAAACTTGAAATCATTTAAACACTGGAATAAAAATAATTACCCTTACCGAGAGTGGTTCTAGAGGAGAAGAAAATTTGCTGAGGCATCATTGCCTGCAAATGGATCTCGGGACCCTGCCTATTCACTACTAAAAACTTCCCAAAAGAACACCTATTACTAAGATAAAGATTATAACTGTAAAACTATATCATTCCCTGGAGTGCTTGGACTAAACTTTCATTGTTGAGTATATCTACCTGAATTGAAAGAACGATTACCTTGGTTGAAAACAGATTCTGTATACTGGAAAAAGAAAAACATGAGGCTCTATGCCATTACACAGACTCAATAGAAGAGCCAGATAGTAAACGAAAGAGTAAATACAGAGCAAGCACCGAGATAAAAGGAAGAATAGATCCTCTATTGGCTAGACTCCATGAAGCCTACAAAAAAACCATAGTCGAAACAAGCAAACTAAAATTTCATGAAGATCTTTAGCCTGAAGTTGACATAGAATCGTCTGTGTCAACTTCAAGATAACGATCCTCATGGTGAATAGATCCAAATAGGAGCACACATCAAAAGAGGAAGAAGCGTTAATTTCTGCCATAACTTATTCAAAATCATAAGGATAGAAGTCACTACACCAGAGTTAAATATAAAAATGAGTAACAACCACTTCCCTAACAATATAAACCCCTACTGGGGATGCCTCTTGGCTTTGATAATGAACAGGGCCAGCCCATTACCAACAGAGTAAAGATTACACTTGTCCGATGAAGTCTTACTCCATTTTATTCTCTAAAACATTAACTAAGAAATGTTCTTCTTAAAATGCCTAAGGCCATTATGAGTTAAAAAGAGATCATACTTCAGTTACTCATGGTTAATCTTTCTAATGGAAACTCCATAAAAATAATAACTAAAAGCTTAGATCTTAGGATAATTATGTACCAAAATGAATATATAATTATGGAAGACTCCAAGTTTTTGTTATATATATATATCTGTGTGTGCATAGATGCATTTCTCTATATAATGAAAATACTCTATGATGGAAGGAAAGACACAAAAGTATAATCAATTTAAATTTACTCCAATGTTGTTTTAAAACTAACAACCCTTTAGGATAGATATTGAAATTACACTGACTGATATTCCATTCCTACCTCTAAAAATCAATGCTACAAAGCTTAAAGTGGAAATCAGGGTTGTAAATTTTACCTGACGTTAAATCCTACTCCCGAGTACTTACCATACAGCCGTGTTGGATCTATTCCAAAAGCTCAAAAAAGGCCACATGCACTAAGGGAAGCTTGTTAAAAAACTTTAGATGGCAAGATAGCCTGAAGGCTAGGGATAGAAGGACAAGGAAGGGTGGTGAAAATAATGAAGGAGGTACTGAAGGAAGCTAGCTAGGCACTTCATAGAAAGAGATTATAGGATCTTTGTATACAAAAAAGAACTTTCTAGTTAAAACTTCTGATACTTTGCGAAACCCAAATATTCAATATAAACTTTATAATGTAAAAACCGTGTTCATTGCTTTCCTGGTATATTAAACTTCGTCTATCTATTAGATCCCAAGTCTAGTACCTCATATCCCATACATATAGACCAAAACAAAAAGCTTATGTAATACTACTATTGAAAGTCCTGAGTGGCTCTTAAAGTTTACTTACACCCTAATAACTACTAATCATCTTTTATAGTTACCCTCTAATCTTTCCTAATCACACTGCAACTCCAAGATTCGCCATCCTTATGCAGAATGATGATCTCCACCTTGTCTTCGTCGGCCTAATTGTTTCTAGAACATCTCTTTACTGAAGGGGCTATAATCTTTACATTGTTGATCTCGTCCTCATCCAATTCTGCTGGTATGTTGAAGCCTTCCTCCCTCTCGTAATTCAAGACCCAGTCAAGATCCACCTCTTCTTTAAGCACTATGGTTGTCAGGAAGTCCAAGTGTCGCCTCATCCCTAGCCAGTATTTGTCGAATTTACACTCATCTTTAAAAAATAACATTGGCTGTCGTTGGAAATTAGGAATGTTTGGTAGGCCTGCCAGTGTTGTTTTCATATAAAGTTCCGGATAGGGTATTGTCAGATGCTTGTCAATGCCCATCACCGCCTTTTCTAAACTGCCCAGGAAGTCTTCTTTGAAAATCACTTTGGTGGCTTCTATGATCCTCGCTTTATCTATTCCATTAAAAGCAGCTAGTGCGATAAAAAGCCCTACAATGTGGCCATTAAAACGGATAGTAAATTCATTGTCGAAGTAGTCGTCCCCTAGTCCCTTTTCCAGAGCTCTGCGCACTGAATCCGAAAGGGGGTCGAGGATTCCATTCCATCTCCCCGGCTTCATGTTTCCTCTAGAGGCCATTTGTTTGTTCTCCTTCATATGGAAGGTTAGAATTCTTGACTCCATCCTTTGCCCTGGTAGAATTTTTACAAATTAATCTTTGCTTACAATTAACAATGTTATTTAAGTTCCTCTACCGAAATTAATCCCTACTCTTTCATGATGGGAGGTCTAATCTCACGCGAAATCTCCTCTACATTAATTTTTCTTCCTTTTCCTCTTGTTATGTACTTATAAGATCTTAGGAGCGAATATCCAACTATTGTTTAAGACTCTTCTAGATTTAAGCATTTTAGAGTTTTCTGGATTCTCAAAAAGGAGAGAGGCATCAGAGTCATGATAATCAATATTATTATTAATTACTTGTTGTTAGATGTGATGGCCCTGTGTTGATATTTTGGGGCACTAATGATTTGAAGGTGATTTTTGATAAGAGAGGATCCAACTGATAATTAGTGTGTCTGATAACCTAGGGTGCTCGAAACGAGACTTACTCACTTGTTAGCCTTCATCAAGACGCTATATTCTATTCTAAAGCTTGGTATGTAAATAAGTATCGATCCTACGGGGAAAAATTCTATAAAAGCTAGGGGTTACTCCAATTCTAACCTTCCTATAGAGATGAAAGCACCAAATTAGTCATTGATTAAATTCATATTCATATATATATATATATATATATATATATATATATATATATATATATATATATATGCAATGATATGTTTATAAAATTTTGAGCTCTATAAATAAAATGAATACAATTATATACATATGAATATCATTGTAAATGTACCTGTTTATATATTTTTTGAAAGTTAATATGTTTGTTAAGTATTTTTTTTTTGAAACTTATATATATATATATATATGTGTGTGTGTGTGTGTGTATTTATATTAATCTGTAAGAATGCACTTATGGATTAGAAACCATGTATAGAAAGGTTTAATTAATCATTTAGCTAGCAGGATCTGTTGTAAGTAAAAGTATTAGACTGATGTTAGGATGAAATAGATATTTTTACTTATTGCATTCATTTTTCACATCTTAAAACCGCTCTTCTGGATTTATGGGACATTGCTCTATGTTAAGGATATGATGTGACTATCAAAAAGGTATGTTTTATAACTGTTTAGATTATGTACCTATGTGTGTCGTTATCTATACTCATCTTTGAAAGACTCATAGCAGAGGATGGTTTAAAGATTGAACTAAATCCTTGAGATAAGGTATGGGAAGAAGCCTTAGAGATCCTACGATTGTCGCATACACATAGGTATGTTATTGAAGTGAGATGCCATCAACTCCTTTATTTGCAAGTTTGTCGGCTCTCTTATTACCTTCTCAGTAGATGTGGTTGAAGGTGACCTTTTTGAAAGATTTACATAGGTCTAAGGCTTGGGAGATGAGGGAATTCAATTTCCAATTTGGAGTTGTGCCTCTCCTTAGAGCATTAATAACGATTGCCAAGTCTCCTTCAATTTCCAACTGTTGTAGACCTATGGATTTACCCTCTCTAAGTCCTTTTACTAATGCTAAAAATTCTGCCCAATTATTAGTTTCAATTCCAATAGGAGCAGCTATAGATGCTATTTCTTCTCCATCCTAGTTATGTATGCAACAACCTATGCTTGCTACCCCTGGATTACCTCTAGATGCTCCATCAAAATTAAGTTTAAACCAACCCTCCTCTGGAGGGCGCCATATACAGTTTTTCCTCTTTGATACCGTTCCCTGATCTCCTGACCCTATAAAGGGAGGAAGGGAAAGCCATGTCCAGACCCTTCTCATTTTTTCATCCCAATGGCTCATCTGAATATTTGATTTTTGAATTCTAGAGATTTTATTGTTAATGTTTTCTATTATGGTTGCTTCCATCTTGTTACACAATTGTCTCCAGTACATCCTTTCTTCTTTAAAGATTCTTTTGTTTCTCTCCTTCCAAATTTCTCAAATTAAAATAGATGGTGTAGAGGTCCAGAGGTTGGCATAAATACAATCCCTCTTTATGATTGGCCAAGCTTGAAGCATCTCAAGAAGAGAAAAATGGGAGGTGGATGACCATCCCGAGTCTCTAGAAAGCCATTTCCAACATTGGCTCGAGAAGGGACAATTGACGAATAAATGATCAATGTCCTCTTCACTATTCTCGAAAAGAGGGCATCTACTTGGGCCTGAGAAACCCATCTTCTTAAATCTACCTACAGCTAGGAGTCTATAATTAAGGGTCATCCAACTGCAGAAACCAACTTTAGGGAGACAATCCTTATTCCAACAAAGGTTGATTGGAATATTAGTCTTGGGTCTCTTATATTTTTTGCTAATGAGATTATATCCATCTCTTGTGTTATATTCTCCATTTTTTGAACCACCCCATACTAAAATATCCTTGGAGTTGTTCAGAGATATCTTTCTTTTGTTGAGTGTTTCCATTAGTTGCTCCTCTTCTACTATGGGTAAACCGATATCTTTGAAGAATTTCCATTTCCATTCTTCTCCATTAAAAACTATATAATCTTTTAGGTAGATCCCATTTTTTTCTTCTAAGAGGTTTTTTAGGGGAGGGTTGTTAAGATTTTCAAATAAGTCTTCATAGCCTCCCCAAGAGTCTATCCAAAAAAGTACCTCCTCACTTGTACCTGGATTCCATGTAATTTTGTTCATAATTGATGCAGTTAAGGATAGTGGATCCAATTAAGGACAATCCATTCCTTACAACCAAAAATCAACACAATGGAATACTCAACCACAACAACACAATAATTGCTTAACTCTGATTTTCATTAACATGCCCGACTGTAAGGCCTCCTAGGTTAGGGCCATTTACAATCAGAAACAATTCTACAAGATCAAAGATCCAATACAACACTAGCTAGTCCAGTTCTGAAAACTATCAGCAACTGATGGAAACCCTAAGACAGATCTAAACTTGAGCTCGCAAGCCTCCAAGCAATCTCCTTGTCTCCAAGCCTCAACCACTAGCTCTGGTATTACAAACTATCAGAAAAATATCTAATTTGCAAGATCTTTTCTACAACTTCACCAACTCCAGTTTCCTAGATCTGATGTCATTTTGCTCCTCCTCTACCTCTCATCTGATGCCTAAACAACTACCCAAACACCCCTCAAATACTAATCATCAGCCACAAGTCAGCTGGATGAAACCATTAACTCCCCTTAACAAATATTAAATGCAATACAAGTTGGCTCTCAAATCGCCTTACAAACATTTAATTCAACATGTCGGCCTCTAGATCCACATAAGAGAATCCAACAAAAGATACAAACAATAAATGCACCAAGTCGGCCTAACAAATCACACAAAACTCCAGTCGGTAAAGCCAACTACCGAGCAACAGTGAAATAAACGAGCATCAGTGAAACAACCGACCAAGCCAACAACACCGAGCAACACAGGCATTATTGAGTACCAGTTCCACCGAGCACCATAGGTTCCACCGAGTTCCTTCAGTGACCGAGCTTCCTTCAATGACCAAGACCATTGGTCGAAGCTGCAACTGAGTTCCACAGAACTAGAATACCACACCTCCATGCAGATTCACCGAGTACCCTAGAAGGCCCCTGCATCAAACACCCCAAGTTTGAAAAGATGTTCATATGTGAGAAGAACATCTTCTAGGATTCAGCACATAAATCCCAAACTGGTTCTTCACATACAAGTCCTCCATCTTCTCACCTTGCATACTCTTCCACTTCAGATTCCTCTGTCTTTTCAAGTCTTTTCTTGACAACACACAGGTCGGTTCTCCAAACTGATCATTCATTCTCTCAGGATCCACCAACTCAACTCGGGTACCAATACTCATGCTTTTCCTACCGAGCGTTGTATCCTGCAAAGGCATCAGGGAAAACTTCCTGTCATCCTTCTCAATAGTGACCACATTCTTAACACAATCATACATAGCTCTGCAATCATATTGCCAAGGTCTACCGAGCAGTATATGACAACTATTAATATCCACAATGTCACATAATACTTGATCCTTATACTAGCCAATCTGAAAATCAACAAGACATTGCTCCCTAACTTCTAGAGCATGAACATCTTGTAACCAGCCAATCCTGTAAGGATGTGGATGTCTCATTCTTTCCAAACCAAGTTTCTGAACCATGTCCTTAGCAACAAGGTTATCAGTACTACCACTATCTACAATAACATCATAGAGTTTACCTCCAGACTTGCACTGAGTCCTAAACAAGTTATTCCTCTAACAAGGTTCTAATGCATGCTTACCAAACAGTACTCGCCAAGCTAGCAAGTTATCTCCTCCCTATTCGGGTGCATTTACCAAGTCCTCAGCTTCATTCACTACAACAGTTCGTCGGTCACCAACCTTCTTCTGTGTACACTCAAAAAGAACGGTGTCCTATTTCCCCACAGTTATAGCAAGTACCCTTAAAGATAACTCTACCTGTCTTCTTCTTCGGTTCCACAGGTTTCTGTTCATCTTCTGCATCAGTCAATTTATCCCTCACCGAGTGATCAACCTTTTCTTTCCCTCCGGAATTACCATGTTGTTTCCTTTTCAACTTATCTTCTGCCTTTAGAGCATACTGATAAGCATCTTCAACAGAATAAATCTTTAGCATACTAAGCTCATCCTGAATATTAAATCTCAAACCATTCACATACCGAGCTACCTTTTCCTTACCAAGTTCTTTGTGTTGAGATCGAATAGTAAGTCTGTAGAACTCCTTGGTATAATATTCAACAGAAAAATCCTTTTGCTTCAGATTCTGCAACTTCTTAAACAAGTCAAGTTCATAGTCAACAGGTATGAACTTAGCTTTAAGCTTAGACACCATTAACCTCCACCGATTGATCTTCATTTATCCTTCATCTTCTCTATCTCTTTGTAATTGTTTCTACCAAAGAGCAACATGTCCTTTCAACTTTGTTTGTGCCAATCTCACCCTAAGAGGATCTTCAATTTCTTCTAGCTCAAAGAAATCTTCAAGTTCACCGATCCAGTCAATCAAGTTCTTAGGCTTCAAAGTACCAGAGAAGTTAGAGACTTCCATTCGGTAACTACTACTTAACCGAGCTCCAGGTCTATGCAACCGAGCCATTCTATCTTCACCAGATCTGTCTCTCCGGTCATCACCACTAGATCCAACAGTTTCAAATTCATCACCAGCTTCTTCATAACCATCTTCAGTACCAACATTCTGAGGTACACCAGCAATAGCTCTCATGATCTCAGTGACCATGTCGTTCTTCATCAGTTTTATCTCAGATATGAAATCAGATTTCACCTTCTTTGTAATCCTAGTTTCCACAGTATCACAGAGATCCTCAATTACTCTAGGGTCCAATCTACTCGGAGGCATCCTTAAAGATAAGAGGAAACCTCTGCTATAAACCCTACACTGGTCACCTTGTGGCAATCTCCAAGTTGTATGCAAGTCAAATCAAGTTGCTACCTTACATGAACACCTAGGGCAAGATCCCACAAGTTCAATGCCATGGATATGCAATCTAGATCATAGGATCTCTTCTCCAACAAGATCAACTTTGCAAGATCAGCCTTCCTAGGTCAACCTTCGCTCCACAAGATCACAACCTTCGCTCTGATACCACCTAATGCAGTCAAAGATGGTGGATCCAATTAAGGACAGTCCAATCCTTGCATACAACAATCAACACAACGGAATACTCAACCACAACAACACAATAATTGTTTAACTATGATTTTCATTAACATGCCCGACTATAAGGCCTTCCGGGTTAGGGCCAATTACAATCAGAAACAATTATGCAAGATCAAAGATCCATTACAACGCTAGCTAGTCCAGTTCTGAAAACTATCAACAACTAATGGAAACCCTAAGGCAAATCTAAACTTGAGATCGCAAGCCTCCAAGCAATCTCCTTGTCTCCAAGCCTCAACCACTAGCTTTGCTATTACAAACTATCAGAAAACTATCTGATCTGCAAGATCATGCAAGATCTTTTCCACAACTTCACCAACTCCAGTTTCCTATATCTAATGTCGTTCTTCTCCTCCTCTGCCTCTCATCTTATGCCTAAACAACTACCCAAACACCCCTTAAATACTAATCATCAGCCACAAGTCGACTGGATGCAGCCATTAACTCCCCCTAATGAATATTAAATGCAATACAAGTCAACTCTCAAATCGCCTTACAAATATTTAATTCAACATGTCGGCCTCCAAATCCACATAGGAGAATCCAACAAAAGATACAAACAATAAATGCACCAACTCAGCCTAACAAATCACACAGAACTCCAGTCGTTAAAGCCAACTACCGAGCAACAGTGAAATAACCGAGCATCAGTGAAACAACCGACCAAGCCAGCAATACCGAGCAACATAGGCATTATCGAGTACCAATTCCACCGAGCACCAGAGGTTCCACCAAGTTCCTTCAGCAACTGAGCTTCCTTCAATGATTGAGACTGTCATGATCGAGACTGTCGGTCAAAGCTACAACCGAGTTCCACATAACTAGAATACAACACCTCCATGCAGATTCACTAAGTACCCTAGAATGCCCCTGCATCAATAATGATATGCCTACATTCTAACATAAAATTCTATATTTTGGCTCCTCTCAGAGGATTATTCTCTCTGAAAAAATTAATGGGGGATATGTCTTTAAGATGTTTGTTTATTAAAATCCTAGCCCATTTAGCCTTTGGGTTTTTAAATAATCGCCACACTAGTTTTGCTCCTAGAGCTCTACCTTGATCTCAAAGGTTTTTGAGAGCAACTCCTCCATCTTTCAGTTTACAAACATTTTCCCAAGAAATCAGGGGAATTTTCTTCTTTTCCCCACTTCCTTGCCAAAAGAAAGTTCGCAAGTGTCTATTTATTTTAGATAATTTGTTAGAGGGTAGTTAAATGCATGATAATTGATAGGTTGACATGGCTGCCAAGATAGACCTTACCACAGTTTCTCTCCTTGTTGAGGATAGCCATTTGCCCTTCCAATAGTTCATTTTTTTCTTGATCTTTTCTATCATCGGATCCCATATGTCTGTGGCTCTATCATCCTTTACCAGTGGGAGGCCCAGGTATCTACATGGGAGCTTACCTTGCTTAAAATTTAGGATCCTACATATGTCCCTCTCTAATTCCTTATTAGTGTTAAAGAAAAAGATTTTAGATTTATTTGGGTTAATTTCTTGTCCTGATGCTTTGGTGTAAGAATCCAAGATCTTTTTAAAGGATATAGCCTCTTTTTTTTACTAGCTCCATATAATAGGGTGTCATCCACAAAGTGCTAATGTGTTGTAGGGTCTATGTTTGTTGTGATGGCCATGCCTTCAATTAATCATTTCTCTCGTTCTTTTGTTATAGCCCTGCCTAAAGTTTCAGCCATAATAATGAATAAGAAAGGGGAGATGTGATCTCTCTGTCTTAAACCCTTAGAGACTGAAAAAACCTTCTTGAGTTCCATTCACTAATACCGATATTGATGGTGTAGATATACATTTAAAAATCATGTTGATCTAGCTTCTAGAGAAACCAAAAGATTCCATGCATTTACAAAGGAATCTCCAATACACCTTATCATATGCCTTCTTAATGTCTAGTTCGATGAGCATACTTGGGTTCTTTTTTTTTTTACTGAGTGAATGGCTTCTTGGGCAATGATGACTCCGTCAAAAATAGATTTTCCAGAGACAAACCATGTTTGTTCTTCACTAATGAGAAAGGGAAGGAGTTTTTGAACCCAGATAGATAATGTCTTAGTTATGAGCTTATATAGGGTGTTACATAGTGCTATTGGTCAAAAGTCATTGAGGCTGACTGGTTTCTCTTTTCTGGGGATAAGGGCTATAAAAGTGTTATTTACCTCTTTCAACATCCTATCTGAGTTTCTAATTCCTTCTAATGCTTCCGTTATCTCCTTTCCTATGAAGTGTCAACATTTTTTAAAGAAGATAGCAGAGAAACCATCTGGGCCCGAGGATTTATCTGGATGCATCTGCATAAGAGCAGTTTTGACCTCCTATGTTGTGAATTTATCTGTTAAAGCTCTATTTTGAAATTTAGATATGACTTTCGAAATATTCTTAAGTAATTCTATTTGATTATACAAATTCGAATGTTCCCTATTATTGAGAATGTTGTTAAAGTACCAGACTCATTCTTTGACTATTTCCTTTGGATCATTTATTATGTTTCCCCTTTCATCTTTGATATATAAAATTCTATTTATATTCATTCTCTGCTTGGTGCTGTTATGATTTTTTTTTGGTATTCATGTCCCCTACTTCCAACCATGTTTCTCTTGATTTTTGCTTCCAGTAGATTTCCTCTCTTGCCAGAATTTTCTTATATTCCAAAAGCAGATTCTTCTCTTTTAGAAATAGATCATCATCCATTCCTTTATTAATTACTTGAGAATTTATGTCGCTCAATTTCTTTTCTAATTTTAGTTTTGAATCAAAGATATTACCGAATTTGTTTACATTCCAGTCTAGAAGTTTCCTTTTTATCCATTTAAGTTTATTTACAACAATGAATATTTGGAACCCAAAAAGTTAGGTTCAGCCCACCATTGTTCGATAAGGTTT
Source organism: Chamaecyparis obtusa (assembly GCA_027943335.1). Lineage (NCBI taxonomy): Eukaryota > Viridiplantae > Streptophyta > Pinopsida > Cupressales > Cupressaceae > Chamaecyparis > Chamaecyparis obtusa. The sequence goes on from BSBK01004783.1 coordinate 223,251, forward strand.
AGAATTTTTGGATCTCTAAGCTATGCTTGTTTGAATTTAAAGGGACTTTTTCTTGGCTTTACCCATGCCTGGATGTTTAGCACTAATGGGTAATGAGCAGATCCCAAGATATGTAGGATTTTGGCCTCTAAAGAATGGTCAGTATTAATCAAACTTCCTTCGAGAAAGAATCTATCCAATTATTCTACTATGTTACAAAAACTCTGTCTTCTATTCTTCCATGTGAAGGAGTTTTCCTCTGTGGGGATTTCTAGTAAGGAAATCCTTTTTATCCAATTGGAAAAGTCCTTGGCAGCTATGGGAAGTGAGCTACTTCTCCCTCTTTTTTTGGAAGCTTTTGTTATAACGTTAAAGTCTCTGCCTAGAATCCATAGTGAGTCCGAGCTCTAGTTTAGGAAGGATTCTATCTCCTGCCATACCCTTAGTTTATCTCTATTTTGTATTGGGCCATATACATTAATAATGCTAAAGGTTAAATTATTTCTAAATTTTCTAACATGTCCACTCATCTAGAATTGTCTAACTTCTGTGAGATCAATTGAAAGGTATTAAGGATCCCATTTAATGGCCAGGCCATCTGAGGCTCCTATTGCTGGTGATGCTATAATTTCTCTAATTCCTAATTTTCTTTTAAATTTTAACATCTCTATGTTGTTCATTTTTGTTTCTTGAATTAAAATAAGTTTCGGATTATGAGTGTTAATGCAGCATTTGATTAATCGTTGCTTGTTAGGGGCATTCATGACCCTAACATTCCAAGTGAGGATATTCATGTCATCGTGGGAAGGATCTTCCCCTTCCCAGCCTGAAGAAGTGTAGTGATTTTCACCTGCCCTGCAGCCTTGCCTGCTTGCTCTCTTAGTTTCGCCTTCGGTTTCCTTCCCCTTTTCCTTGATCTTTTAGCACAGTCCGAAGAATTTCGACTCTCCTTACAGAGGGTAATCCCTAAGGATCCTGACTCTTTAATTTCCTTATCTTTGACTTCCATTAAGAAATTTTCCACACTCCCATTCTTTTTCATTTCTTCTATCATTATACCCTCAATAAGGAGTTCTTTTTTAAGGACCAATTCTTTCTTGTCATAGATATCATCAAGGAATTGGTCCATTAATTCTTCTGTTATGGTTTCTCCTAAATAATCTAAAATTGTCTTGACTTCTTCCTCTATCTTATTGTCCTTTGAATATGTTTCTTTACCATGTTCGTCTCCCCTTGGAGATAATTGCCTTGAAGGTTTGTCCAAGTTTTCTATCAGAGTTTCCTTATTTGTTGGTGTTAAAATGTCTTCTAAAACTGTGTTTCTCAGATTGTGCTTTTCTCCATATTCCAGAGCTTGTTACGCTGTGAAAATTTCATCTTTCCTTCCTTCTTCAACCTCAAGGTTAAGTGATTTCTCCTTCGCTTGAGCTATTATGTCATTAGCTAATTCTATATTATCCACATTTCCCTTAACTATGTTACTCAATTCTTTTCCGTCTTTATGTTTCATTTCCTCATTCCTGTTAGGTGATAGTGAGGTTTTCGGTTCATCAGGAATTATACCCACCTCCTCTTGATTATTCAAATTATCTTTAGCAGTAAATGGGGGGGGGGGGGGGGGAGGTGATCTTATTAGGTGATTTTGTTGCCCCTGTAACTACTGAGGGAAGAAATTGAGGAATTCCTCTCAAACCTGGGGAGTTGTGCCTTATTGAGTTGTTCGTTGGAGAATTAGCTAATTGATTAATCGTGAATCCACCACCCACTTTGGTCAGATGTATAGCGATATCCTTGGGTGGATCTTTCCGTGGATGGGCTGTCCTAATAACCCTTTGAGTCTGTTTGAACTCTTTGGCTAACTTTGACAAAATGATAGGGTTTACAGTAAACTTATCTGAGCTACTGCGCACTACAATTTGGGGGAGAGATTTGATCGCAATATCCATTGTAACTATAATAATTTTCTCTGGTTGGGGATATTTAGTGGATATTGATCTAACATAAAATCAAGTATCTTGTTCCCTATCTATTTAAGAATGATTTTGTTAGAGCATTCCAAGGGAAAATTATTTAGTTTTATCTCTCTAGATACTAAAATGCCTATTAAATTTTTAGGGTTAAATGACAGACTCCAATCTAAAATTGTAAAATCAAATCCTAAGTATTCAGGGCATCTATTTTCCATAAATTTTGTCTTATTTTCTATGTTATAACAGTAGACAAACAAGAATTCATCTGAGAGGAGAGATATACTTACTTGATCTTTGAGATTACTCATGAGCCAATCTGCGATTTTGGTTTTAGAGACTCCGTAGCTGTTCCATCTTAGAAAAACTACCTTTAGTTCATCAATTCCTGGGAGCGTTTGATTGTTCCTTCCTTTACTTCGATCTATATAGGTGATTTTGGAACTGGTCTGCGATGAGGTGGAGTGTAGGGGGTGTTTAAAGGTTTTGGGGTAGCAGGAAACATGGTTTTAGATTGGTTTATGATCCCGCGCTTGTGTGGTGGGGTGTAGGTATTTGTTTGTGGTTTGGTTGAAATGGGAGACTGAACCAATTTTTTCCCTAGAGTTTTTTCTCCTTGCCGAAGAGGGGGATCAAGTTTAGGATATGGTTGTTTCTCCAAATTTGTGAGAGAGTCAAAACTATTTTGAAGGTGTGGGGGCTTTGCTCCAAAGTTGCGATGCGGAGAGGATTTCCTAAATCTCTTGAGGTTTCTGGCTTCTATCCATTCGTCTTCTTCCTTCCCTAAGACTGGGGGCCTCCTAGGGTACGATTGTTCTCCCAAAAATCTTCCTCCATTCGTTGCAGAGCGAATATCCTTGGGGTTATTTGCATTTAAAGATTTGGGAGCCCTTCATGCCTTGGCTGAAGAAAAATAGTTAGTTGCGTCGAAGTTTGTGGCAGGGTGGGGAGGAGGAAACCCGAGAGTACACAAATATCTAGTTTTTGAGAAAAATGCAATCTGCCTGTCCAGGAAGTCCGTAGAGAAAACAATTTGATTTTCGCGAAAAAGCAAAGCCATCTTTTTTCCATCCAACTTTTTAAATACAATTTGTATTTTTGCTTTTCATTTTATTAATTAACAAATTATTTTTAATATAAAGATGAAAAATTAATTAAAATAATTGATTACAAAATGGGTGTGCCCTTCATAAGAAAGATTGATGGTACACAAATTCTAAACAATGAAAAAAATTTAGATGGATTGAAAGTCACACAATTATCAAGAGAGAAGGAACCTTCAAAACAGTGTCAACTAAAACTGAAGAAATATATATATATATATATATATATATATATATATATATATATATATATATATATATATATAATCTAACATAATAAAAAATAACACAAAAAATTATATCACAATAGTCAATATTTTCAACTTTAAAAACCCTTGAGCAAAAAGAATAATACATAAAATAAATTAAATACAATAAAATAAATATTTTGGGTTGTTTTTTTTAAATTTTTTAAATTTGACTAATTATTAATTCCTATGTAAAATGTAAAAAAATAAAATAAACTTATTATGACGAAGCAATAAAAAATACAATATAAAATAATAAAAAAGAAAATTATAATATAATAAACTAATATAATAGAAGTATTGTAGATACAATGTAAGAATCATGAAAAAGATAAACAAATTATTTTTAAAAATATTATAGAAACATAAAAAAAAATGTATATAAACGTTAATCTTTTAAAATAATACTTTTAAAATTAATCTCATAATTGATTTCCTACTATTAATCGTAAGAAAATATGAGTTATTTATCTAATAGTTATCCAACAAATAACAAATTCACTCATGAAATCATGAGTAATTATTAAGATTTAAAATATTTGAAACACTATTTCATATATTAGTTATTTAATTTTCTTAGAAAATTTTAATTTGTATTTTAAATTTAGATTGATTAAAAAAATTAATTATATTTTATTACAGCAATTCAAATTGTAAATCCTGATTGTAATTTCACAAAATATTTCTTCATTCAATTTTTTATTTATCAATTATAATTATAAATCTAATTTAAAATCAACAAATCAATAAATATATATTTTAATTATTAAGAATTTTAAAATGATAATTAAAATTGAACTTTGAAATCTTATAAAATTGTGGTCTGCTTTATTAATCCAAATAATTCTTAAATGTAAATTATTTCTTAAGCACGACCAAATTTTCCTCCCAACCCTGTAATGTAACACAAAAGAATGTTCCTTTTTCCAACTTTCTTTGTTATTCTTTTGTAAACGAGTAGAGTGACGTAATTAGTAGCACTTTTTGCAATTTCTATTGACTTATTCCGGCCATTGCAGCTTAGAAGCTCGGCTAGTCAAGACTGTTGTCAATGACGTCATTAAGACATTCGACAGAGTGCCGTTGAATGTTATCGAGCATGCAGTGGGCATGGAGAGTGTGAAGAATTCTCTGATTGAGAAATTAAGTCTCAATTTAGTGGAAGAGGTGGTTAAAGTTGGAATATGGGGCATTGGTGGCATCGGCAAGACTACAGCTGCTAAGGCCGTGTACAATCAAATTTATGTCGATTTTGAAGCTGCTTGTTTTGTATTTAATGTCCGCGACATTGGTGCAGAGATCACTGGCCTTATACAATTACAGAAAAAAATTCTCAAAGAGTTATCCAAATATGGTGGAGAAGTATACAGTGTTGATGAAGGCATTTCTTTGTTCAAATATCATTTGAAAGGAAAACTTGTGCTGCTTGTTTTGGATGATGTAGATAAAAAAGAAAAATTGAATGCCTTGATTGGAGATTGGTTGGATTGGTTGGCCCCTGGCAGTAGAGTTATTATAGCATCTAGAGATAAACAAATTCTCAATGATGCTAGGGTCTCATCCGAACGCATCCACGAGCTGTGTGGATTGAAAGTAAATGAAGGTCTCCAGCTGTTTAAATGGCATGCCTTTTTTGGAGCATCTCCAAGTGCCAGTTACCAAGATCTGTCTAGAAGAATAGTGGAAGCTTGTAATGGGCATCCCCTTTCATTGGAAGTGATTGGATCTTACCTGTATGGTAAAGATGACATATCTTACTGGAACGATGCTCTTAACAATATTATCCTCCACAAAGAAATTCTCGACAGACTTGAGATCAGTTATACTGCTCTAAGTGATGAGGAAAAGGAAATATTTGTGGACATTGCTTGTTACTTCATTGGAGAGCACAAAGCATTGCCTGTCGCTTTCTGGAAATCTATGAAGTACAAAATGGTAGACACTTATTTATTGAATCTTTCAATGAAATTACTCATAAAGATAGATGAGGAAGATTTATTTGATATGCACGGTCTTTTGCGAGATATGGGGCGAAATATTGCAGATAGAAAGCATAACCGCCAATGGGAGACTGCAGATTCAAGCTTCACATCCGACAGCGCCAATTTCTCTCACCTTCGTCTCAATGGAGTCAGTCCGCAAAAGCTTGAAATACTGTGTAGACCTGGTCTCCGCTATCTTCATTTGGAGAAACTGAGCATTGAAGGCATGACAGGGAACACGCTAGCCATGCTTCCTCGAAGTTTGATATGGCTTAGGCTGGAAAACTGTACCTTCGCATTTGGAGAGGAGAGAGATCACCACTGTATTGGGGGTGAGAGTCCGCAATTAATGAAGACTATGCAAATAAAATTCTCTTCTGGCGTGGACAGTGTTTCTGTCTCTCTCTCTTCGCTGTTTTCACTTCCTAATATACAGCTGCAACACTTGGACTTCGAAGGGTGCGAAGACTTAAAAAGCTTACCTGATGCTATTGGCAACCTCTCACAGCTGCAGCAATTGCACTTGAAAAAGTGTAGAAGGTTAAGTAGTCTTCCTGATTCTATTGGCAACCTGTCAAAGCTGCAACACTTGATGTTGAGAAGGTGTTCAAGTTTAAAAAACCTTCCTCGCACAATTGGCAAGCTGTCACAGCTGCAACACTTGGACATGAAAAGGTGTGATAGCTTAAATAACCTTCCTGATCTTATTGGTGACCTGTCAGAGCTGCAGTACTTGAATTTGAGAAGGTGTAGAGTTTTAAATAGCCTCCCTAATACCATTTGGAAGCTGTCACAGCTGCGACACTTGGATCTGAAGATGTGTTGCAGTTTAAATAACCTCCCGGATTCTATAGGCAGCCTGTCACAGTTGCAGCATTTGAACTTGGAGAAGTGTGTAATCTTAAAGAGCCTTCCTAGTACCATTGGTAATCTGTTGCAGCTGCAGTACTTGAATTTGAAAGAGTGTGTAAATTTAGAAAGTCTACCTGATACCATTGGGAAATTGTCACAGCTGCAACATTTGGACTTGGAAAAGTGTGTAAACTTAAAAAACCTCCCTTATACTTTTGATAATCTATCACAGCTGCAATACTTGAAGCGACCTCCTTATGTGTAGAGCTTTGAAGCATTCTAATAGAGCTTCAATTATGTGTAGAGCTTTGAAGCATTCTAATAGAGCTTCAAGTATTGCAGGACAGATGAAATTGAGACAATTTTACTATGCATTAAATCTTCTTGTGATTTAATTGGATTCAGTTTTTATAGCATTTATAAAGAACTTTCAATTATCTTATATGAGAACATATAGTCTTTTAAGTCAGCACCTCTTTTATAAAGAACCAAAAATTGAGAGAATCTATCTTCAAATTTTATTTTTCAATAACTATAAGAACTCCGCATAAGTTATGATTACAGGTTGTGTGGCACTGTTATATCAGTTCTGAACAGAGAGTAAATGAGTAAAACACCTTTGGCAAATGAGTAAAATACCTTTGGCTTTTACACATTTTTACAGTCTTTATATAAAAGTTTAAAACCTATCTGATACCATTGACAACCTCTTAAAGCCGAAATATTTGAGGTGGAAGGATGGAAATAATATTTGAAGGTTTCTAAAAGTTTCAGTACTCTATTTTACTTTTTTATTGGTGTCAGTATATGAAATCTTGGTAAAAATATCAAATAAAATGTGTATATTTATAATTTTAAAACAATTATTTAGTAGTAGATTTATTGGGAGGAGAGATTATGATATTTATTAGGGATAGAATTAAAAAAATCTAATTAATGAAATTCTAGAGTACACATTTTTTTTTCTTTTGAATTTGACGAAGAAATTTTAACAAGGGAGGTGTAGAAATTTTTGTTGTTGGATACATTTGAATGTAAATTTTCTTTGGGTTGACCAATATACTATATATTAAAATGAAGATAGTTAAGGAATGCAAAGGTTATGGACCACCTTTACATCTCTTACGTTGGACGCCAAATCTCCGGCATAAAGTAAAATCTATTTCAACACCTTGGAAGTAAAGTGTAGGTAGCTTTTGGGGTCTAAGCAATTATTGGTGCATCACAAGAAGAAGACAACCAAAAGGTTTTCAATCGGACTATACAAGATAACTACTTAGGGTATCTTATACTACAAGGGTATGTGCAACCTAGATCTGTGAACTAGAATGCTATTGAATACATGTGATTGCTTACTTTACCTTGGTCTTATAGGTCAAGGTTGGGCCAACAACCCTAACTTCTAGAACTTTCATTCTCCCCATTTATATACTTCATTGGATTTATATGGTTGATGGTGTCTGTAGAACAATAATGAAATCCTTAACTAGGCACCCTTAAGGGAATACAATACTAAGTATTTTTAATCATCGAAGATCACACAAAGTGTAAAGGGAGAATATGTGCATTTGAGTACCGTTAATATTCAATATAAATACTCAAAAAAGAGAAAATGTAACTTTTTTGATCTCCAATATTACCTTGTGGTGTGAGGGGAGAACATACACTCCACATGATCCTCAACAACAACATACTATTCATTTCTCATTATTTAAATTTTGATTTGTAATCAAAGTGAAAAAACTACTTTAACAAGTGAAATCTTGCAACACACAAGTCAATAGTGTGAAATATTTTTGGACATATGTAATAGCTACACAACTTGGTGGGCCAAAAATTTAAATTTAAGAATTTACACAAAAAATTATAAATAAGATTGAGCTAGATGACATTGTAAAGATAGAGGTGACAAGTTGTACAAGTGACTTTGTGAAAATCAACACACTAAACCAAACATATGATGATTTAAAATAAACCTAATTATCAAATATAAATTATACTTAATAGAAACCTTATAAATGATTACCAATAGAGACAATGAACCTTGGAAATGACTAGATGCATAAGAACAAAACTATGTAGGCAAAAGATAAAGAACACAAGTGATTATTCAAAAAAGCTATAAAACAGTCAAAAGGTTCTTAGTTGAGTCTTTTTAAACTAGCAAAATTTTGAAAACTTGCATGCCAATAATAATGGAAACAATAGAGGAATATGTTAGTAGACAAATAAAAATAATTATAAATATATATAAAAATTTGACAAAATAGTTGAAGAATTTTGACTGATGGAGGCTTTATTTTGTGATGTGCATGCAACAAACAATGAGGGTGACAAAATAGGGGGTAGAGGTGTCAAAACAAATCGTATGGAAAGAGACATGAAAATTTTCAAGAAAAGTTTGTTAATCTAGAAGAAAACAAAAACAAAAATATAAAAATAGATGAGAAGAGAAGGAAAACAAAACATAAAAAAGAAAATAGTTAGAAATTGAGAAGAAATAAAAAAATGAAGAACATATATGCCCAAAAAGGAAGGTAGAGATAACTTGAGAAGTAGAGATGTTGAATGACTAGTCATAGGAACTAAACTAGAACCTACAAATAAAAAACTTGCAAAACACTCAAAAAAGAAATTATTTTGAGGATGTGGAGCCCATTAGATGTGTCAAAATATATATAAGAGAGAAACTCATATAATTAATAAATAAAATATAAATTATTATATCTTGTTCTCCTTCATAAACTCTATTAGAACTTGATGAAGAAGAATGAATCCAAAGTTCTTCTTGGTATGCTCCTAATGATACAACAAAATGATTCCAATAAATGTACTCTCTCAAAAATAGTAGCATAAGTGTAGCATATGAACAATTGATAACAATGATTTCTATGAGGTTTTATTTATAGATTTTTTTTATTTTAAATGGAAGGTGGAGATTGATTTGTAAGATTAAGGGCCAAGGATTTGAGACGATTGGAGAAAGGAGAATATGTAAGTAATAGCTCATGATGGGACTATTTAGGTGGGTGAAGGATTGATGTGGGATAGAAAGCTAAGATTTTCTTATTTGAATTGAATGGCTATATTCACGTCGAAGACGTTTCATATTTGAAATGTCTGACCTGATATCTAAATGCAAAGCTTAAAATTTGTTTACAGGCATGCAAGATGTTCGAATCGTCTACAACTATTAGATCTTGTCGTACATAGTTTTCCTCTGTTCCCTTCCCCGCTGCTAATGTTGTTCTGCTTTGGGGCAGGGATTCTGTTGACAACATGTTTCCTCCATACGTTTCCTCCTCCAATTAGTTACTCATCGGTGGAAATCGTCTCCCAAATTGTACAACACACACTTCCCATATTTCTAAAACGTCTCCAACATAATATATTGTTTATTGAATGATTATTATTTTTTTAATTTTTTTTTTCCAACTATCTGATGGAATAAATAGGTGGCCCAGAGCTTTTCTGCAACCGTCCACTTTTCAATTCACCCTCTTTTCATCTAGCCTTGTCACCGCAGCTATCTTCATTCTGGTTTCTAATTGTTGTCGCAGCAATGCTTCGTCTTGCCAAGTGCCAACATTGGAAAAACAAGTTAGGTTTAAATATCACAGCATATTCCTTAAACAAACGTAGACAAAGTTAGAACCATGAAATCTAAGCACCCAATTTAGCTCGTCGATAGTAGTGGCATAACCACCCAAAGCAGATTGACAACCACCTAGAATCAATTTACAAATGGTTGCCTCACTGTCTTCGCTGACAGGAAAACTTAGCTGGTCCCACACTGAATCCCTAAACAATGATTCCAGTAGGAAAGCATATGTTCCTCCAAGATCTATAAGATGCAAGAATGTCAACATGGATTCTGGTAGACCCTGGTCTTAAGTTATATCGAAGTACATAGTGGTTTTCTTGCTGTTCAACTCAGCTATAGCCAATTTATCAGCAAATAAATGGGTCCGACTCTGAAATTTCCAAAGTTAGAGTAAAGATATCCATATTGGAATCATTTATGGCACTGTGCTCTACAATCCCATAATCTAATGCTAATTGTGCATTGATCTTCTTCCTCCCATATCTCATAAAGACCTAATCAAAATATACAATCAGCTTGATAGCATTTAAGTCACAAAGCCAGAGGAAATTGAATGTCGAGATTTGTTGGAATCTGAATATGCTTAACATACTTGTTCTCTTACCATACAATCACCTGGTACTAGCATGCTCAATGCTTCTTGTCGATTGTAGATTCTAGATCCTTTTCTTTTTGGGTGTATGAAGCATTGTTTCCCTCCAATATTATGACTTCTTATTTCTTCTTCGAAAGCTCTTTAAAAGCTAAGTGGATAATGTCTATTTCACAATTATATTTACAAACTATTGTGATGTGTAACTCAAACAAACAGAGATATTAATAAGAGATGTTCCCCTGCTAAAAGTGGATGAAGTCAAATTGGTGAACCACTATAAATCTTGATGTTGAGTCTTTTGTCTTATTTCTTGTTTTTTAATTTCCGTATCTTTCTTTCAGTTAATTTGCACTTCCAATTACTTCACATTTCTCTCCTAACTAGGCTCTTCTGCAGTTATATGAACCCCACATTTTACTTGAGCAAAATTGTATCAAATAACACCATTGTCTTAGAATATGGAGTTGTCAAGTTCAGATTGAAGAAAGAATAAGACTTTGTACATTAACAGAAAGCATCATAAACAAATTCAAATTTTATTGCTTGACACGCATGAGATCTTACCAAATCTGAAAAGAGAACCAAAGCAAGATTGTATCCTGCAAAAGGAGGGAATGACATAGAACTTAGTATCCACAAAGGCCTAGAGAAAGTCCTCATTTTTTATATCACAGTCAAAAAGATGCTTATTCGGATCTATGACTTCATCTTGAGCCTTCAAAAACTCACTTCGTACATAGTCCTTGTAGCCTAAGGTGCTACTCAGTAATTGAGTTCATGCTTCCACTGTGGTAAGTGTTAGCAATGAGAAAAAGGGTAAAAGATAGGAATGGATATCCAAAGTAGTTTCCCACCTATCAAGATAGAAGACTCGAATTGGTCAATAATAATTGTCGATGTTACTTCTGTTGCCTACTATAGTGTCTTTTTATCCCAAACAATGTTTAATATCATCGTTCATATGGTGACCGTGATTTCAACACTTTGAAGAGATGATCGACGAGGGTTTCCTTATGGATGGGGCTTTTAACTTGGGAGACTATTTCCCCTTACAGTTTTTTTTCCCATACAACTAAACACATGAATAAAATAAATTGTTATTTTATCTAAAACGAGACCACCAATTCAGGTAATTAGGTACAAGTTTTATTAGGAAACCTAGATAAGACCTCCAAACCATTCAATTCTACTTAAAATTTTAGATATCAATCTTTAAAATCTTCACCTCACAACTCCTTTCCACTTTCTATTGTTTGAGACATATTCTTCTTGGGAAATTCTAGCTTGTTTTCTCATTGATATCATCTTTCAAAATCTTCACCTCACAACTCCTTTCCACTCTCTATTGTTTAAGACATGTTCTTTTTGGAAAATTCTAGTTTATTTTTTAATTGGCTATAAATTTTCCTTTAAGTCTACTTGATTCCTAAAGATGGAAATGCAAGCAATCAATGATGATGAAAGAATCAACAAAATTCTTGTGAATATCATTCAAAGAACCTGCATCAGTCATAAAATATGATAGTTTCCTATGTTATCTTCGTGAGCAGTTTGAGTTCTTAAATTTGCAACCCTGGTAACTTACTAAAAAATAGAAGCATGTGAAGACTCTCAAGTTTTTGCCACTAGGTGCTACTCCAATTAATTTACTAAATAGTGATTCGAAAGCATACCTAACCAAAATAAAGCCCACACCATATAAAGCTATGATCTGGGAGAGATCTTCAAAATACATTGAGAAAATGACAAAATGTGACCACAAGCTACAATATAGTATTCTTGATTCCACTAAACATGAGGCTGAAACATAACAGGGCTAATAAGATGTGTTTAAACCTCTCTTCAAAATATGATGGCATCTTAAATCACTTAATCATGCCAACTAACGAACAAATGCAAAATATATTCATTGGAAAGGCTTTAGAAACTTACAAGGAAATAGAACAGGCAGTTCTAAATCCAAATTATTTTGCAGTAGAGGTGAAAGGACATTTTAGCCCTACAAATGGGTTGTGTGAGCACAAACAAAAGTTGTTGTAATTTCCCACAAGTACAGGATTTAAAAACATTGCCAAGTATTACTTATATGGAACATGTCTCCCCACTTTGTTTCTATGCCCTCTATTTTATATTTCCCTCTGGCATTGAACAACTTTAATGCTCAACAAGATCTATCAATATTATCTATCCACATGTCCTTTATATAAAGGGACTATTTGCTGCAATCGCTTCATGCGAGGCAAAACCAATACCGAACAAGGATAGAAGTGGCTACTAAGATGTGGGTTTTATTTGCAATTTGCACATACCCAGGTGATAAAAACTAAACTAAACACGAACCATGAAAAATGGGCTCACAACTATTTTCTAATACATGTCAAATATTCATTGTCATCTACCCATACTGATGAGAGTATGAAGTTTAATTTGTAGCTTTACCACACTTGTAGTAGCTAACATCAACTATCTAGGTTTTCTCATAAACTATTAAATATCTCTCATATAATATAAATGTAAAAAAGAAAGGTACATGTTAACACAAAAGCCTGCACTTGGTCTTAAGTGGTGGTTAGCAACCAAAGTGACCTTGTGAAACATGGAAACAACCTCCAAGTGTGGGACTTGAAATGTGTGGTTGAGTCTCGTGAGAAGGTCAACTTCCTTTTCAATCAAGATGCACCTAAAATTGTACTACTTTTGAGGAAAAGGGAGAAGGATACATTGAAAGGGAAATGTGATTATGCACCAGATTGAACTCACAATTACTCTCCCTACTTGCAATACACACAACATCAATAAAGTCTCTCTACATAGACCTTGACTCTATTCTACCCTCCACAAAATCATATGTAGACCAAAGCTAATGTAATGATGCAAGGGAATAACTTTCATAGTGCAAAATTTGTAAGCACATTTGACACAACATACAAACAAGGAAAATAGAAAAGAAACAACCCATACAAGAAAATAAAATGCACAATATATAAGATTGGCAAGATAAAGTAGAAAACCAAGATTTTATTAACATACAAGTATTTGACAAGAAATTATAGTTGCAGAGCCTAAGCTGTTGCAAAGAAAATAGAGAAGAACACATAAGATATCTACAAAAATTGCCTTTATAGAGTTTAGTCATAACTTGGATTAAAACTTGAAGTAAACTCTATGTTAACTCTGGTCTTTATATGCACCTTGATCATGAAGTAACAGAACATGGCCAAAGGAAAGCATCTGACAGATAGAAAGATATTTTTAACAAAAGAAAAATACCTTCAAATCATAAAGAGGTATGGGGATGCATTGGTGTTATGTTTGTAGAGTCAAATAGTGCGGCTTGACATTAAAAATCAGTCCTGCAAATGTGTCATGGCTGCAAATAGTCAAATTGGGCCGCTGAAAAAAATATGTCAAAATAGAAAATAATGACATGTTATCCCACCCCGCACAACTGTAAGTACAACCGCCATGCATGGAAAAGATCTAGACCACCAATAAAAAATGTGAGTCGTTGATGAGAATCTTTGAATTGGAATGGACGGCCCAAATGAGATGAAAAGTCTCCCAATGAAAGATTAAAACACCATCGTTGATGGAGAAAATATTTTAAATCAGACAACTAGCGTGATTCCACAACAACCAACAAAAGAAACTGTGGGATGGCGAGATTTCACCATTTTGTAATTTGTCAAATTAATTGTGAAATGAGATAACACAAAATGTTAACCCACCTCGTAGCATTGACCCATTAACCGCTACCATCTCACAAACTATCATATAGCTCCCTGAAGAGAATGATGACGTGATAGAGTAAACCACAACCGTTGATGAAGAATGAAGATACATGAGCTTTAAAACTTGAGAAAATGATGGCCCACATTGCCAAACTGATTGAAGCCATGTGGAAAATTCTAACTAGTTTTACCATTTCACAAGAGGTGAAATCAAACCCTTGTGAAACCACGAAATGGGGATTACACGAAGGTTATCCCACCTTGAAGACAACATGATGTGTTAACCCACTAACAAAGTTTTAGCCTATAAAAAATATGTCTCAGATCAATTATCTATGATGGGCTAGTGGTGGCAAAAATAGGTAACATTTCTAGCAACTCAGAGGGGATGTTTGTCTGCTAAGAATGAGAATAGTGGCCTTGAGAATTCCATTGGACATGGAGTAACTAGTGCTGGAACGACGTGTTAGTCACCTGTAACTTCATGAAAAAATTGCAACCTCCATAACCAACAAAAAACAAAACTTTTCTATCTCCAGAAGATGGTTGTTCTCGTGCACTTCTTCGAAAGAAAAAATATCTACTCTACTATGTACAAGTATTCACAACAAAGAAAATTAAACAAAGCCATTGACTGGCTTGTTGAACTAGCTACCCTTCCTCACTAATTATTTATTTCTTTCATGCATATGGGAAACCAACCAGGGCAACAAGCATGACAAGAATACAATAGCTTGTTGGAATACCCTTCCAATGTTCAGAATAAGGAAGCTCTCCAACACTGGAACATTGTATTTCTTAGAAAGGCATTCTTGCTCCTTGTGATACACACCCTCATGTTATGAAGTAAACATGACCGGGGGTAACTTTTTGATTTATTGCAGAGCTAGAGGCCTTATGGGCCATCCTCTTGATGGTGCTTGGTCTAAGAAATCAGCCTTGACTATGTTATTATTCTCTGCAATTATGGTATCCTACTGGCTTGAATGTAGCTCTTCATTTTTTTGTGAAAATGTGAACTCTTGCACCTCTTCCTCATGTTGCTCATGGTCCTTCTCTAGCATGGAGTGAATCTCCACATGTTTTTGTTGTGACTCATGATTATCTGATAAAGGAGAGGTTGGTTTGACATCTATAGATGAACAAAATATCTTCAATTCATCCCAAAAACTCTCTTCTTGATCTGAATCCTCTTGCTCTGCTGCAATAATATGCATAGGTTGAGGGGCAACCTCATGCATATCAGCATGTTCTTCCTCAAGGACAAAGCTATCCTTGGGATCCTTTTTTTCATCCTCCATATCATGGAGGACCTCTTGTAATGCCCCTCCCATGGTTTTCTTTTCAGTTTTATTGCCAAACTCTTTTAGGCCATTTTCATGTGTGTGTTATTTATTTCAGGAGTTTTTTGAGGTTTATGAATGTATGACATTTTATTGAATAATCATGAATCAGATGCTTTTGAATTATTTTCATGTTGATAAAATGGAAATGATGATATTTATATGTGATGGTTATTTCATTTTGATAATTCATATGTTAGGATATCATGAATGCTTATGGTTTTACTAACCCCATATGTGCATGTGTATGGTCGATGTGTATGTTTTACATTTCTATTTGGCGTGCTTGATGTGTTTGAGGGACGAACTTGTAGTTACTTTCTTGCGAGATCCACATGATCAGTCGATCCCCACCATTGCTTGTTTATATTTATACATGTATGTGCATGCTTGTCTTTTATGCAGGTTTGCAAGTACCAGGCATCGAATTCCCTGAATTATCAGGATGAGCATGTCCTATCACAAAATCTCAATGGTAAAAGAGGGGAGATAACATACAAATCCAAATCCCAACCCTAGCCATTGATTGTCCTAAATATTGGGCAAGTATCCATTTCTACCCATCTGAATTTGTCAAAGTGACATGAATTCGTGAGCCCTTCCTTGGTGTTTTTTTGATATAGAGTTAGTTGTTTTCCGAGTTTTGGGAGTCGAGTGGATTTGTTTGGGTGAGTTATTTGATTTAATTAATTAAGCTAATAGTAATTTGGAGATTTGAATATACCTTTGTTAATTAAATGATTAAATTAAAAGATTTAAATTTGGAATTAAAGGGTATAATTAATTATTAAATCCTAATATAAATTAAAGGGCATAGTTGATTTATTTAATATTTGATTTATTAGTTTGCATAGTTAATTCTGTACTAAAAGTATTTATTGTTTAATTAAATAATTATATGCAATTTAAGTTGCACATTTGGTTAATGTGTGTGTGCGATGCGAACCTAACCTATCAGGAGCATGCTAAAACATTTAAACATTAGTCTAGATTAAGCATGCATCAGCATATAGAAAATCTATTCTCAGGCCACCTCAGATTGAACTGAAACGGGAGCACCCTATCACTGTTTGATTTGCTCGTATAACAAGGATGTGGGTGTTCTCTTGAAGCACAATGAGCATGTCCCCAATGCTATTTATGAAATATTAGGATCATTTACAAGCCATAGAGACCCAATAATGGCACAAAACTAGGTATGGAAAACTTGTTTTGCCCCTGGGGTTCCGAGGGTGCAAATGAAAAGATCCAGATTTTAGGTTACTGATGCAAACACAAGGTTAATTTTAGCTGAAAGATAAGTGTGATATGAGATGAAAACTATGTGCAAAACATGAAATAAACTAAGTTAATCCATTAGGCTAAGCTAAGATGTGACTTAGAAAATATGAAAAAGAAGTAAATCTAATAATACTAGTAAATGCTATGAAGATCCTAGATGAAAATGCACATTATAAAAATGCATGAAATGAAGAGTGGATTGGTCATTTTCTCTTGGAATGGAGGCTATTTATATATTTTGAGGGGCTTGGGTTAGGAATGGTGGTCAAGGTTTAGGACCAAGGGTTAAGCCTTAGGGTCAAAGGGATAAGGATGAAGGGTTGCTCACATGTGTGAGCAACACTAGGGAAGAGTGCTAGGGGAAAATGGTGGAAGAAGAGACATAGGTTCTCATTAAGAGGCTGTAAGAGCCATTAACGAGGGTGTAAGGGGTCATTAATGAGCATGTAAGGTTCATTAATGAGGGTGTTGACTCAAAGTCAAAGGGGAGAGGGTTAGCCTAAGAGGGTTAAGAATCATCCCTTAAGCGAGGTTAGGGAGTGATTAGGGATGAGAGGATAGGTTTAGGGTTTTCTAGGAGATATCTAGGGTTTTATGGATTTAAATAAATATTTAACTTATTTAGAGGGTTTTTTGGGGTTTGAGACAATTTATTAAACAATTAATAAATTGGAGGGATAAACATTCAAATTAGATTTAAATGTTTTTGGCTAAGGTTCTTTAATTAATCAGGTTTAATTAAAATAGGAGAAGGGATAATAATAATAATAATTACTTAATTAATTAAATAATGATGATGTCATCAGGACTTTTATTAACTAAAATAATTTTAATTAACAAGTGGATTTTTAGGTTTCTACATTTTGCCCCTCTTTGATGCAATGTCGCGAGTGGCATGGCATTAAAGACAAGAAAATAAGATACCCCGAGATAGAATCTAAGATAAGGGGTTGTTCTCCCTCGAGAAAATGACGCAAAGAGGAAGGGAAAGGAGGAAGAAAGATGAAAGGAGGGGATAAATAGATGGCCTTCCATGAGAAAAATTTCATGAATGCAATGATGATGTGAGATGCAAGATGCAAGATGCAGGATGAAGCTATATGAAGGATGCAAGATGCAAGATTAATCTATATGATGCAGGATGAGGGGGATTTGGGGAGCTCATTGCGAAAATGTGGAGCACAACCTAGTTTGATATAGCAACATTAGAGACCTGCCAAGGTTGCTGGGAAATCAAGGCCTTGTCACCACCATTGCATAGGACTGACACAAAAAGACACACAAGGGTTACCCCAGCATCACACATGAATCCAAAAGGAGGCATGGTAGAAATGATGTTGGAGAATCCCACAAACAAATGAAACTTCCCAAGTGCACTAGGTAACCCATAAGATCACATGTGAAATGTGCAAGGGGCATATCCGACTGACTCACAGGTAGAAACATGAGATCCAAAGACCTCGCCCCAGAGTGACCTCATTCACAACACACCATGATATAAAGGATCGTGATGACCATGAGGAGAGGAACAACAAGAAGCTGTAAAAGATAAACAAGATCCAAAGGACAAAATCCAAGATCAAAGGGATAAATCCAAAAAATGTCCTTTTCCAAGGAGAAGGATTGATTTGATTGATAGGGGGAAGATTAGGTCAGAATGTGAGGAAGGATACATCCTACACAGATTCAGTTGATTGATGATGGAAGATTAGGTCGGACATGAGGAAGGATACATTGTGCAAGGACTCTCTTTGATGAGGAGAATGATGTGTTGTCATTGGAAAATGATGAATCAAGGATAAACATGTGATCAAAGATAGTTGATGAAAGATTTTGCTGAAGTACAAGGTTGGGTGGGATAAGTTATCGGATCAAAGCTGGTGTAGGACTGATGAGGATATGTTCAATAGGACGCGATGATATGTACAAAAGACAAGGAGACATGTATAGAAGATATTTGCAAAAGCTCAGGGATTGGGATAGGAAGATCTCGCTATACAGGATAAGTTTATGATTTGGGATGGGAATTTATTGTTGCATTGGATAGACTTGATGATAGAATACCCTAGGAAGATGGGCTAGTGGTGGGGATGGGGATGGTGTTGTTACGAGGATGGGATATGGTGATGATAGGATGAAGGGGATGGGTGGGGATGGGAGTTTGATAGATAATGACCTGATCCACTATGTATGGCACTTGTTTCTAGATTTTCACCAACATACTTGTCCAAGGTGCTTGAATTGCCAAGTTTTCACCATTGGATGATTATTTTTCATTGCTTTTTTTGTATTTTTCTGAATTTTCCAATTTTTATGGATTTCCTGGATTGTAAGCTATGGTTCAAGCATAGAACCACTTCACATGTATGATGTTGATAAGATCATTCAGGGGCTCACCTTCTAGTGTTGATAGTTGTAGGCTCCACAGCCAAAGCATGTTGTGACAATGTAAGGATCCAACCAAGTAGGCTCAAACTTTCCTTTCTTCTCACAATGTGCTTGTATTTTCTAATTTTCCTTGAGGACCATGTTGCCCACTTGGAATTGTCTTGGATGGACCTTGTTATAACTCCTTTTGAGTCAATTATGGTTAAAATATAGGTGATCATATGCTTGTTGCCTCTTTTCATTTAACAGGTCTAGCTGTGTGAGACGTGCCATGTGATAGTCTTCATATGTGGTATAGTTTTTCATGGAGACACGCAATGAAGGTAGCTCAGCCTTGATTGGTAGAATGGCTTCAACAACATATACAAGGGAGTATGGGGTGGTGCTTGTGGGAATGCGATAAGAAGTAAGATAGGCCCAGAGGGTAGAATTTATTTGGAGCTGTCATTCACAACCAAAATCATTGACAACCTTCTTGATGATTTTCAAAATGGTTTTATTGGTTGCCTTAGCTTGGCCATTTCCTTGGGGGAAGTATGGGCCAGAGAAACAGTGATGGATGTGGAGTCTGACACATAGATCATCCACATGCTAGTTTTCAAAGGGTGTGCCATGATCTATGAAGATAGTGGAAGGGATGCTGAAGTGATAGACAATATGGTAGAGGATGAACTTGGATATTTGAAATCTAGTAATGAGGATGAACGCAATTGCCTCAACCCACTTTGTGAAATACTCAGTGGCTGTTATGATATATTTGTGTCCATCTAAGGAAAGGGGAGTGATCAAACCAACAAGGTCAAAACCCTAACAAGAGAAGGGCTATGGTGGCCCAATGGGTTGCAAGTCTTGTGTTGGAGCATGAATCATATTGGTATGTTATTGACATGGAAAGCATTTCTTGAAAAATTCATAGGCATCATGCTTCATTTTTGGCTAGTAATGCCCGAATCTAGGCAACTGCTTTGCTAGGACCATGCCACTCGTGTGGGCACCAAAATTTCCGGCGTGAACATCTTGCAAAGCTAGGACAACCTCATTTGAATCTAAACACCTAGAGAGGATGTTGTGATATCCTTGACGATAAAGGGTGTTAGCTACGAGAGTGTAGCGGGAAGCTCTACAAATTAGATTTTGGTGTTGGGTGTTTGTGAGGTGGGGGGATATGATACCATTTTTTAGATATGCATGAATGTCATGGTACCATGGGGAGTGAGGACCAACCAAGATGCACACCATTTTGGAATCAGTGTTCTCATAAGTAGGCTTGTGTAGCTGCTCCACTAAGAATTCATACTGTGTTGAATCGCGATGGATCTTGAGAAAGGATCCGATGGTTACCATTGCGTCGATAGATTTTTTTTGTAGTATGGGTATCTACATGAATTATAGACTCAGTAAGTGCTCTTTCAATCTATCTACTAGTTCCTTATAGGGTAAAATTTTGTCGTCCTTGGTTTGGAGTTTATCTAGGACTTTCTTGATTATCAGCTATGAATCTCCAAACACTTACATTTCATGATGTTCCTCTAGATAGCTATTTTGAGGCTTGAGATGAATGCCTCATACTCTACAATGTTATTGGTGGATGAGAATCCCAATTTGAATGATTTGGGGATGTAGTCACCTTGAGGGGTGATGAACAAGATTCCTTCTCCTGATCCATTTGATGTATAGGAGCCATCAAAGTATAACTTCCATAGGGATTATTCTTCGATCATGCAGAGGTGCTCACTAGGAAATTCCATGATTAGTGGATATGCATCCACCAGGGGTGCTTCTTCTAGCTTATTGGCAATGACTTTCCCTTTGATTGCTTTCCGATCTATGTACTAGATATCGAACTCTCTTAGCAACATGACCCATTTAGCCATCCATCCTGTCAGTGTTGTTCTGGATAGTAGGTACTTGAGTGGGTCCACCTTTGAGATGAGCTTGATGGTGTGGCTAAGCATGTAGTGTCTAAGATTTTGAGTGGCTGAGACCACTACAAGGCATGATTTCTCCATAAGTGAGTAGTTGAGCTCATAACCAACAAGTGTTCGACTGATGTAATAGATGACTCGTTCTTTGCTGTTGTCATAAAGTTGTGCTAGTAGTGTCCCTAGTATTGTAGTGGTTGTTGATATGTATAAGATCAGAGGATGTCCTGGAATTGGCGGTACAAGGATGGGAGAGTTAGCCAAATATTTTTTTAGCTTCTCTAAGATTCCTTGGTAGATTGGATCACATTTGAATTGTGTGTCTTTATGGAGTAGATACATGAAAGGTTGGCACTTGTCGGCCAGCTGTGATATGAAACAACACACTAATTGCAGTTTACCTTGTAGGCTTCTGAGTTGTTTGAGTGTTTTGGGAGGAGGCATTTCCTTTATGGCTTTGACCTTTTTGGGATCAATCTCTATGCTGCACCATGATGCAATGATGCCCAACATATTTCAGATGTTACACCGAAGACACATTTCTTTGGATTTAGCTTTAAACCGTAATGATGCAGATGATCAAACACACGCTCAAGGATGTCAAGGTGTTCCAACCTTGTTTTGGATTTTGCAAGGATATCATCAACAGTCTTTGAGGATTTTATGTATCATATCATGGAAGATTGTTGTCATGGATCGCTGATAGGTGGCCCCTACATTTTTTAGCCCAAGTGGCATCATATTGTAGTTGAAGGTACCCCATGGTGTGGTGAATATTGTTTTGTGTTGATCTTCCTTTGCTTTTCTGATCTGATTGTACCCTGAGAAGCCATCCATGAGTGAAAAAATCTCATGGCATGTTGTGAGATCAACTATCATGTCAATGTTTGGTAAGAGAAAATCATCCTCCAAACATACTTTGTTCAAATCTCTGAAGTCTGTGCATATTCTTATCTCTCCGGAAGGCTTAGTGACAGGAACTATGTTTAAGATCCACTTTGAATAGTCTAGAGCTCAGATGATTTTTGCTTGGAGGAGCTTCTCAAGTTCTACCTTTACCAGTAGGGCTACTTTTGGATGCATTTTTTAGAGCTTTTGCTTAACTGGATTTGCATTGGGATCCACTACAAGATGATGGAAAATAAGATTAGGATCAAGCCCATGCATGTGTGCATATGACCATGCAAAATTGATGGTAGCTTCTTGGAAAAGTTCTATGAAAGCTAGTTCTTCATCTTCAATCAGGGATGCTGCAATATATGTTATCCTTGGACATTCTTATGTTACCAAATTGATTGGCCTTGTTTCTTTGATGATAATGGATGATTTCTCTGGTCTATAGTCCTGCATGTGGGGGAAGAGGCAAGTCCTCATCTTCTAGCACCTCCAAAAGGTTTTCACCAGAAGATACACCTTTATCTTTTCTTTTTAGAGTTAGAATGTGCCCCATAGGGGTTTTCACAAAAGGAATCGTTCTTTTATTTTTTATTTTTTATGTTTTTATATGTCGGCTAAAGACTTCCTCTTCCCTAAAGTATCCCTTAGGGTTGAGATTGCATACATAAGTTGATTCTTTTTATTGATCTGATTATTGGTTTGATGCTCCCATGAATCTTAGGAGTGCATATGTTCTTTGGAACTCATTGATATGTGTTACGCTTAATTGATCCCAGTCTATGAGTTTGGGATGGATGAGGGAAAGTTCAATGATGTTAATGATGAGTTGATGGAGGATAGAATTGCCTAGGAGGGTATCATCATTGAAGATGTCATCATAGGATTTCTTTTCTTCCTCTTTAGGGATATCTTTGATTTCTACAAGGTCGTCATGGCTATTCAAGAGGGTGACATTGGGCGGATTAGTGTCCCTAGTTGTAGTATTGGGTTCTTGTATGTGTACGTGAGGGGTATTAAAGCCAAGACCTTGATGTTTAGGATTTTGTGAGGCCTCTATTGGATCTTTTCTGCCACCTTTTTTTGGCTCGAGACCACCACCTCAATAATTACATTTCTCTGTGGCATATTTGCGCGATGAAGGATAATTCTCCTTGAAGTAATTGAGGAGCTTAGTGTCAGGAGGTGGATGATCTTTGTATAGCCACCGGTTAATGTCAAGGTCCATTTCTTGATTGTTTATGATTCCTTGGGAGATAAATGTTAATGGTCACAACTGCTTGATTACATGATCTATTGGAGTAGGCTTGCTTTGGTGGCTTGGGTGACCTTGTGTATGTGGGTCAAGTGGTAAAACCCCTATTGCAAATGCATTATTTAGGCTGTGCTCACCACAACCCTGGTTGTTGATCTTGATGGAAGACAAGGTGGAGGCTAGGATTGTTTCTGGATCGCTATGGGATTGGGATGATCTAGCAACGGAAGTGCCAATGTTGATTCCAGGATAATGTGTGTAGTGGGGGAATGAAGCTTCTGACACATGACAATATGAGAAGGGTTGGGAATTTGCATGGATGGTGATTTGAGTGCCTTGATGTGGAAATTTGAGGTACTAGTGATAAGTAGATGGTACAGATTTGATGGAATGAATCTATGGTCGGTCGAGGAGGATGTTATATGGTAGGTCTAGATCAACAACGTGGAAAATGGTGTCTTGAATTGTTGAGCCTAGCTTGATCATCAAAAGAATGGTATCCTCTAAGGTACACTCCAAGTTATCGTAGGCCTTGATAGTAATGACATCGTGTGATATGTCAGCCTCTATGAATCCCACTTGTTGGATGAATTTCAAAGTGCACAAGTTTAGGGCTAAGCCATTATCTATCATGACCCTTTTGATGGCAAAGTCTCTGACCATGATGACAATGGAGGGTAGGTAATTAGATTAGCTTTGGCCATTCAATGGAAGATTACATCTAGTGGTTCACCAAGAGGTGTGAAGGTACGCCTTTGATTGGTCTAGACTCGAGGTCTGTTCTATGCTGGGGTAAATAATATGCCATTGGCTTGGTTTTCTTATTGTTGATGGTGCTTCTTAGGTTGCTAATTGATTTGTGGTTGTTGTTGTTGATACACAGGAGTAGGTGTAGGTCCAACCACAACAATTTGGACATGCTTGTTGTCTGCGGCTCTGTCAGTGACAATGTTCTTGTTCTTAATCCAGTAGCAAGGCTTGTCATTACTAGTTTTTCTATGTGAATCATCTTTGTAGTTCCAGATGGTGCCTTCGTGCAAGAGGCCTCTTTCTATGTCTATCCCTTTGCCTTTTATGTCTTGATAGGTTTGGATGTAGTTCATCCTCATGAAATGGAATAGTTTGGGATGCAGGTTATCAGTGAAGATTTTAGTGAGATGTTTCTTAGGTGGTTGATATGATAACCTTGTGGTGAGGTTTTGCCATCATTACAAGTAGTTAGCTAGGCTTTCACCTCTTTTCTGTTTTGAGTTGCAAAGGTCTAACAAAGATAGTTGATTTTGAAAATTATGGGCGTATTGGGCGACAAACTTCTCAAAGAGTTTAACAAAGTTTGTGATTGTCCCATAAGGTATCTTGTAGAACCACTCTATAGTAGTTCCTCCCAAGCTCTTGGAGAAGAGGTGCATGAGGAAATTATCACTATAAGCCACTTCTTGACATGCCATGTAAAGTTATTTAACATGGCTGATTGGATCTCCTTTGCCTTGATATTTATTGAACTTGCGAGTCTCAAAGTGCTTGGAAAAGGGGATTGTTGTGATTGATCTATCAAAGGGATAGGGACAGACCTCCTCAAACTTGAAATCTTTTCTCTATGTTTCGACTCTAATCTCCATGAGAGCATTCTTCATTTCTTCCCATTCTGCATTGATTGGTGTTGGAGTGGGTATTCCCATTGGGAAAGGATCTAATGGTGCTGGTGAGTATGGATGGTTCTGTGGAGGATATTTTTGGATAGGATAGGGGGATTTTCCAACAAGGTAGGTGGTTTGGAATGGATTTTGGGGTGATGGTTGTTGGGGAGGATATTGTTGCTGAGGTGTGGGGGTGTATTGCGATGGAAGATATGGTGTTGCTTGTTGTTGCTGGGGGAGGATGGGATGTTGTTGTTGTTGCACTAGGAAATAATAATGTTGGGGAGGAGGTTGGTGAAGCAGTGCAGCTTGCTGATAGGATGGGCCTTGATGCACTTAGCCTTGGGCTTGGCCGATGCATGTGGGATATATTCCTGCATTACTAAGCAGTGGAGTGGTTGTGTGAAGGAGCTAGCAAGATGGGTGGAACTTTGTTGTTGGGGTGATGGTACGGCTTGAGAAGTAGCGGGTGGTGTGGATAGATAATTGGTATATGAAGGAAAAGATGAAGCTAACAGAGGTTGCGATGATTTATATTGTGTTGTATGAGGGAGAGTAGTTTGTGGGTTTATGAAAACATATATGTGCAATTGGGTTTGTATTCCCAAGGCATGCATTTTTGCTTGGTGAGGCCCCAATAAGAGCCCATTTGTGTTGTGGGTTATGATGTGGGGGATGTTGGGAATGTAGATGTGATGGCATGATTTTGGGATCTAGATGGTGGGTTTTGTGATCCCATGAATGGCATCCTAATTGTAAAAGCAGTTTTTTGGGCTTGTGTGTTAGTGATATAGGGTGGAGGAGGAATGTATGTAGAATGAGTGTGTTGGATGATGGGTGGAATGAATGCTTTGGTGAAAGCTTGCTGAGAAATACAAGGAACTTGTGTTTATCTTGGGAAAGATCCAGCGTTGATGCGGAAGCTTGCTGAGAAAAGGGGGCAAATAGTTGTGTTGCCCCTAGGAAGGATGATGTTGAGGTGGAGGCTTGGCTCATGAAAGGTGGAGGAATTGTTTGTGTAGCAATTTGTGTGGAAGGTGGAGGTTGGGTTTATGCAAAGCTTTGGGCCTGAGTAGTAGCTTGAGATGCTGTAGATGATGGTGGTGTTCCCATGACCAAAAAGGGAGCAGATTGTGCCATTGTTTGCACTGTGAGTTTGGTGGCACTGGTTTGCAAGAGATGGGGGATAGGTGAGGCTATTTGAGATATTTGTTGACTAGGGTCATGGATTTGTTGGATGATGGGGGAATAGGCTTCAACGAGGATATGGATGGGTTTTTAGGGGCTCAATTTTTGGAGATGTGGAGAAATGGGAGTACCCTCTTGCGCATAGTTTGCCAATATAGCCCAACAATTCTAATCGATGATCGCACTTACCATTTGTGTGTACCCTCGATGACTCATGAAGTTTCCATGGAAAATAAAGTGGGTGTTTCAGTTGGATATTCCCATACATTCTCAACCTATGGTGGCTATGGGTCATAGGTCACCATCGCGCTGTTAGGATCATTAGGATCAGATGAACTAGTTGGTAAGTTATGATCCATATTCTTTCTCTTACTGGCTCGTGTCTCAGTAGGCATAAAAAGTAGATCTAAGGATCCAAAATGTGTGTGATGTGAACCTAACCTGTCAAGAGCACACTGAAACATTCAAACATTAGTCTAGACTAAGCATGCATCAACATATAGAAAATCTATTCACAGGCCACCTCAGATTGAGTTGAAACGAGAGCACCCTGTCATCATTTGATTTTCTCGTATAAGAGGGATTTGGGTGTGCTCTTGAAGCACAATGAGCATGTCCCCAATGCTATTTAGGGAGGATTAGGATTATTGACAAGCCATGGAGACCCAGTAATGGCACAAAACTAGGTATGGGAAACCTATTTTTCCCTTAGGGTTCTGAGGGTGCAAATGAAGAGATGTGGATTTTAGGCTATCAATTGATGCAAATGCAAGGTTTATTTTAGCTAAAAGATAAGTGTGATGTGAGATGAAAATGATGTGAAAAGCATGAAATAAACTATGTTAATCCATTATGATAAGCTAAGATGTGAGTTAGAAAACATGAAAATGAAGTTGAATAGAGGTAATATGGAATCACCTCTATTGAATGTAATGTATGCGGGAAATATGAGATCCACTTCTAAATCCAAATTCTCAAAGGAGAGATCCCAATTGATCAACCAAAATGTTAATGCATAATCGAATCAATCTATGGAGAATATGAAAGAGGAAGAAAACCTTATATTTCCCTATAATGGAATTGTACTTGAAATCTGAAATAATTGAAAGGCAAATACTAACCTCAAAATAGGGAAAATTTGGAAAATGCCAATTTCTGATGTCTGTGTGTACTTTAGGGCAATTCTGCAACTTGTTTCAGACTGGAAATGTCGAGACGAAGAAAACCCATAAATCTTTTATCTTTCTAACAACAAGTAGTCTTTGACCCTCATAAAAGGTCAAAGGCTACATTCTTATTTTGAAGGTCGAATTTGACTTTGTTCACAGATCTCAGAAGTTCACAGAAAAGGGTATCCAAATCCAATCTCAGATCTGAAATTCTGCACCTGTTTCTGCAAGAAAAAGAGGGTTTTTGTTGTTTGTTTGAGGGGTTTGCCTTGGTCAAACCTCGGTTTGGAATCAACCTTAATATTGAAATTGAAATGAGAATGCTAGAAAGTAGTATAAATAGATCTAACAATGAAGCTATGCAATTCGATAGATATGCAATTGTATTTTGAATGTAAACAAATGTACTGATATGAAAGCTTGAACACAACAATGGCAAATGTAAATCAAAACCATGAAAGTAAATACAAAACCTCCATGCTTGTATGCTTGGAATCCACCTTGATAGACGAATGAATGGATCTTAGAAGATGAACAAAGGATCTTGAAGGAAGATCACACCACCATGATGGCTAGATCTAGGGTTTGAATGATGAATCTTCCCTGTTTGAACCAAATCCCTTCAAAGGCTTGAATGCTTGAATCCTTGATCTTCAATGGAGAACTTGAATGAAGAAGAGGATGAATGCTTCCTTGAAAATTCTTGATGAAAAATGCTTGCTTGACCTTTGTTTGAAATGAAATATGTTCTCAGAAAACTTGATGATGAAAATGAGAGAGGAAGGCCTCCTTTTATAGTGATCTAGGGCACAAACCTCTAGAGAAGGCCAACATTGGAGAATTAAATCTAATTAACCTTAACCCATAGAAATGGATGCACATTAAATGCAATTTAAGGATTTACCATTTTGAAACCTGAAATGGCCGACCCGGAGGCGGGAAAACAAATATCTCCAAAACCTGACACCCAGAAATCATGGGAATTTGAAATATGCACTGTGGGTCAAGGACGAGCTCAACTTTGCCCTAGGTCAGAGTCAAGGTTGACCCTGACCTAGGTCAGAGTTGAGGTTGACTTTGACCCTTAAGGTCAACTTTGACCTTGAGGTCAAAAACCTCAAGACCTCAGTCCATAATGTGAGGAAATACATAAATATACTGAAAATAGAGATGGAAGGAAGCAGTATGAGGGGAACAAGTCTGATTCGAGCAAAGAGTTGATTCAAGGTGCTTGACATGACCCATACCACTCACTCAGAGGGCTAAACACTCTTATCATGTAAGTGCTTCTATTTTAAGACGATACAAAAGTAAATCTAACAATACTAGTAAATGCTATGAAGATCCTAGATGAAAATGTACATTATAACAATGCATGAAATGAAGAGTGAATTGGTCATTTTCTCTTGGAAGGGAGGCTATTTATATATTTTGAGGAGAGGCTTGGGTTAGGAATGTTGGTCAGGGTTTAGGACCAAGGGTTAAGCCTTAGGGTCAAAGCGATAAGGATGAAGGGTTGTCGTGAGAGACACTAGGGAAGAGTGCTAGGGGCAAGGGTGGAAGAAGAGACATAGGCTCTCATTAAGAGGTTGTAAGAGCCATTAATGAGGGTGCAAGGGGTCATTAATGAGCATGTAAGGCTCATTAATGAGGGTGTTAACTCAAAGTCAAAGGGGAGAGGGTTAGTCTAAGAGGGTTAGGAATCACCCCTTAAGCGGGGTTAGGGAGTGATTAGGGATGAGAGGATAGGTTTAGGGTTTTCTAGAAGATATCTAGGGTTTTAGGGATTTAAATAAATATTTAACTTATTTAAAGGTTTTTTGGGGTTTAAGACATAATTTATTAAACAATTAATAAATTGGAGGGATAAACATTCAAATTAGATTTAAATATTTTTGGCTAAGGTTCTTTAATTAAACATGTTTAATTAAAATAGGAGAAGGGATAATAACAATAATAATTACTTAATTAATTAAATAATGATGATGTCATCAAGACCTTTATTAACTAAAAATAATTTTAATTAACAACTGGATTTTTAGGTGTCTAAAAAGTGAAATTGAAATTATAATTAGAGTTAAAAGTTGAGTTAGAGTTTTATTTTAAAAGTGCATTATTTACTTTTGAGTTATTTTATCATGCAACTAGAGAGAGGGAATTGAGTTCTGTTTTAGGGTTTGCATGTTTTAGAAACCCTAGGAGAGATAGGTTTTCTTTAGGTAGGGATTTTGGGCATTATTTTCATTACGTCTATCAGGTTTTGGAGGAGCTCTGGAAGTATTGGAAGAATTTTGGGAAAGCCTATTTTGGTGGGCATTGTTTTGTGAATATTTGAAGGCTTAGATTTTGAGGGCTAGAATGGTCTTCTTAACTTTAGATTTTCAGACATTGGTTGAGGTAGGGTTTCAAACCCTTGTTTTCTTTTACAGATTCTTCTTTTGAAAATATTATATACTTTGTGTCTGGGTTTGCTATGTGATTGATTTGTAATTGCCTTATGTTTTTTATTTTGAGTTGTTGTTGTGAAAATTGGATTGAATTGATGTTAGATTGATATGTTATTTCATTTTGGGTGTTTTGAAAACCATAGAATAAATCTTAATAAATTTTGTATCTTTTTTTCTCAATATGTTGCAAAAGATTGCTTTTTTTTAGGAATTGCATGTAAAATTGGAAATCAATAGATGCTAGTTTTTGTCAAAAAACCTAGTTTTTATTGAAGAAAATCAATTTTTAAATTTCATGTTTTCACATGTTATTATATTTGCTGCTATGTTCCAAAAATTTGTCTGGTATATTTTATTTATTTAAAAAGAAATTTTAAAAAAATGTAAAAGAATTTTTTATTTATTTTTAAATATATATTATGTGGGGGGTGGGGTTCTCACCCCCCAACCACCCCCCCCCCCTCTCGTAGCCCAAGGGAGTTGTCGGCACAACAGTCAAGACTGTCGTATGATAGCTTCGCTATCGTGGCAGCTTAGGTTGCCCACAACAGTCAAGTCTTCCATAAGGGGCAGCCATGGGTGGGGTCGTGACTTCCCCCCCCCCCTACCCCCCATGTGGATTTTTATTTATAAATTTTGTTTTATTTATAAATTTTAAATTTATTAAAATTCATTTAATTAAATTAATTTTATTTTTAATTTAACTTTTAAATTAGTTTAATTTAATTTCCTTTTAAACTAGTTAAATTAATATTTAAGTTAGTTATTTTAAATTGTATTTTTTATTAAATATTATATTTTAATAATTGAATTTTTTTAATTAAATAATTAGTCAATTTTATGGATATGTATTTGGTTATTTAAAATATTGGTTTTATAGTTTTATGAGTAGATGATTTATCACGTGTGGGCGTGAATTATTTTGGGGGTTGTAATTATTTTAACCTTACTAGTTTAATTTATTTGTTGGGGTTTTAAAGTCAACTTTTGAGTATTATACACTAGAGGTTTTGGGACTTTGGGATTATTTGTCTTGATTCCTTTATACATATGTTAGATATCAGTTTTGATTCGATCTTCTTTATCCAACCTCGTCCATTGGAATTCTGTTGTTTGTTATAAAAACTTGGAAGGTGTAGGCATTCTATATGTATATAATTTGATGTTGAGATAATGTTCTTGATCATTCTACTCAGCGTGGTTTTGTGTTGAAGCTGGTGATTTATGTGAGCACTTTAAGGGTGTATTTATGATGTCATGATGAGTTGTAGTAACTAGAAATTGATCGTTATACCTTTTTGGAACCTATGTGGTTATTTATGATTGTGGGCCTAAGGGAGGTTAAATAGGTGCATTTAGGGGAGTGGCTTACAATAAGGGTTCTGAGCCCAAAGAGGCCAGTGCAAGGGTAACCTATCATAAGTTGTTTAATAAGTGATAACCTAATAATAAAAATTGGGGACAACATTAAATACAAGATTGATCATTGATGCCTCGCCCATGTATTGAGTGCTTGTATAGGCTAAGGATGGGAATGGGATGATAACTAGAGAGTAGGTATGATTAGAATTCCTCATCTTCACGAGAGGATATTCTGGTCCCACGTGGGTCATGTTGATGGTCCGACGTCTAGAGGCCAGTCCACGATAACTACACCTGATAAACGCTTGAGGGTCTGAGGTTTAGAGAGACCAGTCTAGGGTAACTCAAGTAGTTGTCCATGTGATGACACTCCCATAGTATGTAGCCTAAGTCTCCTCCATCATTTCTACATTTGCCTCTGGTGGTGTATCCTTGTTGTCTCATTATTACTTGGTGGTTTATTTTATTTTATTTGGTGATTGAATATGTGTTCGATATTATGGTGTTTGGTGTTTTGGTACGTGTTGGTTAATTGATGTTTATTTATCTTTAGTTGGTGGTACCTTTGAGTTAGAAAGCCTTCAGGACCTTTGCCTAGTTATTTGTGTTTGAGTTTGTTTTTCGAGTGGGGTTTGTTGTTATCTCCTTAGCATAGTGGGAGTGGACCTTTGGTTCCACGAGGTTGGATGGTAGCATTATATTTTACCATTTGAGATTCTGACATTCCTGTAGTGGTGTTGGAGGATTCTTGTTGTTGTTACCTTCTTCTTCTTCTTCTTATTCTTCATTGGAGGCTTGTTCGCTCCTATCATTTTGATGTTCATGATTATATCTTGTATCAATGCTTTAGAGTTGTAGATATTGTATTATATTTTGTATTCAATTATTGTGACATACCCTACAACTTGTGTAGAGGATGTTGTATCATTATGTATACCTTATGGTATTGGGTGTACTTGTCATTCATATGAGTTAGTTGTAATTATTCTTAATCTAAATATTTATTTTGTTATACGTAATTCTACGTCATGGAACCCTTGGGGATTATTAACAGTAATTGAGTTGTGCATATGTATTTGTTTATATCTCATGGTTGTATTTCTTTCGCATTATTATCATCATTATTTCTAAACACTTAAGAAAAAAAATTATCCTATAAAGTTAGTGACATGTATTAGGTTAAATTATCCTGGGTTCCCTGGAGGGGCATTACACCTCCTATTGCAACAACTGATTTGGCTCTTCTTTTTCCAGTAGATCCTCTAATTCCTCTTAAAGGCTCATTAGCAAGGATTTATTCCTGAAGGGAAGGAACAACTTTGTTATCTTCTTCTTCCTCAACAAAAGTGGGATGTTCTTCAAATAAGAGGACTAGATCCTCTTTTTTATGCTCAATCTTCATCTATAGAGAGGGTTGAAAGAGTGAAACCTCCTCAATGTCCTTCTATAGTTACTCCTCTATGTCCTCCTCCAATTCCCCTAGCTCTTTCCCATGAACAATGGGTTGCAACTCCTCCCATGGCAGATTTGGCTTTGTTTTCTCCTCCTAGAATGACATATTAGGACCATCAACAATACATACAATCGGTCCACCCTTAAAGAGAAAGATGGAAACAAATATATAAGGTTGAGAGGGTGAAGCTTCTTGTACAAGGAGTGGAGAAGTTATAGTAGAAAGCTCTTGTGATGGAGAGGGATTCTTGAAGCTTGGAATGACATATTTTGGAGAAGGGGATGTCTCTGCTTCTTGGGTCTATGAATGAGTTAAGTTGAGCTTAATTTTCTCTTCTTCTACTGCAGTAAATTGTTTTGCAATTTTATCCTCAAAATTTCTTTATTTTTGGGCCTCCATCTCTTCTTGTTCCTGGAGATAAGTTTGATATGCCATCTCCTCTTGTTGCATATCGAGCTCCTACTGCCTCACAATTTCATCAAGACCCTGATCATAAGCCTGCAACTGTTCACTCTTCCCTTGAAACTTCATGTCCATTTTCTTTTGGAAGTCCACCATCTTGTCTTGCATCCTAGCTATGAATTTATTATTTGAAGATGTTGGAACTGATGGAGTAAGGGAGGGAGGATTGTAAGCATATTGGACATGCTAATTGTATGGTGCAACATATGAATTTGGACCATAACTAGGTTGTGGATGAGGTTGATATTGATAAGAGAGGGGTTGGGGGGAATAATTTTCATGATATGGGGGGCATAATAGACATTTTTATGAAATGGGTCCCTAATTAGGCATCCAAATAAATAATTTCATAGAAAACTTGAAGAAACATAAAAGATCAGAGATGATCTTTACACATAAAATCATTGTTACTTCTTGAAACCAGTAGATTTGCACTCAGAATCACCATAGTGTTGATTGAACTACCTCCAAAGTTTGTTAGCACTAAGAAAACACCCAAATTCTTAGTGAATGAATCTTGAACTGGCTAACCAGTGGACTTACGCAATTGATCTGTGTCTCATCGAGCGTGCCAAAATCTCTTAACACAAAATTTTGCACCCAAGCTTAGGTGGTGGTTAATGACCTAAGTGACCTTGTGAAACATGGAAACAAACTGCAACTTTGAACCTTGAAATGTGAGGTTGAGTCTCTAAAGAAGGTCGACTTCCTTTTCAATTAGTATGCACCTAAAACTATTGCTTTTGAGGAAAAGGGAGAAGGATATCCTGAAAGGGAAATACAAAAAGGGAAATGTGGTGATGCACCAGATTGAATTCACAGTTACTCTCCCGGCCTCTAATACACACAACATCAATAAAATCTCTCGAAACAGACCTTGACTCTATTCTACCCTCCACAAAATCATATGCAAACCAGAGCTAATGTAATGATGCAAGGGAATAACTTTCACAATGCAAAATTCATAAGCACATTTGACACAGCATAAAAATAAGGAAAATAGATTTAAGAAACAACACATACAAGGCAAGAAAATGCATAGTATATCAAATTGGAAAGATAAAGTAGAAAACCAAGATTTTATTAACATGTGGTTTAAAATAAGAAATTACAGTTGTAGAGCCTAAGTTGTTGCAAAGAAAACATAGAAGAACCTAGAAAATATCTAAAGAAATTGCCTTTATAGAGTTTAGGCATAACTCATATTAAAACTTGAAGTTCAAACCCCAACTATACTAGAGTTACAGTTACAGATGCAAAAAGAATAATATCAGATACAAATATGATCTATATGCGCACATTGATCATGAAGTGATAGAACAAGGCCAAAGGAAAGCATACAACAAATAGAAAGATATTTTTGACACAAGAAAAACCCTTGCAAATCATAAAGAGGCATGTAGATGCACTAGCGTTGTGTTCGCAAAGTCAAAGAATGCGGCTTGAAATTAAATATTATTCCTAAAAATATGTCGTGGCTGCAAACAGTCAAATTGGGCTGCTAGAAAAATTTGTCGAAATGGGATAACATAACCTATTATCCCACCCCACACACCTGTAAGTAACATCTCCACGCATGGAAAAGATCCATGCCACCAGTAAAAAATGTGAGTCATTGATGATAATATTTGAATTGGAATGGATGGCCCAGATGCGATGCAAAGTCTCCCAATGAAATATTAAAACACCATTGTCAATGGAGAAAAGCTTTTAAATCGGATGGTTGGCATGATTCCTCAACAACTAGTAAAATAAGTTACAAGATGGCAAGATTTTTTCATTTGGAAAATGGTCATTAATTGCAAAATGGGATAACATGAAATGTTAACCCACACAATAACATTGACCCATTGACCACCTCCATCCTACAAGCCATCATATTTCTCCCCAAAGAGAATCACGACAGGAAGAGAAAACCACGACCATTGATGAAGAATGAAGATGTACGGGCTTTAAAACTTGAGAAAATGTTGGCCCACATCACCAAACTGACTAAAGCCACATGGAAAATTCTGACTTGTTTTTCCATTTTGCAAGAGGCAAAATGAAACCCTTATGAAATTGTGAAATGGGGATAACATGGAGGTTATCCCACTTTGAAGACAAAATAACGTGTTAACCCACTAACAAAGTTTTAGCCCATAGAAAAGATATCTTAGATCGGTTATCTATGATAGGCTAGTGGTGGCAAAAATAGCCAACAATACACATCTTTAGATTTAAAAAAAAAATTAATATGGGATTGAAATATAAATTATCTTAGAATTAGAAATCTTCATTTTTATTTATATGTTTTCTCAAATCTAGAATAATTTATGTATTATATGAAGAAATAGAGTTCACAATTATGGGTTCTTTTAAATGTTTGTTTGTTTGTTTTTTTGTATGCAAAAATGATTGCTAACCAAAAATATAAAATTTGATCCATTATATTGTGAGATTTAGATTTCTATTTCTCCATCACCCTCTCCATTTCTCCTTCCATTTTTCTCTCTATCAATCTACCTATCTACCTTGTAAGTGAATGCAAAATTGATTTCTATTTATCAATTTTCCATTGATACTTTTGTTGCAAAAAAAATCAATTGCTAAATGGCCCCTATTGACCTCATGTGTTACACAAATTTATACAAAAATGGGCCAAATTTCTCCTTATTAACCTTTGATACCTCTTCGGCATACCCATTGCACACCAAGGTGTAATTGCTACTAATATTTGTACATACATGTGTTAGAAGATTTATGAGGAAGTGGGATGTCCTTTCACATATATGTGAGAATGCACTTGAGGAAGAAAAAATTGGCATGTTTCGTCTCATACATTTATGAGAGGTTTCACGGGGGTGAATGGGATTCAACATGTGCACAAATCATATGAAGTAATGTGAATGGATAATATTTTTAGGATAGAATATAGGGTTGAGATTTTATTGTAGGATTTAATGGGCAAGTGGACTTAGTGGTGACTAATGATTAGGCTAACTCATCACATTTAATTTTTATGTAAATGATTAATCGAGTTAATTGATTGAGATAAAAAAAAATGAATGAAATAGAGAATTAAATAAGTGGAATATTTTATTTAATTTTTAGATGAATGTATAGAATATGCTCAAATAAATTTATTTATTTATTTAAGTTTGAACCTTGGAAAAATGATTAGTAATTAGGATTTAGGTGCCATCAATTTTGTAAATCCTTTAATTATTCTCCTAATGTTTTTTTGTAATTTATCAATAAGAGGTGAAACCATTTAACCAATGGTTGTGAACGAACTCATATAAAGACAAAGTTACTATTGCAATTAGTATTGTAGGAAAATGGCAAA
The DNA here is from genome assembly GCA_027943335.1 of Chamaecyparis obtusa. Classification (NCBI taxonomy): domain Eukaryota; kingdom Viridiplantae; phylum Streptophyta; class Pinopsida; order Cupressales; family Cupressaceae; genus Chamaecyparis; species Chamaecyparis obtusa. Next base: position 259,441 of record BSBK01004783.1, read on the forward strand.
ATAGCTAGGTATCCCCTTTAGAATCTCCTATTTTTAGGTGCAAGGACACTTCTAAGGAGTTTTAAGTGCATCTATGACAAATATAATAGTCATCGTAAGTCCCTATGACAACATTTATGAAAAAATATTTCTATATTGGTCTATGGATGCGCAAATTGGCCAGATACGGTCATATGAAAATTGTAAGAAGCAAATGTAGAAGGCTATTAGGAGGTGGGTGTGGGTTTTTTCCATGTGGTTTTGTTGTCTATTTTTTAATGATACCATAGTATTATCCAGTGCTCTGAAGAGTTTCTATGAATTGGGGCCTTGAGTTAATGTTTTCAATCATGTTTTCTTTAGTTGTGCAGGTAATAGGGTGTTTTTGAGTTTTTTATAGGTGCATAGAGAAGTATATTGTTGTTGTGATCTCTCATTAGAAATTAGTAATATGCTTGCCTCTATTTCTGCGGTGGAGTTTCTACTTGAAAGAGTTTCACAACATATATCTTGTATTATATGTGTTATGGATTTCTTTGTCTTTCCTTGATTTTGCAATCATGTACTTTAAGCCTTAACTTTTGTCATTACTTGACCAGCAAACTCGTAATTTTTTAGGACATGATAGTGACATTTTTATGACTTTTGTTGACTTGGTCGGGTACTTTCGACTTAGGGTGTTATGTTTGAGTTAGACATGTTAGTCGCTATATGTGGTTGATTTTGATTTTACTTTGATTTTATGTCATGATTATATTTGATCTTATGATGATGATCTAATGTTGATACCATGATGTTATTATGATGGTTATTTTGAACTATGTATTATATTCAAATGATGAAAGGAATATTATCGCAATAGAATTGATGCAATTTAATTCTGATTTTTAGTTTTATGGACTAACCTACTAATGAAATCTCGAGTGGATTGAGATTGTTTTGCAATAAGAATTGAAGGCGGAGGTGTGGTCGAGGTAGAGGAGGCTAGCTCTTCGATAAGGGTATGATCAGAAAATTCTAGTTATTGCACACACCACATAGATAAATAAACCCTTTTGAATATGACTTAACTATGTGTGTTTTCATATTTGATAAAAATGTGTGATTGAATGATTTTTTCAATTTCCTTATTATTATGAATATGAATTCGAATTGAGTATAAAATCAATAGTAGGTTGATTTTAATAACATTATTTTTTTCCTATCAAGTTTTATATTAAAACATTTATAAATATAAAGAAAAAAAATAGTATTTAGTTCTTCTATTTTAATCTTAACGAATATCTTGCATTTGTAAAATAAAAAAAGAAAACAGTTCTGGTGGACATGATATTAATTTTATGGAAAGAACAAATTGTGGGATTGTGTGTTGAACTGAAGATGGACTTAAAAAGATAACCGAAAACTTTAAATTGAACTTCCACTTGCATCATTGATTGGCAGCATGCAAGTCGTCTGCAGGAAAATGGGATTGAAAATAAAGGGAGGTAAGAAAAACATAGAAAGGACACGGGGAGAAATTGTGATAGGTGGTTGACAAACCCTGTTAAATTGTTTGACGATATTATGTGTGTTGCGCTTTAGATTTTCTGAAAGTGATATTATCTTGTCTTTTGAATCTATGGACAAATGATTTCTGTCCAAAACCTGACATTCCCTGTAGATGCCAATTATTCTCAAAACGTCTTAGAGTTCCTATTTTCTTTCTAGTGAAAATTATCTCACACACATTAGTGCTAATTTTTCCCATTTACATCAATGGTGTTACAAGCCTAAGCTGCAATTTTAGAGGACATTGATTTTTTTATTTTTTTATTTAAATATCTTAAATGTTGTGAACATTATAATCATGTACAACCTTAGTATAAGCTCGGTAAGGAAATATTTGAAAAAAACGGTGAACTAAGAGCTGAATAGAAAATAAAAAATAAAAGTCTTTGTTTTGATTTCTTAGTCATACATTAGTTTACGTTGTAACACAACAGTACAATTCTCTCTCTCTCTCTATATATATTATTTTCTTAAATCGCATCCTTCTCGAATCCTATGTCTAAGGTTTCAGATTTGTAGTAAAACCACTACAAATTGTGATGCAGCTTTAGGTTTTCTAGTCATTTAAATAAGATTATCTCCAAATGTGGTAATATCTGGTTAGTGAATTGGTAGAATTCGCTCATTATTTTTTATCTCAAATTTTTTTATGCGAATAAGTTTTACCAATGGAAATTATAGGGTTCTTTGCATGTACTCTTCTTCTTATTAGCTGATATTTTTCCCCAAAAATATATATGTTTTTAGCTTGAAAACTTGAATCAAAACTTAGTAGGGAATATTAGTTTTCAGATCAAAGATATATGAATTTATATTCAAATTAAGTGAGCTGTTAAGTTCCCGGTTATATATAGATTTAAGTTTGGAACTTTAGTTGAAATATTGGTTCCTTAATTTCATTGTTTTCTTTTTTTCCTTTGCAATTGAATTTCATTTAGCAAAAACAAATGACTAGAATATTTAGTAAACTACTTTAATGTTGTTAGAATGAGGAAAACTCCATATTTGATTTGATAAGGATAACTTTACTCATTTGAGGTTTTCGGTTTTAAATTTGATGCATTTCTTGTCTATTATTTTTTATGGAACAGATTCTTCTTGTTGAATTTCTTGGGTAATAAATGATGTAGTCTACATGTAGAGCTATGAGTTTTAAGATACCACTAAGTTAAACAATTTTTTTTAAAGAAACGTTTTGGCACATTAATTGGAATATTTTGGAACCTATTTTGGTTGGTAACTTTTTGAGTAGTGATATGATTGGTGTTCAATTTTTCCTTTATGAGAATTTAATGAAATGGAAAGGGTGTTGAATATGGGTATACAAAGCAGGGTAGATATTTTCTCTTTCATCTATCTGCCAGTAGAAGTTTGGTAAGAATTGCTTAGGCCTAAGCTATGGAAACACATATTTTTTTAAATGTGTTGGTTATTTGTACTTTCTCTCTATCATATATGTGTTAGTTCTACTTGACTTATGAGGAAAGTAGTTAGTTCACAACTTGCACCAAATTCATTCTGATCCACCATTGTCGAGAAGCTAGGTTTCTCATGCAGGGTCAGTGCACTCTTCATTTCAAGATGAGCCCTGAGGGAGCTAACCACTTCATAGTTGGGCGAAAAAAGCACCTGGACCACACTCTCATCTTGATATTTACGGATGGACAGTAGTCTGATAGCTTAGGAGACGAGAGCATGCAGATGCACTATAGATAGTCCAATGGCATATTGATGTCTTGCACTAGTACATTTGACCCACTTTTTAGACCAACATTTCCGACCAAGTTATAAAATGATTTTCCATAGTCAGTTTATAGAAGAAAAATTTGATTTTTTTTACTTCTATTCCCGTGTTGGTCGGAATTACGACCCTAAACAGTGGTCATAATTCCAACCAACACAGGAATAGAAATATAAAAAAAGTTAAATTTTATACATATATCCTGCCTACCGACACATTTCATTTTATTTCATTTTGGCATAGTCCGCGAGCAAAGGAGTGCTGAAGGAGGCGATATAAGGAGGGAAGTTGTATGTCAACACCCCCTATATGCATCTAGCCTGTAAGTTCTGGCATCTCCTTCTCTTCCACATTACTATTCTCATACCCGAGCAAGCATCAAGCATTTCAACCATTTCATTGCAGCCTTGGTAAGAGATTCATTTTTTTGGCATTTGCTTAATGAAGGGTACATTTTTTTTATTTTTCCAAATTGCTTTCATTTGTCATGGGTTTGAAACCCTAATCTCTGCACTTCTAATGGTGCCCCTTGTAAATTTGAATTCATTGCAAACATTTTGGGGGTTTTTTTTTTCATGTTCAAGACATGATTTTATGTCAGGGATTGAGAGCACATCATTATTTTCTGTTTGTAACTAAGGGCACATAATTAACAGAGGTTTTATTCTAATTTTTTAACAATTCACAGTTAAACAAAGTTTCGTTGGCTTGCGATTGAGTTTTTAATAGCTTTTATTTTCAGCACTTCTGTGATATTCAACCACTTATTCAACATTTTTTTACAATGAAACCAAAAGTAGCATCAATTTTACCTTGAACTCAATTGATGAGGAAACAAAGAACCCACCCTTAGTTGACTACTCTGTATCTCTGGAAATTGAACACCATTAGAAGTGGAAATTCACGGGCCACTTCTAATGGTGGCGTAAACACCATTAGAAGTACAGAGATTAAGGTTTCAAACCTGTGACAAATGAAACAAAGGGCAGACAATTAACATAGGTTATATTCTAAATTTTTAATAGTTCATAGTTAAACAAAGTTTTATTTGCTTGTGATTGATTTTTTAATAGCTTTTATTTTCTGCACTTTCATGATATTCAACCACTTATTCAACATTTTTTTACAATGAAACCAAAAGTAGCATCAATTTTACCTTGAACTCAGTTGATGAGGAAACAAAGAACCCACCCTTAGTTGACTGCTCTGTATCTTTGGAAATTGAACACCATTAGAAGTGGAAATTCACGGGCCACTTCTAATGGTATTCATGCCACTTCTAATAGTGGCGTGGACACCATTAGAAGTGCAGAGATTAGGGTTTCAAACCCGTGACAAATGAAACAAAGGGCACATAATTAACAAAGGTTTTATTCTAAATTTTTAACAGTTCACAATTAAACAAAGTTTCATTGGCTTGCGATTGAGTTTTTAATAGCTTTTATGTTCTGCACTTCCATGATATTCAACCACTTATTCAACATTTTTTTACAATGAAACCAAAAGTAGCATCAATTTTACCTTGAACTCAGTTGATGAGGAAACAAAGAACCCACCCTTAGTTGACTGCTCTGTATCTCTGGAAATTGAACACCATTAGAAGTGGAAATTCACGAGCCACTTCTAATGGTGTTTATGCCACTTCTAATGGTGGCGTGAACACCATTAGAAGTGCAGATATTAGGGTTTCAAACCCGTGATAAATGAAAACAATTTGAAAAAATGTACCCCTTGTAAATTTGAATTCATTGCAAACATTTTGGGGGGTTTTTTTTCATGTTCAGGACACAATTTTCTGTTAGGGATGAGAGCACATCATTATTTTCTATCTACAACTAAGGGCACACAATTAACAGAGATTTTATTCTAAATTTTTAACAGTTCACAGTTAAACAAAGTTTCACTGGCTTGCGATTGAGTTTTTAATAGCTTTTATTTTCCTCACTTTCGTGATACTCAACCACTTATTCTAAGTCAATCTTAAATTCTTCTTCTCACATATGTGTAATCTATCTTTGCTTGTAGTTAACTATGGCATAATTTTTTATTCATCTTATTTCTACTATTACAGTTATTTACAAGTCAAATTTACAAGATTTAATATGGATTTAGATGATCTAGTCGGGTTACAGCTATTTACAAGTCAAATTTTATACATATATCTTACCTACTGGCACATTTCATTTTATTTCATTTGGGCATAGTTCGTGAGCAAAGGAGTGTTGAAGGAGGCGGTATAAGGTGGGAAGATGCACTAGGTCCACACCCATCCACTCATGTCAAGATCTTGTCCAAAATTATGTTGAAATATCCATTGACTTAAATCGAGATCCTTCCCTCTCACTTCCTTCATTACATAATCACTTTTAGAGTATATTCTAAAGTCCTTGAATCCAAGAAAATGTAAGTCCTTGGTGTTATTGACTTGCATTTTCTTGGATTCAAGGACTTTAGAATATACTCCAAAAGTGATTATGTAACGAATGAAGTGAGAGGGAAGGATCTTGATTTAGGTCAATGGATATTTCAACATGATTTTGGACAAGATCTTGACATGAGTGGATGGGTGTGGATGGTGGGTGTATTGGTGAAGAGTCTTCGTGAGTTTAAGCCTTTTGAAGGACTTGGTGTGCAAACAATCTTTGTCTTGAAGAATCAATGATTTCCTAGGCTCTATCAAATAGTTTGCAAACAATGATGTATTCAATATTTCTAAAGTGCTTCGAAAGGCTTAATCTCACCAAGACTCTTCACAATACTTCTAAGTGATATATTTGGTCTTATTGACTTACATTTTCTTGGATTCACAGGATCTTGACATGAGTGGATGGGTGTGGATGGTGGGATGGGGGGTGTATTGGTCAATGTGATATGCTTGTGAAGACACAATCTGGTGTTTATATTATTAAACTCTATATTCAATGCAACATTGATAGGAAAAGCATTCATTGATTGGTATTATAAGTTTTTATCATTCCATGTACTGATTATATTATTTTGAAGTCTTAAAATCAAAGAATTTTAGTTCTTTTATTGACTGTACCTATACAGTGCTTGGCATGCAAACAATATTTGTCTTGAAGAGCCAATGCTTTCCTAGGTTCTCTCAAATAGTTGGCAAGCAATGATGTATTCAATATTTCAAAAGTTCTTCAAAAGGATTAAACTCACCAAGACTCTTCACCAATACACCCCCCGGCCCACCATCCCACCATCCACATCCATCCAGTCATGTCAAGATCTTGTCCAAAATCATGTTGAAATATCCATTGATCTAAATCAAGATCCTTCCCTCTCACTTCCTTTGTTACATAATCACTTTTGGAGTATATTCTAAAGTCCCTGAATCCAAGGAAATGTAAGTCAATAACACCAAATATATCACTTAGAAGTCTTGTGAAGAGTCTTGGTGAGTTTAAGTGATATATTTGGTGTTATTGACTTACATTTGCTTGGATTCACAAGATCTTGACATGAGTGGATGGGTGTGGATGGGGGTTGTATTAGTCAATGTGATCTACTCGTGAAGACACAGTCTCGTGTTTATATTTTTAAACTCTTTATTCAATGCAACATTGATAGGAAAAGTATTCATTGATTGGTATTATAAGTTTTGATCATTCCATGTACTGATTATATTGTTTTGAAGTCTTAAAATCAAATAATTTCAATCATTTTATGGGGGGTGTATTTGTGCAGGGAACCTAGGCCATTCAGTTTTGCTTTGGGACTTGAGTTATATATTTGGTTTTGCTTTGTAATAAAGGATGTCTTCTAAATTCCTAGACCATCCTATGGTTTGTTTTTAGTCGTTCTTGTGTGGAGGTGTGTATGGTACCCCAATTCATCTGCCCTCTGTACGTACCTAAATGATATATTTGAAACAATAAGGGTAAGGCTTAAAGAAGTTAATTTTGCATCACAATCTGTAGTTGTTGCAGTAGCACTAGAGCATCAGGCACCACCTTCAGCACAATATGATCACTAGACATGTCTATATGTTTTACGAAGTTTGGTCGTTGTGGTTGCCGTTCTTATTTCCTTAGTACCTTTAGTGGTAAGTCATCTACTTCAAATTCGTACAATGACCATACTTCATAAAACATACAAACTTGTCTAGTGATGATCATATTGTGCTAAAGGTGGCGCCTGATGCTCTGCTGCTGCAACAACTACAGACTGTGATGCAAAATTAACTTCTTTTAGCTTTACCATTGTTTCAAATATATCATTTAGGTATGCACAAAGGGCATTGGAAGATTTTATGAGATTTATGAGATTTTTCTTGGGAAGCTAATTGCTCAGCTCTCATCTACTTCATTTATTATGAAGCTAATTGTCAAAGGATCCAGGCCTAGGCTAGAAAGATGTCTTCCCATTTGAGATTTTGTCTACATTAGTATGTTACTTTTTATTGCAATTATAATTAGTTCCTTGGTTCCTTAGTAATTTCTTTTTATTGCATGGTTGTCTTTGGTTTGTCATTTTGTTTTGAGTGTCTAGTGATTTAAACCAAAGACTTCGACTTAGCCAAAAAATGTGCAAGTCTACATTAGTATGTTTCTTTTTATTGTAATTATAATTAGTATGAATGAACAAAATAATGACAATGCAATATTTATGATAATGCAATATTTGTCGAAATAGCGTCGATGACTTCGATCAATGTGCCTTTATGTCAATGTGGTGTTGGCCCATGCATGTTGAAGACGTCACACACAACAAGTAATCCTGGGCTTCAATTTTGGGTTTGCCCAAATAGGAAAAAGGTCTGGATACGTAATTATATTTTATGTTTAAAAATAATGTGACAACTAATCATTTTATGAAGAACTGATGTACATTTGGTATTGTAGGGAAATAGTGGATGTCAATACTTTCGGTGGGTCGATGAAACCACATTTATATCTACCCCATCTACATCTATACCCAAAGTAAGAAATGGGTGCAACTTGTGCAAGGCTCGAGAGGTAGCTAGTGTCACCAAAATTGCTTCAATGGAGAAAGCAGAAATCATATTTCTACGATACCTTCTTTGTGTAGTTTGTGCACTACTTTGTTAGGACCAAATGCATAAATGTGGTTAACAGAGGGCTATTGTAGATACTGATTTTTTTTTTAGAATTTCAAGTAGATACGTTGGACATATTTTGATAAACTCATAAATATTTTTGTTTATGACTTCAGTATGATTTTCAATATAAAATTAAACAAAATAAAAAATTAACCTTATTATCGAGCTAATTGTCAAAGGATCCAAGACCAGGCTAGAAAGATGTCTTCCCATTTTGTTGTGGATAGGTGTTTCATATAACATACATACTTGTTGCACGTGCATTCTCAATTCAGAGTGGGAAAATCTTATTTTGGATGCGAGGGAGAGAAGCCAAACACATAAAGAACATGCACATAAACACGACAGCTGAAAAACATAAATGTAGGCATCATGGTCACAATTTTTTGGAGACACAACATAATTGAATGGTATACCCAGACGATGCAACACAACCACTACTCCTCCAGTTCTAAGTGGACACTGCGGGATCCAAAAACCATAAGGAATAAATTTAGAGAATGGAGGAGGGCCATGATGACCAAAATAATATAGGGTCCCTATATTATTTCAGTTGTTATGGCCCTCCTCCTTCGCTCTCTAAATTTATTCCTTATCTATGGTTTTTGGATCCTGCAGTGTCCACTTAGAACTGGAGTAGTGGTTGTGTTGCATCATCTAGGTATACCACTCAATTATGTTGTGTTTCCAAAAAATTGTTACCATGATGCCTACATTTATGTTTCTCATTTTTTGTGTCCCATGACCCCTTATGACCCTTTACGACCCTTTACAATCCCTAAGAATACATCTTAGAGGTCTTAAAATGTCGTAAATGGTCATAAGAGGCTCCTAGGAGGGGCCAGATGAGCTTCCACCTTCACGTGGTTGGCCCTGTTAAGTAGAGAATGTTAAACTATTCTTGAAAGAATGAGAAGCTCAATAATTTAAGGAGAAGCTCTATAAAACCTTCACAAATATCCCTTCTTTGGCCTCCACTCACACCTCTTCTCAGAATTTAGAAACTTTGGATACTGTTTCTCATCCATGCACAAAATGTGCTAGTGATCCTTTGGTTAGTGCTTCATAACACATTTGACATCATACCTTTTGCTCCTTGCAGGTTTGGGATCATACAAGAGCATACTGGATCACACAAGATCATACTGGATTTTATTCATAAATGCAAACTTTGAGAAAATAGAGTTGTTAATGTTTCACCTGCATTTTTTGAAAGTGTAAGCCCCAATGCTCGTATAAAAATCTCAATGATGATCAAAATCAATGATGGAGAGTTATCATGAAGGCAATGGTTGGAGTACCTTGTATGCAATAGATGTTGGCAAGTGATCCTTCTTAGTTGCTGTTGTTTTAGATTAAAATACATACCAACAACAACAGCTAAGAAGGATCTCTTGCCAAATTTTATTTTGTATGTGAAATTTTGGGAGTTGCATCCGAAACTTACGCTAAATAATGTAAGTTGTAATTTTCAATTTTCATTACGATGTCGCTTTTTATTGTGTCAATTTTGAAATATATATATATATATATATATATATATATATATATATATATATATATATATATATATATATATATATATATATATATATATATATATATATATATATATATATATATATATATATATATATATTTAAATAGTTAAATTAGACTTACTATCCAAATTGGACAAATTATTTTTGTTGTACATGGCACTTGGAGTCAAGTGTGTCTCTAAACATTGTGAGCTTTCCATATTCTTTAAGTGTTCTATTACAATTATATATGTCAAAGATTGAATTAGGGATTAAGCATTTTCTGTCACAATTTTATTCGTACATTGATGAGAATCAATGATGGAGAGTTTTTAGATTATGAGAAGACGTATATGCAGTGGAGGCCATAATGAATGAATGTTATTAGATGTTAATGGGGGATTTAGAGTGATGTTAGGGGGGGGGGGGGGGGAATGAGCTTCCACCTTCACATGGTTGGCCTTGTTAAGTAGATAATATTAAACTATTCTCGAAACCAAGTGAAACTCAAACTAAACCAATGACGTAGATTCAATGGTAAAAAATACCTACTTCTATATGTTGTTGATCTCTATTTTTTTCACCGTGACTACTCTCCTCTTAAACATATGTTTAGATCTATTTTTTGATAGCAATGAAAAGATCTCATATCTTTGAAACAGTGAGATTATCCCAAGGACAATGATGTCCAGTGTTAGAATAATGAACACCATGAATTGGTGAAAAACCCATTGAATGAATCTACCGTATCAAGAAAATTAATCATGAAACTTGATGTTTCTCGTATAAATCTTGATGTTTAGAACCATGATACCCACTTTCAACTAATAACAAGATATCCAACCAATATAATCAGTACATGGAATGATAAAAACTTGCAGACAAAGATTGTTTGTATGCCAAGCACTGTACAAGAACAGTCAATAACAGTCAATAAAAGGACTGAAATTCTTTGATTTTAAGACTTCAAAACAATATAATCAGTACATGGAATGATCAAAACTTATAATACCAATCAATGAATGCTTTTCCTATCAATGTTTCATTGAATAGAGAATTTAATAATATAAACACCAGAATGTGTCTTCACAAGCAGAGAAGTGACTATTTGTAAAGAATTAAAAGTTTATTGCACTATGCCTAATTTGATAATATATATATATATATATATATATATATATATATATATATATATATATATATATATATATATATATATATATATATATATATATATATATATATATATATATATATATATATATATATATATATATATATATATATATATATATATATATATATATATATATATATATATATATAATTAAATTTTATGTCACTTTTTCGACCACGCCTCATTGCAATTTCAACCTCCATTGTTCAAACATTTCGACGAGAATACTATACACTCAACAAGTATTCTGACCATACGTCCTCGCAATTTCGACCAATAGTGGTCGCATAGATGAAAGGAATGGTTGATAATTCTTCTAGGTTGAAGTGATTATTTCGATGGTGGATCCATCAATAATTCAACCTCTCTATACGTTGCAATTTTGATGCCAACATCATATGTTGAATAACTGATGAAAAAACTTCGACAACCATTATGTCACTTTTTCGACCACACCTCATTGCAATTTCGACCTCTGTTGTTCTGACATTTTGACAAGAATGCTATACACTCGATGAGTATTTCGAATGTATATGTCCTCACAATTTTGACCAACAATGGTCGCATAGATGAAAGGTATGGCTGATAATTCTTCTAGGTTGAAGTGATTATTTTAACGATGGGTCTATCGATAATTCAACCTCTCTATACATCACAATTTTGACACCGACATAATATGTCGAATAACCAACAAAAAAACTTTGACAACCATTATGGTCGTTTGGTCGACCAATGGTCATCTAAAAATCAACTAATCCTCATCGAAAAATAAGCTAACATTTACTAGTGTTGTTTCATTACAACCTTTTGGTCATGTACTTGATGTATTTTGTATCTCCATGATGTATGATGCACGACACATTGGTCAAAATCTTTGATGTAATTATTTCACTTATATTGTAATGGATAAAACTTGTAAGATCAGCAATATGGTCAACTTCCTTGTAATACATACCTTTGCTTGATTCTTGATGTTATTTGATAATTTGACTCGATTTATTTGTAATTATCTTATTAATGAAATGGAAAATTTTATGTTGACTAGTCTTAGCAATTGACTAAATATGACTATGTTTTTGACTTATCCAAAATTTTCATTATTTTTCTTATGTGGCATATTGTGGAAAAATTGGTCTTTACAACTCTAGACTTAGATTTACAATTGCTTTTGTTTAAGATCATATTGTGAGCTTTCTTCACTTACCCACTAACACAAAGACCTAGGTTTTTCTCCAATTTTCTCATGATGTTGATCTTGATGTACATTCATATGCTTCTTAGACACTTACACAAATACCTAGGGATTAAATTGTTTGTGGGTGGTCTCAAGCCTCTAGCCCTCATTGTATGTCTCCCTAGATCTATGTCCATGGGTTTTCTAGATGATTGGATTTTGACAAGTTTCCTTAGCTTTCATTATCCATTTCACCTATTTGTAATGCTCAACAATTTCAGGAAGACAAAAATGGGCGAGTTGGTTTTGAATAGAAGTCTCCCCTCAATCTTATGGACCCAATTGGTGAATGGAAAATACTAGATGACAAGGACCTACCGCATAATCTAGTGATTTACTTGTCATCACTTATTTATTTTGACTTTGTTAATTTTTTTCCAAGTTTAATGATGTTTATAATTTAAGATGTAAATAGTAGTTTCTACTTTTAGATTTGATTGATAGAAAAAAATATACACAGTCAAATCAAAAAGAAAAAACTACCATTTACATTCATAAATTATGGAAACCTACTAACTTTCATTTAAGATGTGATAACTTCAATCAATTTTAAAAAATCTATAATATTATTTATGCCAAATAATAATATATTTATTCTTTTAAATAAACTAGGAATTCACACACCCTAATTTCGTGCACCTATGGAACTTAAACTATATGGCAGATTTTGATGATTTTTTTATTGTCTTTGTATGCAAGTTAACTTCTAAAAGCTAAGGTTTCATATTCTGGATATTCATGAATCTCTGTATATGTCCTTGTGAGAGGACTAGGCCCTATTGAAATCCTTTGACCCTATGAGGAGTGAAAAATACAATACAAAAATAGATCTTACTATTTATACAAGGTGCTCACTGCACATACTGTACATATACAACTTCATAATACATAACTTTGACTATTGTTGATATCTTCAATATACGATCAACCTGTCATGCCCGAAAATATGAGCAAAATACAACAATTAAAATTTCAATAGGTCTAGGTTTAGTAAACAATACAAATTGAGTTAACGAATCAATTGTCAAACATAATTTAGAGGGGCATCATGACCGTGATGTATGGTCAACCTCCCTCTTGATCTCAGTTTATCTAAAGAGAAGTGCAAGTCAGAAAGGTACCGTAAAAGGTGAAGTTGCCTTCGGTTGACTTACATCACTTCTTGAAGATGTCAGAACACAAAGTACAAGAGGAGCCCTAAAAGGTCTTCCTCAAAATCTGTGCCAAGGAGAGAGAGACCTAAGTGAGACATTCCCGACCACAAGGTATAGCCAAAGGGTTCATGTTTATCTTGACATGATAAAATAACCCAATAAAACTATTCTCATTTTACTATAGTCTCAAATTTTAAATTTAATCATTTATCAAATGGTTAAATTATAAAGGGAAACTATATAGTAAAATATGAGATATTGAGAAATTAATGTCATAAATGAATTACAAATCATTCCCTAAATTAAACATACTAATCCTAGGGTGATTAAAATGTTTAGGGGTTCAATAAGAATAATAACAATCTAAGGCAACTTAAATGATATATTTCAAATTTTAAACTAATCCCTCCAAATAATTGAAATAGGATTTAAATTTAATAGGTTTTAAGTGAATTAATTTCAACACATAAGGGAGGATTCCAAACTTATCTACTAGGGTCAAACTTGGCGACCTTAAGTAATAACTTTAGAAGTTTCCTACTTGGCCCCAAAGTCAAGAACATTAAATGAACAATCAATTCCAAAATTTAATTCTTTATTTATCAACTAAAGGTTTAAGCATAAAGTTTTGAAGTCCAAACTTGTAGAAGACTCTATAAATTAGATTCATACAATGTTTCATTTGGGTTTTGCTCTAATGTTTGTTTGAGTTTTCTTTGGTTGCAGGTTTAGTATCAAGATAGCTTGGAGATTTCAAAAAAAGACTCCATTAATGAAGTTTGAAGCTACTTGAGGAATTAAATAATTTTCTTTTTTCTTTTTGTTTACTTCTTTTTCATATGAAAATATTTTTGAATATGCAGGTGTTCATTCCCAAAGCATTTTAGCTATAGTCTAATCTTAGTTTCTATTTCATGGAATTCTATTATTTAATTTATAATTCTAAGTTACATGTTATATTTCTTCTTATTTCCATAGAACAGTGATAATTATATCAGTATAATAATGTGTTCTTTTATATATATATACATACATCTGTATATTTATATATGTATAAGAGTGTATATACATATATTCACATATAACTATATATGTATATATATTTTAAAATTTAAAATCTGATTATAAAATCAGTTCTCTATTTTAATTTATATTTACTGTCATTATAACTCTCTATTTTAATATTTATACTTACTATTATTCTTTTTTTTTTTTTGTTTTGAAGTCTCTGTTTGAAAAATGAACATAGAGTCTCACACACACACACACAAACACTGCAGCTGAGCGTACAGAGCAGGCGCATGAAGGGGAGGTAGCAGGTCAGTCCATAATGGCCAAACCCTACTGTTGGTTGCAGGGGAGGCGGTGCAGACCAAGGGCCCCCGCGCTTAACCCTTGCTCATTGGGGGACACAGCCCCCAGGGTTGTGCTCCCAATGGTGGGAACATTGGAGGGGGGTCGAGTGGGTCGAGCCCTGCTCCCCGCTCCCTCCCTAAAATATGATTAATAATTTTTTTTATTTAAACTTTTAAAATATATTTAAATAACAAAGCATTCATTTTTTTTTTGAATAATTAAACTTTTTTTTAATTAGTTTGTTTAAGATTTTATAGTTCATTAAATTATAATAAAGGTTTGTATTTTATTCACAAAAACACAAAGTGAATAAAGAGTAGAAGATGGTATATTTTTGTTTTATAAAAAATTTATAAAAATGAATATACAAATTATCATATGATAACATGATTTACTTTGTTTAAAAAAAGAGAACTATATTTATCTTTAAATATAATTTTCCTAATATTTAAACTTTTTAAACATAATTTTGTAATAACCTTATCTATTTAAATGGTAGAAAACTTTAGATAAATATACATGTTGGATAAAAGTATAACTTTGAAGTCTATAACTATTTATTCAAATGCTATATTTACCTAGGGGTACGGCTACATGATGCCCAATTGAATTTTTAAGGAAACTTAGAATGAAATAATATTAAAATAGGATTATTTAGGGAAATAATCTAAGATTATAAGTAACATTTGAATTGCTTTAGTTTTAGATTTAGATATAAACCTTCATCTATAAACTCTTTTTGAAACTATAAGATTAAGCCTATCTCTAATAGTCTTATTTTGCAAAGGGGGAAACAACTATTTATTTTTAAGAATTCAACAAATTTCTAGTTTCCTCACAATTTGCATTTTTAAACAAGTTCTAATGTAAGATCTATGAAAAATATATTTTCTTACTTGACCTATTTTTGAGGTCTTAGAAATGAACTTTTGACATAACTATTGTAACTTACTCCCACAAATGATTTATTTAAACTTATGTTTAGTATTTAGAATAAGTATTAACTTGATCTTCTTAGAGTTGTATAACTAACTCTATCTAAGAAATTAGAAGCAAAGAGAGAAAAGACTTTAAATTTGCCAAGAAAAAATTGATTTAATTTCTAACCCTCACAACTTATTGATAAAATGATTTATAACTAAATAAGTGACTAAGGTAAATCAACTTTCTTTTCTTGACCTATTTTGAGGTCTTTAGTGTATAAACTAAATTATCAACTTTAATAGCCTTTTTAGAAAGTTTGAGATTTACTTAAACTAGGAATTTGAACATTAATATCTTGTCTAACATGCAACTAAGTAAACCTTAGAATCACTTAAATTTTTTAAGTATTATATGAGGGAAACTTAGGAATAATTAAGACTCCCAATATACCAAATGATGCTACAATAAGTATTTAGAACTTTGAAGCTTCTTTATATAACAAAATAAGGCTTTTTACATAACTTCTAGGAACCAAGATCCCTTTACATTTTTAGAAAAAATTTCAAGGCCAAAAGGCTAAATGCACATAAGATAACAAGATAGGGGATTTTCAAAACAAGCTCCCATGGCCTCCATGATTCCAACTAGATTCCTGCATATAAACCTGTTTTCAACCATGGAAGCTCACCCCCCAACCTATACCATTGCATGGTCACCCCCAAGCTAGGGGAACAAGAGGAAAAAGGAATAACAACAACACTAGACCCAAAATAACTTGTGGTAAGATAGCACACACAAAATACCCAAAATTAAGGATAACACATAGGCTTCAAAGAAGCCATTTACCAAAGGGTGAAAGTGGACCATGCCCATTAGGAGAAACCATGTTAAAATAAAGGAGATGAAGACCACACAAGGGTCAACTTCAAAATCCTTACCAAAACCATCTTCACAACAAAACCAAGGCTTCATGCCTAAAACACTCCTTATAGTCCCTAATTTCCCATAGGCAAAACTTGGTATCATGGAGAGCAAGACATCCATGTTTATCCTTCCCTTATAAGGGGAACCCCTTCACTAGAATGGGGGTCACTTAGGTACTTTCAACCTACAAGGTTACTCTTCCCTCCCAAGGGTGATTGTGCCTTGTAACTCCCTTAACAAAGAAAACAACAACAATAATTCTACCATAAGCAAACACACCAAAAGTGGTAAATAAGGACACAAATACTCAAGATCTTCATGAAGGTAAAACAACCATTTCTTACTACAAAGCATAAATTACTAAAGGAAAGTAGAGCACCAACCTATTCCAAAGCTAAGGTAATGAATTTTGAGAAGAGCTTTCTCCGTTTATTCTTTTCCAAGTCCTTTCAAAGAAAACAAGTCTCTAAGAAAGAGAGTGGGTGATCAACCTAGGAAGACTCCTCAAACTCCTTCTAATAGGCTCCCTAACTCCACCTCATGACTCCTATCATAAATGCAAGGATAACTTCTCCATTACTCCTCCAAGTATCTTCCTCCCCTCATAAATGAGATATGAAGACTTAATGGAGTTGAGAAGATGGTTGTCCAAAGTTTCTAAACTCTTAAACTCGGATGAAGACTAAGGAGGTACTTTAGGAGTTTCATTTATGAGCCTAGGGCCTTCCTATGACTAAAAATTAACTCCCAACCCCAAGTACATCAAGTAGGGTGGCTAATTTTGGTCCCAACTACCCCCTAGGAGCTTCCTAGACCCTTCCAAACTCCACTTTAAGTTTACATCCGAGTTTACTCTTTCTTGAATCATCTAGAAGTTTCCCATAACCTAGGTGAGCTTGGAAACTCCACAAGGTTAACCCTCTAGTTGGTGTCATACTTATCCTAGAAAAGGGGTTAGTCATGCCAACACCTCATGCACCCATGTGTCAAGTGACACAACATAATTTCTAACCCATTTACACATAGCATGACTACATAAAACAATTAACTTAATTAAATACAACATTTACTAATTACTTTCACAAATAAAACCACGAGATAACGAGGTTCAAGCCTCTTCACTAGACCGAACCTTGAATTAATAGTTAATAACATAGTTTCACTCTTGTTCCCTGTATTTAATACCATGGTTAATTTCCTGCACACTCAATTCAAACATCAATAGGTCCAATGTCATAACAAGATAACAACATAAATTTCATAATCATTAACACACACACAACAACAAAATCCTACTCATAATTATCAAACCAACATTTGATCCCAAAGTTCATAATACTCAACATAACATCTCATTTTTTACCATTCATATCTAATGTATTTAAATGAGCTGCATCATGAAATCAACAACCTAACATAAGTAAATCATGATCAACTATCAACATAAAATAAGTGTTCAAAATAACTTAATCCAAATGCAGAATGTACATAACATAGGATTCTCTGATCCCTAAAATAAAAACATATGTCCAAGTATATCATAATCCAAAATATCAACTAAAAAGTGTAATTGTGATCAATGAGAACTATGACGGCTGGGGTAGACCTCACATCCACCCCCTCTAGGCATGAACGTCCTCCTGGAGTTCATCGAAGAGGTAGGGATACTAAGATCTCATCTATACTACATCCTCCCAAGAGGCTGTCACCTCGTATAGAAATCTCACTAGACCCTAACCTGGTCCATCTCTCTTCCTCGAAGGGCCAGGGTCCATCAGGCCAAGATACGAATGGGCTCCAATGTCAACTATCTATCTGATTCCACCTACAAGGCATCCCAATCTATAACGTGAGACTCATCATAAATTTACTTCCTCGAAAATGGAAACATGGAACACATCATGGATGCACGACAGGCTAGGTGGAAAAGCTAGACGACAGGCTATTGGTCCTATCCTCTCCAGGATCTCAAAATGTCCAATGATCTGAGGTGCAAGCTTAGAGCCCTTTCCAAAATGGATTGGAATCCTATATAGACGCACCGTCAAAAAGAATCTATCTCCAACCAAGTATGCTTGATCAATCCTCTTTGCATCTGCATACTTCTTTTGTCTATCGTGTGCCTCTCTAAGACGCTATCTAATCAAGGTCACCTACTGCTCCATCTCCTTGACTAACTCTAGACCAATGGAAACCCTATCCTTGATTCTATCCCAACTCAAAGGTTTTCTACAAGGCCTACCATAAAGGGCCTGATAGGGAGGCATACCCAATGATGTATGATGCCCATTGTTGTAGGAAAACTCAACTAGGTGAAGGTACTCCTCCCATTGGGTCTAATGATCCATAGCATACATGTGAACCATGTCTTCTAATACCTAGTTGACCCTTTTAGTCTGACCATTTGTCTCTGGATGATAAGTTGTACTAAAATTGAGCCTAGTGCCCATAGCTGTCTGCAATTCTCTCCAAAAAGATGATGTGAAAAGGGAATCTCTATCAGAGATTATCTTATTAGGTACGCTATGAATTATGATTATATCTTGCAAGAACACTTGTGCTATAGCTGGTGTGGTGAAGGTAGTATGCACGGGTGAGAAATGGGCTACTTTAACTATTGTCGATATCTTCAATAAACAACCAGTCCTTGTAAGTGCTCACATAAAATCAATCATACAACTAATCTTCTCTTCTCTGATCATCATATTCACATCTACACATAGCATATAAAGTGTACATATGCCAATCATATCATTACAATACAATTGGCCATCTCGCTTAAACAAAAGTGCCTTCATTTATACCTTTCTCTTTAACTTGTCAGCTTTCAACTTAACCATATGTTATCAAAAATTTCATATGTCATTCTTCTATGTAAGGATGGAAATCTAGGATGTCATCCCAAACTAATATATAACTTTATTTTGCAATCAAAATATAAATTGTTAGCCAAAACTCGATATACTCTAACTTGCCCTGTTTTTGCGATATACATACTATCTTAGAAAAACTTTGGAAATCATAACCAAAACATAATATCTTCTTTAGAATTATCATACATATCATAAATGATGGCCATAGTATCTTTAGTGAAGCTCACTAATGTCCAACTATCCATAGTAAACCTTATTGAATAGATCTATGTGTCTGCTCAATGTAAATTTCCTTGTACTTAGACAATTTTCTATGTATCCCTTATCTAGACTTTAGCTATAACATATCTATAAGGCGACTACCTTGGGAATCCCCAAGGCCAAAAAGGCCAACCAAAATAACCTAAACCTAAGGGACAGGCTGAAAAGGCCGACAAACCACAAACCCTAGCCTACGACCGCAAGCAAATGCAAAGAAAAAAAAATGAAGGAAAGAGAAGAGGAGGGAACCTACCTCAAAAACAAGAAGCAAGATGGTGACGATGACGAAAGAAGACCGGGGCGACAAGCTAGCAACAAATGGCACGCAAAAAACTTTGAAGACGAAAAGGGCGAGAGTGAAAAGGTAAGTTCAAAAAAATAACCCACTATGCCTTATATAGGAGATTCCAGTGGCTGACGTCAGCAGCCCATCGATCGGCCTTTCGGGGGTGTTGGACCTTTGAAAGGCTGAAAGACCGAAAGGCTGACTCCCTTTTGGGGAGTCAGACCTCCGAAACCCTGAACCTCTGACACATCCAAAAAATGTCAGGGCTGAAAATGCCAAAGGTAGAAAAGACTTGTTCCCACTCTTCGCTTTTCAAACTTTCGCACTTTTGGACATCCGAAAGAGAGAAAGTGCGACAAGGCTGAAAACACTGAAAACTAACTAACAAGCAAAAACAAAGGACAACAAGCCAGAAACCAAAGATAAGAAAAAAGAAAAAAGGGGGGGCCCTAAAGCCAACGGGTTGAAAAAAAGGGGAGCATGGTTGTGGGACCACAACATTAATGGTTATGATTCTTGGTTATTGGTTTCAGTATGAAAATAGGGTTAATAGTGTGTCTGCATCCACTATTTTAGTAGCTATCAAATTAATAAGAGAAAATGGTGAGTTCAACTTATGTGAGATCTTGTGGGTACAGTTGTTGGATAACAAAAGAGCCATCAAGCATGATAAGACCAAAATATTTAGGTTTGGGTCACTTATCATTTATATGTATTTACATATTGTTGGTAAAGTGTCAGATCTTTACCTAGATAAGACTGTTCCCAAAATGCCACAAATTTCATTTAAGGCATCCTCAAAGAGTACCCTGAGAGACTTCATGGAATTGGAAATCAAAACATTCAGAATAAAGATGCAGATGAGGTATAGGATACTTGAGAGTATAGTTGAGAAGTATAAGGATAGTATATGCTTCATGGTGGAGACAAACATAACCTACATGGAAGTAGTAGAGCCAAGGACCAAATGGATTCATCCACTTGGATATGAAGTTGAGGAACACATATTGGAAGCTTATGCACATGTCCTCCTATCAGTGTGCAAGGATCCCAATGAGCCAAGGTGGGGAACATATGAAGAAAAGACAAGGTAGGTGGATTCAATCCTTAACAGTGTAGCTACAAAGAGAAAAGCATCTAGAATAACATCTAAAATTTTGAGAATTCATGGTGTTACCCAGGAAGACTTGGATAAAGCTAGAGAAGCTAAGATAGCCATGCAGATAGAGAGTGCATCATTTGTAGAAGCTAAGATAGAGAAGACAGATGATCCCAAGATGAAGAAAGTAAAAATTGAGAAAAATGATGATCCAAAGGAAAAGGAGAGTAAAACAGATGATATGACCCCTGTGCCCATAGGTACAATTGATTTGGAGTCCACTGAAGCATCCCCTAAGATGCCTAAGAGGAAAAAGAAAATATCTCCAAGCCATCCATCAGCAAGAGCCATTAGAAGCTGAGCCAAAAATGTACAACCACCTCCTGAGGTAGGATTCCTACCAAGTTTACAAGTGTTGAGATCCAGAGTGGTAGATGAAGGTAGACTTGATCAGATATCTAAGTTTTGTGATAGATATCATGAGATTGACAAGTCTGAGATCCATGAAATGTTGATCAAACATATGAATAAATTCAAGAAGACTGTTCTAGAACTGAAGACAGTAATTCCAGATAAAGTTTGGGAAATCTTGGATACTTTGAAAAGACAAGCTAGTGAAGAAGACTTCAGAATCATAAAAAAGACACTAGATGACAATCTGCTAGTATTCTTAGTCGAAGAGAAGACCTTATTAATGGACTTAATAAAGCCGCACCTTAGAACTCAGATGAGAACCTTACATATTATAAATAAGGATTATGAATTGATTGCCAAGGAGACAAAAAACACCTTTGAGAAGGTGTAATGCATGCAACCTACATCTACGCCCACAACCCAAGAACCTATTGAGAAAGCCAAAATAGCTGAGGTCACAAATGCACCTATGATAGGTCCATAGGACTTAGCACCCACAATGACAACACCCATAGAGGCAATGGTATCTACGCCCATGCATTAAGTCAAGAAAGACAAAATAATGATAGATAATGTTGAAGTATCTATTGTGGCCATAGATAAGGACTTGGATAAGTTCGAAGAGGCAATTATGAGCACTGAGGAAGCATAAATTCATTATGGTGATAATTCACCAAAGAAACAAGAGGAAATTCAGATTGAGGACATAACAGGACAAGAAGATGAAGAGGAGAAGGAAGAAGGAAAAGAGGATACACAAAAGAAAGATGAACATGTAATTGTAAAGAATGAGGTAATGGATGTCAGTCAAAGTTCACTCCTTACCCCAAAACCATCAATATCATTTTTGTCAAGTTTGACTCCTGACACTACAAGCTTAGACTCTTCGGAAGAAGAAGATCTTATCAAAATCAGTGTACTAGCAATGGAGAAGGCAAAGGAAAAATAGATAATGAGAAATCCTTTGTTTGTAGAATCAGTCAACATCCTCAATAGCCTACTACCTAAAGACAAAATGGTATCAAGTGTACATTTAGTGGATGATGTAAGCACTATCTTAACAAGCTTCAAAGAAAATTTCTCTAGCCTTGAAGAAAGTGCAGCCAAGGTTGCAGAAGAGAAATACCTCAAGAAGAGGCTAGGTGAATTGATAGGTAACTTCACACTAGATCTTAGCTCTTTGAAGGTTGGTCAAGCATCATTGAAGGATCTTGCAACCAAAGGAAGTAAAATCATAGCAGAGTGTATGAACCAAGACAAGCTGACTGCAAACCTCTACAAAAAAATTCTCGAAGCAGAAGCTATGATAGACTCAATGAGGAAAGCAGTGGAAGATCCCTCCACCAATGTAAATATGTGTAACAATTTTTATCAAGGATAAGTAGCTAAAATAGAAAAGGAAGAGAAAGAAATGTCCAAGATAAGGGCAAGGCAAACACAACTAAGAAATGTTCTTGCGTCCTCATTGGATGTACTAAATCAGAACATCAAGGAGATCGATGCCACTATGGTGACATATGATCAAGGTCTGAGTATAGACTTGGAGAAGATGGAGAATATGACATATTCTTTGTGCACCCATCTCCAGACTGTAAATGCACTGACAACATTTTGGCAGCAAGAGATCTAGAATTTAAAGATAGCATATCTAGATGTACTCACCTTGTAAGTACTTGTACATACACCTTTTTTTAGCACCTTTGTCATTAATGTCAAAGGGGGAGTATTTTATGTAGAAGAGATAATATGGAGTTCTGTATATGATGTAAAGGGGAGTAAAGTATAAAGTAAAAGGGAGATATAAGTTAGAATACATATTAGAAAGTTTTGTATAAAGATACAATTAGTAACTTCTCCATATTCCTTTGTTTCCATTAATGACAAAGGGGGAGATTGTTGAAAAGTTGATTATACTAATGCATATGACTATATTTAGTGTTTTCATTATGGAAAAAAATTCATATGAAGTTTTGGAGTCAGCGCATAACTTAGAAGATCAGAAATATGGCTAAGTATGGAAGACTGGATAGTTAGCAGAGCACCAAAGGAAGAGAGCATCAGTGAACATGCGTATGACAAAAGTATGACATGCACCCTTGAAGATAAGCTTCTAAGTATGTATTCATGCTAAGTCTAAGAGTGCATGATGATATGAGCTAGTATGAAGAAGTTACAATCAGATGAAGTGACATAGACAGTGAGTGGCAAAACAAAATAGAGCATGGAGCCAACTGTTGTTATTTTGATTAGTGCATGTAATATTGTTTTGTAAAGGCTATGCACCTATTGTAATTAGGTTATAGAGATTTTAATGACATAGTATGTAAACATGCTTGAGCCAATTCATTTGGAAGCGTTGTATGTAATAGGTTAAAAGGCCAACCTAGTAAATAGTTTTGTTAGCGCATATAAATATGACATGTGCCTATGTAATTAAGCATGAGATGTGAGATATAGTTGATAGGAGCAAAGAAGAAGTATGTGAAGAGTAGATAGAATGTTATAGAGCTTTACAAGAGGTTAAAGCATCAACGCATCAAAGGAACTGATCAGACAAGCAGTGTCACAATAGCAGTTCACCCGACAGATATAGTGTGTATCTGAGATCCAGAAGGTTGTAGCCTTCACCACTTGAGCAGTGAGCTCTAGGACAGTGTGTCTGCACCACTATACTAAAAGAATTGTAAAGAACAACTCCTAACAGGGTTGCAAGATCTTCTAACAGGGATCATAAAACACTAGTGCATTCTTAGTGGGTGTCAATTCCCATTGGGGTTTTTACCTATTTGGGTTTCCCCGTAATCATATTTGGTGTTATGTGTTGTGAATGTTTCTCTTACTTGCATTGATATTTAGTTCAGTACTTAAGCAATAAATTTAAGATTCAAGGTAGTAGAAAAAGTAATATTATATAGAACACTGATTTACCCCCCCCCCCCCCACCCCCCCCTCTCATTTTTCCCATTCCTAACATAAGATTCATATTCGAATTGTGTTGTTTTTGTTGAAATTATTTTAGAAAGGTAAAATATGCATCAAACTCTTCAATAAATTTTTCTAATTTATTTTTATTCTCATGTTGAACAAAATGAATTTGATAAGGTAGTATATTTTGTATCCTGTCAAGTGCTAGATTTACACATTTATCTGCAAGTTTTATTTTCCTCTTAGATTCCTCAATTACTTTTGAAAATGTGAGTACAAATAATTGCATATACTTCAAAGTATCCTTCATTCCTTTTAGTAGATTTGAAATATCATCATGTGATGATGATGTATCTACCTTTTCTTTATGTTTATCTGTATGTATTGGAATTATTTTCTTTGCTTACTTTTTTTCTTCCTTCTTATGTTCAAAGCTTTCCTCTTGTATCTCTAATTGTTCTTATATTGTGAAAGGTGTGGTGGAGGGTTCTTGAGTGGTCTTTGATTATGATTGTTGTTTTATCTCACTTTGTTGAATATTTACTTTCTCTTTATTCTTCTCTTACTCCTTCTCAGGTTCACTGATCTACATATCCCCACCCAAATTATCAACCTCCAATGCTTGGTCTAGAAATGGGTCCTCTTTATCATCAACGGGGTCAAGTTTTATCTCAACTACTTCAATTTTTTCCCAACATGAATAAATTCATTATTTTCTTTCTTCTAAGGGAATTATCCATGATGCGGAGTACCTTTTCAATTGATCTTCATAAATATTGGGGCTAAGGTTCCTTACGACATCATTTCTCAACTTTAAATCTTTTGCATTTTCTTTATCCTTTCTTATTTCTAATATGTAATATAGTTCTTTTGGTATGCTTCCCTAAATTTCTATGAGAGATATTTTGTATTCCAAAAGATATCTCAACACTGTAATTTCTAGAGTTGTCTTTTGATTAAATATTATATTTATCAAATGATTTCAATTGATCTAGATTGTACCATCTTTGAGTATTCTGTTATTCAGTCTCCCAAGGTTAGGTTTCCAACCTTTCCTTGTGCTAGTAGAAGGTGTATTTTGTTATGTGATGTTTTCTTTATTCTTAACTTCTTTGACTTTCTCAATTTTTTGTTCACCTTTTTGTTCCTCTTCTTCTTAATCTTCTTCATCTAAGTCCTTAGCTTTAATTACCTTATGCTTCTTTGATGTGGGTTTTTGTGCCATAGCCTTTTGTCTCTCAGGTCTGCTAGGAGAAGTAATAATTGGTTCTATTTTCACTTTCACTTCTTTAGCTGCAGGTGATATTTTTATTGGTCTCTTGGTGATTGGTGATGATGATGGGTTTGGTTTTACATGAATTATCTCAATGTTTGTTTTACTTACTATTGGTAGTGGTGTTGTCAGTGTGGATAATTGTGAAGGTCCTACCATTGCAATAGGCTCAACAAATAGTACATTTGATCCTCCTTCACTCATTAAATTCGCAAAATGTTTTGTGTGCTCCCATTCTTCTTTAGACATTCCTACATCCTTGGCTATCTTATCAATGATTTTATCTACGATCTTCTTCTTCATTGTAGAGTGTTCTTCTTGTCCGTTAATTTCATTAAATCTTTCCTCACAAGTCCCCCATCTAGGATTGTCCTCATCTTTCTCTGATTTCAGTAGAGTATCAATGCATTATGTCATTAAGTCATCAAAAACTTCATACTCCAAAGTTTTAATAAAGTTAATTCTAGTCTCAACGTATTCCAAACATATGCTATCAGTCTCTTCCATAATGCAAATATCATTCTTATATTTGTCAACTATAGAAGGTGAAACTCTAAATCTTTGTTTCATTTTGTTTTGGAATTCTTTCATCATTCTAGTATTGTCACTTTTAATTATTTCCTTAGGTTTCTTTCAATAAAATTTGTTGACTTTCTCCATTATGCATCTATCTTAATTCCATTCAGATGCAAGCATTGTGGGAAATGATTTAGTAAGATGGAAAATTTAGTATACAAGGTATGATCTAGGTCTAAATGGTGTATACTAGTCTTGTTTGATTATCCTAACATTTTCAATCAATTGATTTCTAAATATTTCACAAAGATTTACATTTTCTTTGTCAATTACCATCTTATAAGTTTCATGAACAAAGCCCACATAAATATAATTAGGTCTAGAGGTATAGACCATCTTATATCCTAAGATCTTTCTTAACAATCTCACATCAGTTTATTTTATGGTGTGAACTTTTATGCCTCTTCCATCATAATCTTCTTCTGTGTTATTTTCCACAAGCTTCTTAACTTGTTTTGTTGATATAGGATTGATTCTAGTCATGCTTAGGACAGGTAGGTTGCGAATGATTTCATTTTTCAACTCTATAGGTTTGTCTCCAATCCAAATTTTATCATTATGGAATCTACTTAGTATTATCCTTATCCATTCCTCATTTTCAAAATCAACATGGAAAATATGCTTCATTAAGTCAATCTTCCCCAAATGTTCAAAGCCTTGTTTGTATATTCCATCATGTAGGTTGTAAAATTTTTCCATATCTTCATAAATTTCATTGTAGTCTATTGTTTCAATCTTGCAATGTGTATATGTCCATGTATTCTCTATATATAATACATCGCTAGGGATTTGTGAAAATTCTCATGTCGTATCATCCAAATATGGAGTGATGGCTCTCTTCTTGAAATTGTGTATAGGTTCATTCCTAATATCTCCACCTACTTGATTTTTCATTTTATCAACTCAATATCCAAGATAAGTAACTAGGTTAAGCTCCCAAGAGTAATAAATATGTTTCTTTACTCATGCTAGGGTTTTGTGATAATACACTTGATATTTATTTAACCAAACTCAAAGTATTTAGGTCCTTTGTGCTTTCAATCTCTCTAAGTGAAAATGGTAATTAAATCCATCAATCAACATCCTTATATTTACTAAACATTTGAATCTTCATTAATTACTCAAACAAAATCTATTTCCTTAAGCTAGTAGCCTTCCATTCTTCAATGTCATCACATATGTGAATATAATTTTCCTCATGGTTCACTATAGCTTCCTTTAGTCTATTCCAAGGTGTTCCCAACTGCACAGAACTCCATTCAACTAATTAGGGGTTTAGTCATATTATGATATGCTTACCCACATAAGGTGTAATATCTTTCAGGTCAAGGTGCATTTATCATCAGAATCTGATGAGAGTTTGTTTTCTTCATGAGAGTCTTCTTTATTCTTATCCTCTCATATATAATTTTTCTTTTTAGTCCAAATCTGTGAACTTGTAGGTAAATTTTCTTTTGCAAAGCTCTTCTCAAGGTCATCCACTTGATTTCGGTTTACCTTCTGATAATTTCTTTCATTTTTGTTCATATTTCTTCTAGGATTTGGTTATCTTTTATTGTATGGTATTCTATTTCCATTGAGTCTACAAAATCTTGTTGTATGTCCCAACTTATTGCAAACATAACATGTCAAATTATTTTTTTCCTTGTCTAACTCCAAACTGATTTATCTCAAGTTTTCATTCTCTAGAAATGTGTCCAAAATTGTTGCATTTGTAATATGTAATAGGTCTATTTCTTGCTTCCATTGATCTTCTTCCTAACATGTTAGTCCTTTCATGCAAAATTCTACTATTATATCAAGGTTTCCTACATTTTCTAGATCTATGTACCAAATTTGAAGAATTATAACAATAACCACAAAAGGGTTTAGAATACTTACTTGTGAAGTGCTTCTTCATATGTCCAATTTAATTACATATAAAACACTTTCCATTGAATTTCCTTCTAGGTGGTTCAATATGATCTTGTGCTTGTTTTACTAGATCTGATATTTTAATAGGTTCTTCAATAAAAATAGGTTCATTCTTTATCAAATCTAGATTTTTCTTGTCTTCAAGATATTTAGTTGTTTCAAATTGCTTTGATGATTCTGCTTTATTGTAACTAATTCTTGTCTTATAAACTTTAGGTCTTTCTGCCATGATCTATTCATCAAACTTTTCTGCACTTGAATGTAACTTCTCAATATGTTGTTTTTCTTGTGTAAGTTCTCCTTTGTTGATACAATTTTATTTCTCAAGTTCTAAAAACTTTAGTCTAGAATCTTCAAGATTAGATGTCACTTTTGTGCATTGTACTTTCACATCTGCATTCTCAAATCTTAATTCCATATCCAATTTTATTTCTTTAGGTGACTTGCTTGTCTTCTGAGTAATAATATCAAGTTTGCGTCTTAAGACTTCATTTTCCTCCTCAACTGACTTGAAAAAATTGATTTTATCATGTAACTTTATCTTCTTTTGTCTTGAATGTTCAAGCTTATCTTTTACCTTCTGAATGTAATCTTGTGCATAGCTCAGCTTGTTCTTTAATCTATATTTTTCCTAATTTGCTTGATCTAATTCTTCAAGAGTTTCTTCAATGTTTTTCTAAATATATCTTGAATCCAAAGTGATCTCCTTCAAGATTCTAAGATTATCCCTCAAGGACCCGATGCTCTGATACCAATTGTTAGAAAGTAAATATCCCCTAGTATAACTGAGAGGGGGGGTGAATTAGTTGTATTGATTAATCAACTTTCTTCCTAACTATGGATATCAATTACTATATTTATGCATGCATATACTAAAGTACTAAAAAGTAAAATCAATCTTAACATAATGAAACACATAACACCATATTTTTTTAATGAGGGAAACCGTGTCCAAGTGAAAATTCCATTTGGGATGGTACCAAAAAAATGATCCACTAACCAAAAAGATATCTTATGATAGATATTGACCCTATGAAGAGTTTATTACATCCCCTTAGTGTATCTTTCCTTGTGAGAGGAATATGCCCTTTTAAAATCCTTTGAACTTGTAAGCAGTCAATCATACAATACAAAAATGGATCTTACTATTTATGTGAGGTGCTCACTACACATACAATACATATACAACTTTGCAATACAAAACTTTGACTGTCATTGATATCTTCAATATCTGATTAGTCCTTGTAATTGCTTTCATAAAATCAATCATACAACTATTATTCTCTACTCTAATCATCAAATTTGCATCTACACATAATATATAAAGTGTGCATATGTCAATCATATGATTACAATACAATTGACCATCTCGCTTAGAAAAAAGTGCCTTCCTTTATACCTTTCTCTTTAACCAAATGGTTTTCAACTTAAGCATACGTTATCAAAAATTTAATATCTCATTCTATCATTTAAGGATGGACATCTACGATGTCATCCCAAACTAATTCTTAACTTTATTTCACAATCAAAATATAATTTGTGAGCCAAAAATTGATATACTCTAACTTGCCCTGTTTCTGTGATATAGATACTCTCTTAGAAAAACTTTGGATATCATAACCAAAATATAGTATATTTTTTAGTGCAATTGTACACATCATAATTGATGTCCATAGTATCTATAGTGAATCTCTCTAAATTCCAATTGTCCATAGTAAACCTTGCTGAATAGATCTATGTGTCTTCTCATTGTAAATTGCCTTGTACTTACACAATTTTCTAAGTATCTCTTGTCCAAACTTTAGCTATAACATATCGATCCAAAATGAATCTATATATTTCCATAAATGACAAACCTATCATATCCCCTTAGCCAAATTTCCAACAGAACCATGGGAATTTATTGTTAGACCAACATTTAGGTGCGGTGCCCATAGCTTTCCAGATAGATTTCTATGTGTGTGTGCTAGTCTTAGGGTATACTGCCCTTGATATAGGAGGGACCAATGTGACTCTAGCATTGATCCTAGTGATTGTGCAGATTGTGGATTTTGGGATGTCTACTACATGGGGCACCCTGATGCTTGAATATCTTTATAGGGATGTTCACCAGATATTTTACCATGGTGGGGAGGGATAGGGTCAAAGCATAGGGTTTTCTACCCTATTACAAGAGTGGAGATGGGAGCACATTGTAGTGCTAAGGCCAGTGGAGAGGCGAGATAGATAGGTGGATCAACATGTCATATATAGATGGGGTGAGCCACTCACCTATCATGATATTGACAATACAAATTACTAGTGGGAGGTGTTGGATGGGGTGAGGGATGGGATCACTTGGAGGCCATATCTGAGGGTGGGGCCATGGTCAAAGGACCAGATGCAACTGGCATTCTCCATGACCCCCATGTATTTAACACGATGATGGGAGTACATAATTGAGAAGTAATAACCACATTAAGTGGCCCAGTAGTTTTGTTATACATAAGGAGTGCTAAATTCATAGCATTGGAACTAGTGCACTACCCAAGAGAGGCACTTGGAGTTTAGGGATCCTCTTGAGTGATAGGGATTGAGAAATATGTGGAGAGAAATTTAGGACATTCACAATAATTAGGTAGGAGGGGAGGCAAATTTTAGGATAACGAATAAGTATAGGGCGTGGTTTCAGAGGCCAAGGGTAGTGGGTAGGACATGATTATCGCTATAGGCTACATATTAGGGAAGAACTAACCCAAGTGGTGAATGGTAGAGTGGGGGGACGAGAAAGAGGGAGAGTGAGGATATGGAAAGGAGAAATGGCATAGCCCCAGGCTAGGAGAGGAATAACAATGGAATCACTAGGGAGGTAGGCCCTAAGGAGGGCATAGAGGGGAGATGGAGGAGATGGACAAGGAGGGGGAGGAGACCAGATGGATGTGGATGGGGGGAAATGGAGGAGGAGGTGGAGGAGATAGGGGAGGGACTAGAAGAGAGAGGGGAGAGGTTAGCATATAGGTTCCACAGGTCCCACCATCAGGACAAACACCAGCAAGTGCATCAGGGGTAAGATCATTTTTGGGTGGAGAAGGTACATATTTAGAAGCCCATCTATTATTACCCTAGGTTGCATATGTCCTGACTAGCCAAATGCTATGTTATGTTTAAAGGGAAAGAGATAATATCATGGGGGATTTAGAACATGAATTATAGGATGGACTAGAGACCATAGATGAGAGGGATCGACCGTGGTGTGAGAGATATAAACTACATGTTGAGAGGGATATGCTGCAAGGGGAGATGGATTCATTGATGGAGTAACTAGTCGTAGTCCAGGTAGAGAGAGGGGAAGGGAGGATAGGTGAGGTCCAATAGGACCAATGATTACAAAGGGAGGTGGTAGACCTCAAAGAGTAGGTGGGGTGGCACAGATCCATGTACCATGCCTCTTTTCTACATGATAGGATGGTTCACTAAATACAAGATAGATGATTTAGAGCTATTGGGATAGGGAAAAAGATAGGGACATGGATAGGGATAGGGATAGGGATAGGGATAGGAGGGTGACAAGTCAGATGACTGGGGGTACTAGTTTTGGGGTTGATCCATATCAGAGGATAGGTAAGGAGAGATACTAGCTAGGAAACAAACACACTTAGTAGTGGTCAGTTAGTCAAGGATTTAGTTCAGATGGCTAAGGTAGACAGATCAAGGATTATTGCATCAAGCGTAGCGAATGAAGGGGATGTGATAGGGCCTTTATATACACCCAAACAAGTATAGGTTACACATGTGTACAACTCATTGGAGAGACCCCAACCAAGGGTTATGAGGATACAGGTGTCTACAGTACCTCCATAGGATCCAATATAGGTTTCCCCAACTGCAAATCCTATATAAGACATGACCGCCCACCTTGATTCAGATATCCAAATGTATCCTCCCCTAAGAGAGGTATATATGTCAGGATATGTGGCTGATTTTTTACATATATGATGTATATTATTTTTGATAGCATTCTCCTAATCATGTATATTTTTTCTTTGATTGACACTTGGAGGATGTTGATACATTTAGTAATTCATTGATGTAAGATATGGGGGATATTCTTTTATTCTTTGTAGGATATATATATGATGTTGAATTTTGTGGGAGTTGTTGTGGCTATTAGCCAATTTTCTTATGCAAATTTATGGATGCATGATTTATTATCTACTGACATGTGTGATGCAGGATGTGATTTTTTTAGATGATTATGATACGAGACTAACAAATTGTGTGATTCAGGATGTGATGTGTTTATGGATTTTGATGTATGCTTCTGATATCTATGTGATGCATTGTGTGTGAATTGTGATTTATGCAAAATGCAATTATTGATGCTTTTTGGATGTAGGATGGATATGATATGTGTGTGTATAATGATTTAACTTTATACATGTGATGGATGCATAATTTATTTATGAGTTATGATGTTTATGTATGAATGATGCAAATTTACCATGTCTTAACAATGCAATAAAACTAAATGGATGAATGCAAAATTACTTAACAATGCAAGATAACTAAATGGGTGAATGGAAAATGACTTAACACTATAAGATATTTAATTACATGATTTAAATGACTTAATGTGAGACAATGAAAATAATTTTAATAATGCAAGCTAAATTAAAATGATTAAATGATGCAAGCTACATGGAACTAGTTTAATGTAAGCTAACTAAAAAGATTTAAATGATGCAAAATAATGTAATTGATTTAATGATGCAAGCTACATGAAAATTATTTAAATAATACAAACTAAATGGAACTGATTTAATGTAAGCTAACTAAAATGATTTAATTAATACAAATGTTATTAACAACTTGCCTAAAAATGAACATTTAAGATGGAATAAATGAATGAAAAAATTATACTAAATGAATTTAAAATGAGGCAACTAAGATGAGATAATGATAATGAACTAAATGTAGAATGAATGTGCATAATGAAGATAGTGATTATGTAACTAATTAATGAGAGGATTACAACTCTACAAAAATTCAATGAATGCAACCTAAATGCAAATTTTTAAAGTGATGCAACCTAAAATGAATGCACACTAGACTGAATGTAAGTGAAAGAGGATGCAAGTGAAAGTGGATGCAAGTGAAAAATGAATTCGAATGAGATGGGGTTTGGGATGGAAGCACGTAGGCGGGAGGCATATGCAGCATATCATGGCTTGAGTGAACCGTTACTATGAGAGGCTAGCTAGGATGGCAAGGGGAAAACATTTAAACAATCAAAATCCATGGTTTAGGCAATGGGATAGGTGTAGTGTGTTTTAGGTTTGCATTAGGATGAGGGGTTGTTTGTGGAAAGGATGGATGAGGGAGATAGGTCCATAGGTGATGATTGTATTGATGAGGATTTTTGTTGTGGATTTTAGATCTTTTGTTGATTATTAGGATTGCTTAGGTTTTTAGAGGATATTTTAGCTGGGGATTGGTGGGGGGATTTTTTTCTTGAATCTTGAGCACAGTGTATTTTGGGATGCAATACCACTATGTAGGTTGGAGCACATAGTTTTATTTAGCAACATTAAAGACTTGCCAAGCTTACTAGGAACTCATAGCCTTGTCCCTAGCATTGCATAGGACTGACTCAAAAACTACATAAGGGTTTCCCTAGCATCACACATAGACCAAAGAGGAGCCATGGTGGAAACAATATTGTAAAAACCATAGACAAACAATATTTTTCAAGTGCACCATGTAACCAAGAAGGATTACATGTTGGATGTTAAGGGTCACATCCGACTAACTCATAGGAATAAAATGAAATGATAAAAAACACTACCCCAAATTTCCCCCATTCACAACACACCATGATATAATGAGATTGTGGTGATTTTGAGGAGAGGAACAATGGGAAGCCATAAAGAAGATCATCAAGAATCAAAGAATCAATTGAAAATCAATGTGATAAATCCAAAATATGCCCTTTGCCAAAAGAGACTAACTGACTAACGGATGGTAGGATTAGCTCTAACATGAGGAAGGATGCATCCTAAAAGGAATTTTTTGATGAGGTTGGCTGAAAATTGGGTCTTGATGGAAAAATATGACTCTGGGACAACCACATAACCGTGGATTTCTATTGAGGCACTTGTTGAAGTACAAGGCTTGGTGACACAATGCAACTAATCATGTTTCTATAAGATGGGTGAGGATATGTACAATAGGACATGTTTATATAGTACAACTAGAGATAAATGATATATACAACATGTATTTACAAAATCTCACGAGTTAGGATAGGTTGACAAGTGACATATATATACAAAGTTCAAGACTCAAGATACGATGTGGTTTAAACTCAATATATATAGGAAGCTTAGGACGTTTGATAGTAATTCAACTTTTTGATGTGTGCCTGTGATAATGGAACACCCCATGAATAGGGATTTGTGAAAAGGATTGTGGTGGGGAGATAGTGTGCGGATGTGTAATTGTGATGGAGTGAGGTTTTGATAGATAATGGTACTGTCTACTATGTATGGAAATTTTTTTGAGTTTTTTACAAACATACTTTCCCAAGCCACTTGATTGCCAAGTTTTCATCATTGGATGATTATTTGTCTTTACTTTTTTGTATTTTTCATCCATTTTTTTAATTTTTTTGTATTTTCTTTGTATTTTTTGTTTTTTTGTTATCATCAAGGCACCTGTTTACTAGTTTTTCACCAAGATAATGATTTTTTTCAAGACATTTTTTATGCAAGGGTAGAGACCAAGAGGGGCCAAATAGTGGCACACCCTAATGATCCAGCTTGCTCAACAACACATGGAAGAAAATAACAGCACAGTGAGAGAGAGAATGCCAAATCTTTCATTTATTTTTCATCAAATAGATTCGTACATGCCGTGTTGCAAGACCTTCCTGGTTATAGCCTGAGATTAAAATAAATGACAGAAGTCCTCAAGCATGCGAGGATCTGTGAACTATCTTTAATCTAATATCTTATATCTTCTATCCAAAATTGACTCCCTAGACTCTAACCAAATAACTACATTTATACAAGAGGCTGCCAAACTTAGTCAGCCTTTAGATCCACAATCAATGGAAGAAATGATCAAATCTAGGACCACACACTTCCCAATGATTGATCTTAGCATTAAATTTGTGACCCATAATCAATGCACAAGTCGGCCTAAAAAAAAACTCAAAATAAACTACTCGGTAAGCAAGGATGACCGAGAAATAGACAAGCATCATCAAGTGCCAGTGAAATAACTGACTGCCCAGGAGATAACTGACCATCCTCGATAACCAAAGGAAACCGACCAACTACCAACTAACTCGGTCAAAGCAGGAATTGAGAAACACAGACAAAATTCAAAATATTTTTGCTGACACAGGATTTCCAAGGACTTGAGATGCTCTTGCATTAGACACCTGGGATTGTTTGCAATGATTCTCCGAATCATGAAACATGTCTGGTCCAAGCAGCATCCAAGTTGGACTGTGAAATCCATGAACTGTCTTCAATCGGTCTATTCTTCCACTTTACCAGATATTCCATTTATTGTTTTCCCCTTGTACTCTTGCCAATTCTTTTGTCTTAAATTTGTTCAACTTCCTCTTTCTACTTCGTAGGATATTTCATCAGTGTTGCCATGTCTTCATTAGTTTCATGATACTCATACAAATTAGCAATGTTGAAAATAGGTGATATATCCATGTCATCAGGTAACTCAATCTCATATGCATTTCCACTTTCAAATTTCCTCAAAATCTTGCAAGGTCCAAACTTCTTCATCTTCAGCTTCCCATATGTTCCAATAGGAAATTGACCTTTCTTCAACTGAACCATCATTTCATCACCAACATCAAAATCCTTATGTCTCCTAGATCTATCAGCTTTGTCTTTGTATTTATGATTAGTGTCTTCCAGCTTCAGCTTCACATCTTCATGAAATGTCTTCATGTACTCAACAAATTTTACTCCTTCACCACTTCTCTTACTTTCATCAGCAATATCCCTCAAATCAGATATGCCTCTCGGTTGTATGCCATTCACAATATCAAATGGTGTTTTTCCAGTATTCCTATTCACTAAATTATTGTATGCAAACTCTACTTGTGCCAACACAGAATCCCAATTACTTGGTGTGTCTCCAACTAAACATCTCAAAAGATTTCCCAAACTTTTGTTCACAACTTTTGTCTATCCATCGGTTTGTAGGTGAAATGTAGAACTATATTTCAACTCAATGCCAAATTTCTTCCAAAGGGTTTTCCAAAAGTATCCAACAAATTTACTATCTCAATCAGAGATAATACTCCTCCGTAATCCATGCAATCTAACAATTTCCTTAAAGAAAAGATCTACTACATGTACTACATCTGATGTTTTTCTACAAGGTATAAAATGTGTCATCTTAGAAAATCTATCCAAAATAACAAATATAGAATCATTACCTCTTATTGTCTTCTGTAAGCCAAGAACAAAATTCATACTAATGTCACTCCAAGGTTTCTCAGGTACAACAATCAGTGTATACAATCCAGTATTCTGACTTACTCCTTTTGCAACTTGACAAAGTCCACAACTTTTTACAAATTTCTGAACATCTTTATACAATTGCGGCCAAAAGTATTTCTCCTTAAGCAAATTCCATGTCTTATGAATACCAAAATGTCTAGCTAAACCACTACTATGTTTCTCCTTTATCAGATTAGTTCTCATTACTCCTCTCAGTATACACAACTGAATACCTTTAAACAACATACCTTCTTGAATAAAATATTCATCCCAATTAATATCTTGTTGATCTTGAATAGGTGCTCTGCACTTTCTCCACGACTTAGAAAAATTAGGATCAAACTCATAAGAATCTTTCATCTCATCAAAACCAAGAACTTCAATTTTCATCTCAGTCATCAAATATTTTCTTCTACTCAATGCATCAGCAACTCGGTTAGTGACTCCACTCTTATGCTTTATCACAAATGTATAACTCTACAAATACTCAACCCATTTCATATGTCTCTGATTCAACTTATTCTGACTACCCAAATACTGTAAATCCTTATGATCAATATACAACACAAATTCACTCGGTATCAAATAATGTCTCCATTTCTTTAGTGCTTGAACAATAGCATAGAAAGCAACAATTTTACCTTCTTGACCCAACATAGCTCCAATAGCACTACCACTTGCATCACATTCCACTTGAAATACCTTACTGAAATCAGGCAATGCCAAAATAGGTAATTCAACAACCTTCTGCTTTAGAGTCTCAAAACTTTTATTAGCTCCATGTGTCCACTTGAATTCTCTTTTATCTCCTCTCATAGTCTCAGCCATAGCATTACAAATTGAAATAAAATTCCTTATGAACTTTCGGTAAAAACTTGTCAAACCATGAAATGATCTTACCTCACTAGCATTCACAGGTGTAGGCCAATTCAAAATAGCTTCAACCTTTTCAAGATCCATTTTCAAACCATCAGCTGAAATTACAAAACCCAAATACACAATCTCCTCTTTCGTGAATGAACACTTTTTCAAATTTATCAGCAACTTTTCTTCTTTCAATCTTTGCAAAACTTGTCCAACATGCAACAAATGTTCTTCTCTAGTCTTACTAAATATTAGAATTGTTGGCAATTTGGCTAATGTGGATGCATAGATGTTTTCATTATGGCAACATATGATCTCTATTGAGAGCGCAGAATCTGGAATGCAAGTATGGCAAGTTGAATGAAGAAATTGTCTAAGTATGGATACAGTGATCCTGACAGAGCACCCGATGAAGATTTAGTTGGTGACATCCACTGGAGAAATATTTTTGTTTGCATAGTTAATTGAAGCTTCTATAGAGTATGAGGATACCCCATCTTAGTGCACATAAAGTTTGGAGTAGTACGGATGAAGTTATTCGAAGTTTACCGAAGACGGTTTTTGCAGACAAAACATTTTTGGAGATAGTATTAGCGAAAGAGTTAAGGAATTATTTTTGCTTGTCAAAATAATGACTTAACATTATGAAGGGATGACATACTAGATGTTTACTCTTTGATAAATATTTTGGAAGCCAACCATGTAAATTTATTAGCTCTAATAACTCATATATAAGGCATACTTGAAATGTAATGAAAAAGGTATGAACAATATGTGATGTATAAAAAGAAAGAAAAGGATAACTTGTGATAGTTATATATTGTGATAGCAGTAAAGGCTATTGATGTGAAGTTGTAAGCAGTACCATACTATAGTCAAAAACATTTTGTATTACCTATTTGGGTAGTGAGTTCAGCTGGTGATCAGGTTTTGTAATCTAACTCCTAACAGGGTTAAGGCTTCTAACAAGGCCTAAAGTCCTTTAACCAAGACATATCTACTATATATTGTAAATTGACTCCTAACAGGGTCCAATATCCCTAACAAGATACTTTTGTTTAGTGATCTTTGTGGGTACCATCCCCACCGGGGTTTTCCCTTGGCCAGGGTTTCCTCGAGAACATATCATGTGTTATGAGTTCTTTCTATTTATTGCTATGTATGTTAATCAACTTGATAATCTTTGTATGCACTAAAGTAATATGTTATATCCATAAGTGGGAAAAAGAAGTTTGTGAAATACTGATTCACCCCCCCCCCCCCCCCCTCTCAGTATTTCCTATTTCTAACAAGAATATCATCAAGATATGCAATCACAAACTTACCCAAGAATTTCTTCAAAACTTCATTCATCAGCCTCATAAAAGTACTTGGTGCATTAGTTAAACCAAAAGGCATAACCAACCACTCATACAAACCTTCTTTTGTCTTGAAAGTAGTCTTCCATTCATCACCTTCTTAGATTCTGATCTAATGATACCCACTCTTCAAATCAATCTTGGTGAAATATTTTTCTCGAGTCACACTATCCATTATATCATCCATTCTAGGTATAGGAAACCTATACTTCACTATTATCTTATTGATTGTTCTAGAATCCGTACACATTTTCCATTCTCCATTCCTCTTCAGTGCCAATACAACAAGTACTACACAAGGAATCAAACTTTCTCTGATCAAACCTTTCTCTAACAACTCTTGAATCTGTCGGTTCAATTCCTAATTCTCGATAGGTGTTAACCGATGAGGTGCCTTCACTAATACATTTGGGGTGAAATTGCGACGGCCATTTGCGACGGCAGGCAAATGTCATGCGGTTTTGCCCTTTTTTTTTCAAATATAGCCCGACACCGTCGCAATTTGCGACGATAATACATTTGTCACTGTCGCAATTGCGACGTTGTCAGGATATAAGCGCAAAATTAAAAAGGAACGTTGTCATGTGTGTTTTCAATAGCGCCGTAACCCTCCGCGAAATCACATCAGGATATAAGGGCAAACAAAATAAGAACGTTGTCATTTGTGTTTTCAACAGCGCCGTAACCCTCCGCGAAATCACATCGGGATATAAGGGCAAAAAAAAAAGAATGTTGTCATTTGTGTTTTCAACAGCGCCGTAACCCTCCGCAAAATCACAGCTACAATTTCTGAGTACGTTGGGTTTATTTTTCTTTTGTCATTGTTATGTAATCTGGTATTCAGCTGTTACAGAGCTAAAATACCCAGAAATGAGGACATATCTATGTTGAATTTATTGTTAGCGGCTTTGGTTATTTAGAAGTTTAATTTTATTTGTTCATCTTTCAAGCACAAACGTTTTGTGGACCGTAACGTCTTCATTGTTTCGGGTATGCAGTGAAACAGCCCTAACTTGCAATTGCGATGTTGTTGGGATATAAGGGCAAAAAAAAAAAGGAACGTTGTCATTTGTGTTTTCAACAACACCGTAACCCTCCGCGAAATCACATCGGGATATAAGGGCAAAAAAAACAAGAACGTTGTCATTTGTGTTTTCAACAGCGCCGAGAGAGATTCCCTCCGTGAAATCACAGCTACAATTTCTGAGTACGTTGGGTTTATTTTTATTTTGTCATTATTATGTAATCCGGTATTCAGCTGTTAGAGAGCTAAAATACCCAGAAATGAGGACATATCTGTGTTGAATTTATTGTTAGCGGCTTTGGTTATTTAGAAGTTTAATTTTATTTGTTCATCTTTCAAGCACAAACGTTTTGTGGACTGTAATGTCTTCATTGTTTCGGGTATGCAATGAAACAGCCCTAACTTGCGACTACCTTCACGGTACTTGTGTACATTATCATGTTGTCTTTACGGTGACTGTCCTCATTCAAGTGGCAATTACACAAGGGACAGTCACTGTGAGATGTCCTCATTTGTGACAAGGACAGTCACACTTAGGACATCTCATAGTGATATTCCCTTGTGTAATTTCCACTTGAATGTATTGCTATTGAACCACATTAATGCTTTTCTTCTTCAACAAATGAGGACAGTCACTGTAAAGACAACATGATAATGTACACAATTACCAAAAAATGATCTTGTTAATTGATGTAACACTTTGTCTTGCTCACTCCCTATCCTTCACTAGGGTCTCTTTAGGCCAATGTTTTGACTTGATAGGGTACTTAACTATCCCTACACTCTTTAGGTATCTCTACCCAAGATCCCACTCCTTCAACTAGTGCACACCAACAAGAAATACAACGAACTCTGCTCAATACCAATCTAGCTACTAGGACACTCCTAGTCTTGTCTTCACAAATTGAAACACATTCAACTAGAACTTTACTCCATGGAGAGGCTAGCCACTAGGACCTCTATTGGTTTCAATATTACTCCTTCACCTATAATTTTCATCAGTACTTCAATCCAGTTCATCAAACCATGCCAATTGCACCCAAAAATAGGCTGCTAGCAATTAGGCCTTTGTCAAGCCTTTTTGTTTATATTAAGCCACCTAAAGGGCTTAGGATTCAGATGCCCTTTATTGAGAACTCCAAGATATCTAAGGTCTTCTCCTCCTAGATTTTTTGTACACCAACTGCTACAGCCATGCCTGAAAACAAGTATTTTGACACAACTTGGACAGTCTGACTAAGAGTTTGTTTTCTTAGCAGCCAAAGAAACTCACCCAATCTTCTAATTTGACTTGGGGCTTCTTTAGATGTGTGTCTACCTCTCCATGAAATTTTAGTTGAAGCAACCAATGCATTCAACTTGTTGTAATCTTCTTGTAATGATTTGTCATCCCTAACTGTGCTCAACTGACTCACCTAGGACATCATTGCAAACATAGAAAATGAGCTTCCTAGGGCCCCTCCTTCCAAACATATAGTACATGGAGTCTCCTCACCCATTCCAAGAGCCCGTACAAAATTGACAATGGAATGATGAGCTAAGACTCCATTTGTTCAACCTGCCTGGTTCAAACCAATGATAGGGTACTTAACAAAAGAATTAACAAACTAGTTGGAATGCTTCAAAACTCAAAAAAAACACAACACAGAATAAAAAAACAACTTGTACTAACTTTTCCAATAGACACTGCGAGCTATCTAATCCATTAATCAACTGAAAACAAAGAAACAAAAAAACTCAAGAATTCACTAAAACCGTGTTACTCTACAAATCTTCTTAATTCCAAATGTTTTTCCCCCCAACCTTTTGCACAGATCGATGGAGGCCTCTTATAGTTGATCTGATGCCTAATTCAATGGTTTCATATAGTTACATAACCATCTTACTCGAAAATTCTCCCTTGCACAAATGTTGTCAATGTTGTGAATGACAACATTGACAACTTGTTACAACCTTTGGGATTTTGGTTCAAAACTTATTGTTCAAACACCATAAGACCCTAACCATGACTTAGTTAGGCTATTTAGACCTCACATAGGCCACTTCTACACTTCTTTGCCCAATTTGACCCCTAAATGCTTCATTCCCACTTTTGCCACAATATTGGTAACTTGGGTACAAATTGGCACTTGCCTTCACAAAGGTCACACATGAGGACATCTCACAGTGATCGATTGTCCCTTGTGTAATTGCCACTTGAATGTATTGCTATTGAACCACATTAATGCTTTTCTTCTTCAACAAATGAGGACAATCACTCTAAAGACAACATGATAATGTACACTCACTGTAAGGACAGTCACAAATGAGGACATCTCACAGTGACTGTCCCTTGTGTAATTTCCGCTTGAATGTATTGCTATTGAACCACATTAATGCTTTTCTTCTTCAACAAATGAGGACAGTCACTCTAAAGACAACATGATAATGTACACTCACTGTAAGGATAGTCACAAATGAGGACATCTCACAGTGACTGTCCCTTGTGTAATTGCTGCTTGAATTACACAAGGGACAGTCATTGTGAGATGTCCTCATTTGTGACAAGGACAGTCACACATGAGGACATCTCATAGTGATTGTCCCTTGTGTAATTGCCACTTGAATGTATTGCTATTGAACCACATTAATGCTTTTCTTCTTCAACAAATGAGGACAGTCACTCTAAAGACAACATGATAATGTACACTCACTGTAAGGACAGTCACAAATGAGGACATCTCACAGTGACTGTCCCTTGTGTAATTTCCGCTTGAATTACATAAGGGACAGTCATTGTGAGATGTCCTCATTTGTGACAAGGATAGTCACACATGAGGACATCTCACAGTGATTGTCCCTTGTGTAATTGTCACTTGAATGTATTGCTATTGAACCACATTAATGCTTTTCTTCTTCAACAAATGAGGACAGTCACTCTAAAGACAACATGATAATGTACACTCACTGTAAGGACAGTCACAAATGAGGACATGTCACAGTGACTGTCCCTTGTGTAATTGCCGCTTGAATTACACAAGGGACAGTCATTGTGAGATGTCCTCATTTGTGACAAGGACAGTCACACATGAGGACATCTCACAGTGATTGTCTGTAATGTCCCCTTTTTGGCTAACTTGGAAAACAGGAACAATTACTCCACTTCTCAGACTTACTCTATCAGATACTTACAATTAAACTAAGTAATGGAGGTTACTTAAGATATCAACCGCTATTTCAGATTCAATCACAATATGTGTGCAAGATGATATTGATACCAATATGTTTAATAGCACTGTCGGATATAATGATATGAAATATGCTATGAATATGATGTTTCCTATCACTTATAGTGATAGTATAATGATGGTATGTCTGATATAAATAGTATCGATATACAATCAATAAGTATTGCTTACAGCAATGTATTTGTTGTGTCTGATATGATGATGTAATTATGCAAATGTGTAATATCGCTATGAGTGATATGTTGCTATTTCAGATTCTGAATTATATGCTTGCAACTTCAAATATTGATGTTGTTTCTGACTATCCTTTCTATCTGTGCAATCATGGTGTTGTCTCTGATCTGCAATGATAAACTTGAAACCAAACTGCCAAAGGCAGATGCTCTATTGAGTATATCCAAATATGGATAAGTAAATAAAGTTCTAATGATGCCTTGAGTGACTGACGAGAATGCATTCTTATATTGTCTTTAACAAATGAAGAGATGCTATGAATGAGACGTGTCTTGTTTCTTCCTCCATGTCCCTTTGTTAATCACACCTTTCCATAATCCGACAGTTCACATAATATTATTTCATTATTTTCTAATCATAGATAACTCCCAGATTGACTCAATATCAAATCTTTTTATGAAGGTAATCTTCCCTAATTGGTAGTGCAACTAGTAGTTAACATCCATTGTGTTTGTATTAGTTTGGTCTAACTATCATTAGTATTTAGTCAATCGATATTAACTCTTGCCTTATCCCATATTGTTATGATGATATCCAATCTTTCTACTCTGATATAAGTCGATATCATTTTCTGATAATTGTCCATTTATTGGTTGATTGCTGGTAATGGAGTTTGATCTTCAAATTGACTTCCATTCCTGTTAATACTTAAGGATACATTGTACTTATTATCCATGACTGATGCCTCATTCATCAATAGCTTGTGATATAATCACTGATGCTTTTGTGTTTCTACAAGATGTGGTTTATCTCAGACAATCGATAATCTTTCAATCCTTTAGTCGATATCCTCCTATGTGGTGTCTATTGATATAGATAGTAGAATTCAATCTAGTTTATGTTATTGTCATGATAACATAGGAAGTGATGGTGCATATTTTCTAGCGGGTC
This sequence comes from Chamaecyparis obtusa, assembly GCA_027943335.1. Lineage (NCBI taxonomy): Eukaryota > Viridiplantae > Streptophyta > Pinopsida > Cupressales > Cupressaceae > Chamaecyparis > Chamaecyparis obtusa. The sequence goes on from BSBK01004783.1 coordinate 303,807, forward strand.
TTCATGTTTGATATTGCTTTATCGGATATGTCATTGTCTAAACTTGTGCAATTAATGATTATTTATAATATATGAATGGTTATCCTTCTTGCTTATCAATACATCTTCTGAAACACATAGCGACCTATCCCTTATTCATATCATGTTGATCTTGACTTCATAGTATTTGGTTCATTAATCATCCTCTCATGGTATCGATGTGTAATGACTAGTGATTGTTGTATCACTTCTTCATTCCTCATCGTGATAGATAATGCAGATGTTTAATGTAGATGTATATCGATTACAGATATTTGATATTGCTTTAAACGTTATTATTATTATTATTATTATTATTAATGTTATTGTTATTATTAAATATTATAATTAATGATGTTAGTAATATTAATAATATTATAATAAATATTATTATAGCGATAACATATTGTTTTATATTGAGAGGTTTATTAATATTATTTATATATTAAAATTATTATATCAATAATTGATTTAATATTATTACTTAATATATTATTATAATATAATATATATAATTTATTAATAATTATTTATTATTAATTTATATTATAATTATAATCATAATTATATTATTTATTAATAATTTAATATTATTTAATTAACATATTACTTATTATGCTAACTATATATTATTATTATCTTTTGATAATAATTATATATTATTGTTATATACCGTTAATAATAGATTATTATATATCATCTAATCATTTTATTATTATACTAAGTTCAATATGTCACGGCTCATGACATTGTCCCTTGTGTAATTGCCACTTGAATGTATTGCTATTGAACCACATTAATGCTTTTCTTCTTCAACAAATGAGGACAGTCACTCTAAAGACAACATGATAATGTACACTCACTATAAGGACAGTCACAAATGAGGACATCTCACAGTGACTGTCCCTTGTGTAATTGCCACTTGAATTACACAAGGGACAGTCATTGTGAGATGTCCTCATTTGTGACAAGGACAGTCACACATGAGGACATCTCACAGTGATTGTCCCTTGTGTAATTGCCACTTGAATGTATTGCTATTCAACCACATTAATGCTTTTCTTCTTCAACAAATGAGGACAGTCACTCTAAAGACACCATGATAATGTACACTCACTGTAAGGACAGTCACAAATGAGGACATCTCATAGTGACTGTCCCTTGTGTAATTGCCACTTGAATGTATTGCTATTCAGCCACATTAATGCTTTTCTTCTTCAACAAATGAGGATAGTCACTCTAAGGACAACATGATAATGTACACTCACTGTAAGTGTACATTATCATGTTGTATTACAAATGGACCTTATGTTGGTCGGGATATAAGTGCAAAAAAAAAAAGGAACGTTGTCATTTGTGTTTTCAACAACGCCGAGAGAGATTCCCTCCACAAAATCAAGCGGGTTATCATTTGTGTTTTGAACAAAGCGGGTTGTCATTTGTGTTTTGAACAGCACCGAGAGAGATTCCCTCCGCGAAATCAAGCGGGTTGTCATTTGTGTTTTCAACAGCCCTGAGAGAGATTCCCTCCGCAAAATCACAGCTACAATTTCTGAGTACGTTGGGTTTATTTTTCTTTTGTCATTATTATTTAATCTGGTATTCAGCTGTTAGAGAGCTAAAATACCCAGAAATGAGGACATATCTGTGTTGAATTTATTGTTAGCGGCTTTGGTTATTTAGAATGCTTCCCCACAATACTTAATTACACAAGGGACAGTCACTGTGAGATGTCCTCATTTGTGACAAGGACAGTCACACATGAGGACATCTCACAGTGACTGTCCCTTGTGTAATTGCCACTTGAATGTATTGCTATTCAACCACATTTATGGGCCCGTTTGGACCACGACACACAGTAGCATCTACAGAGAAGAATATCCCAGGTGTAACAAGTTGTAAGAATATACCAACAGTTCTAAGAAGTTCCCTAGCACGTAGTAGCATCTCCAGAGAAGAATATACAACATGAGGGTAGCCACTGTAAAGACAACATGATAATGTACACTCATTGTATGTGTACATTATCATGTCTTTACAGTGACTGACCTCATTCAAGTGGCAATTACACAAGGGACAGTCACTGTGAGATGTCCTCATTTGTGACAAGGACAGTCACACATGAGGATATCTCACAGTGACTGTCCCTTGTGTAAGCCACTTGAATGTATTGCTATTCAACCACATTTATGGGCCCATTTGGACCACGGCACACAGTAGCATCTACAAAGAAGAATATCCCAGGTGTAACAAGTTGTAAGAATATACCAACAGTTCTAAGAAGTTCCCTAGCACATAGTAGCATCTTCTAATTGTCTATACCACTTCACAAGGTATTGTTTGCACACATTGTTTTTGGTTCTTTTGATGACCCTTGTTTTGAAATTGCTATTAGGCCTTGTAGCTTATATGTTTTGATTGCTGGAGAGCTTCTAAAGCTAAGCAAGAAGACCATTGCACGAGTTATAGCCACGCGCTCAGGTTTGAAAATTGTATATTTTTTAATCTAATGTATATTTTAATCCTTTTGCCATGTCATGTAATATGTCTTGCCTTGTATCTTATATGTTTTGAAATTGCTGTTAGGCCTTGTAGCTTATATGTTTTGATTGCTAGAGAGCTTCTAGAGCTAAGCAAGAAGACCATTGCACTAGTCGTAGCCGCGCGCTCAGGCATGAAAATTGTATATTTTTTAATCTAATGTATATTTTAACTAGACTTTTAAAATATTAAAGGATAGGTCTAAGAAGATTTGTGTACTTTTGACAATTTTGCTTAGTCACTAAAAGTTGTAGACCGAAGTTTTCATAGCCCAATTTTTGCTTCTTGCGAAGAACGATCATGTCAGATAATATAAGTGAAGAACAAAATAGGGATACAATCACTAGATTGTGGTCTAACTTGAAAAGAAAAGGTGATGGAAAATGTTATTGTCCCTACAAAATTTGTAAGGGCTTAAACCGTAGAAGATTGCTAATCAAAATAGTTAAGAGACATTGTAGGGAGAATGGTCACATTGAAGGGGGGCATGACTATCATCCACTGGTAAGTTGTTCATTATATCATTTTAACAATTTATATACATATGAAATCACTTGATGATGAGTTGAAGATCATGGTTTATTTATGTTAATCAATTTTATATAGGTTGATCTCCCCAGGGAAGTACATGATATGGAGGAACATGGGGGTGCGAATATCCAAGGTGAAGATAATGATCCCATGGAAGATGACGATCATGCGCCAGAAAACACAATTGAAGATGATGGTATAAATACATTGATCCATGACACATTTAGTCCAAGTGGATCTGATCATGATGATGATGATAGCCTTGATGTACCTCTACTTGAGAAGGCATACGAGCCCCTATACAAAGACTCCCAAACAAATCTTCTCTCTGCTATATTGTTGTTGTTGAACTTGAAGGTTATGAATGGTTTATCCAACATAACAATGTCACGTATGTTAAGGTATGTCATATATGTCTTTATAGTTAACAAAGGGTGAATAATGTACCACTAATATTGTTTATATTAACAACTTATATTTTTTGCTGTAGATTGATAGGTGAGTTTTTGTTACCACCATCAAATATTCTACCTCGCTCATATCGAGAATTATCTGCTATTATGAAAGCTATTGGAATGGAGTATCAAGCAATACATACTTGTCCCAATTATCATATTATATATTATAAAGAACATGAATTTGCAACACAATGCCCTGTATGTCATACGAGTAGATATCGAACAGATCGAATAACAAAAAAGGTGCCTCACAAGGTTCTTCGTTACATCCCCATTATTCCACGGATGCGACAATTATTCAGGTGTACTAGCTTGGCACAATTTATGGATTACCATGCACGCAATAGAAGTCGAGATGACATTATTCGAATCCCTGTGGATGGTTCAGCATTTATGCACATAGAGGAAAAGTGGCAACACTTCAAAGAAGAACCTCATAATCTCAGGCTTTCATTGGCAGCGAATGGTGTCAATCCATTTGGAGAGATGAGATCTGTTTGCTCGGTGTGGCCTGTTTTTGTTATCAACAATAACATTCCTCCGTGGATGTCAATAAAGAGGGAGCACATTATGTTGGCAATGATTGTTCCAGGTATTTTATCATTTGATAGTTATTAATTTACATGTACTTACAAATCTTACAGTAAAATGGTCACAATAATTATGTAATGTTACTATTCATTCAAGTAGGTAAATATCAAGTTAAAGATATGAATGTATATATTGAGCCTCTTATTGACGAGTTGGTGGAGTTATGGAACGGTGTCACTATGTATGACGTGTCTAGACCAATAGGACAAAGACAATTTCAATTCCATGCAATACTTGTATGGACAATACATGATGCCCCAGGGCTAACACATTTTTGTGGTATGTTATAGTGAATTCAAGTTGCCCATGATAATTCTAATTATAAAAATCAACATATTTAATAATCCAATTATATCATTATCTTGTAGGTCTTCAAACAAAGGGAAAATTTGCATGTCCAGTTTGTGGTCCAAAGATGAAATCTCGTCATTCAAAAAGTTTAGGAAAGCATGTGTTTGATGAGTACAGACACTTCCTCCACAGGAATCATAAGTATCGAAGTATGGAAAAACATCTTTTCAATGGGAAAGAAGAGACTACATCAAAGCCATGAAGAATGACACCTCGCCTATGGAAGTTGGAATATAATAGAATCAATCGTCGAGGTAATGTCGTTCCACTTAATGGTTTATGTTTGTAATTTATATATTTCTATTGTGATTTTTGTTTACTAATTATGTAATTGATGATCGTGAAGGTCGTCAAGGCACTACTGACAACCTTCCAAAGGGACTAAAAAGCTATCCCAGACAATTTAGTAGGTTGCCCTACTACGAGGACCTACAAATTGTGCATTTGTTTGATCTTATGCATGTTGGAAAGAATATAACAGAGACATTGTGGAAAATACTGGATGGAAGGCGTGACAAAGAAAAAATTGTCAAAATTTGTAATGACATTCATGAATCCAATCATGCACTGAAGAATTTCATTCACTCAAATAGCAATAGAGATCAGATTAATATAAGTGCCCTTCCTTGGTTATTAACGGAGCAGCAAAGTGATGCCATAAAAGAAGTCATACGAAAAATTCGATTTCCCACAGGATTTGCTGGGAACATAAGCAATCTCATATCAAAGAAAAGTGAATTTGGGCCAGGGCTCAAAATGCATGATTGGCATACTTTCATCAAGGTAAGTTATGTTCTTCTATATTTACAATATATTCATAAACTACGTGTACTATTCATTATGTTATGTTAGAAAATAATGAAATGATTGGTTTATAATTACTGCAGTACGTGCTACCTCTATCTCTCCCAGAGCACTTCAACAATAACATCAAACAAGTGATATATGATCTTGGAAAATACATGAGGTAAGCAGTAATATCTGTTCAATTTGTTGTATATATTTATTATATTCGCGATTTGTTTTTCTTGCTATGTAATCTATTGTATATTATTTTGTAAAGTCTCGTATTTATATATTTTTTGTGACTTGAATCTCTTAATGTAGGTGGTTGTCATCTAAAGAAATCCATAAAGAAGATATAAACTATTGGAAGAGAAGAATTCCTCATTTATTGTGTGAAATGCAAAAGTGTCTACCTCCAACTTTTTTCAATGCACAAGAACACTACCTCATACACCAAGTTGAGGAGATTAAATTATGTGGACCTGCACACACTAGGTCAATGTGGATGGTTGAGAGGCACTTGAAATCTTTGAAGGCTTTGGTTCGACAAAGAGCACATCCTGAGGGTTCTATGGTAGAGGGATACATGGTATACCAGACTATGGTGTACATTACTGAATATCTTCCTAAGTTTGCTTCAAATATCCATGTAGATCGCATTTGGGATCTCGACCCTTTTAAAAAATTCAAAGGGGAGTACTTGATGGGGAAAGGTAGATTGAGGAAAGTGACAGGTAATAAATTATAAGATGTTATTGTAATAAATTATTTCTTAATCTTCAAAATAAATCGGTTGTAAGTCGTCTATTTTTTTTTTGTACAGTTGCTCGAGAGTGGGATGCACTACATTTGTATATTGCAAACAATCTTGATTGGATGACGGTATGGATTGAACGATGTCAACATTCTGGTCACACATTAACATGGGAAGGTGTATCTTCATTGGTTAAAGAAGCTCATCGTAATGGAGATTCTAATGTTACGCAAAGGGAAATAGATTTAGCATATGGTTTAAGAGATTTCCAGGTACGTACAAAATTATTAATCACCCGTATGTTTATCAACTCACGATATAATAATTTTGACATGTTTCACATATTATTGCAGGTTAAACACCACAAGGGTATGTTCTGTAATGGTCAAAAATTTCGCGTCAAAGTGTTGGATGACACGAAGAAAACTTGTGATTCTGGAATAACTGCAGTCTTTCAAGTGACTAATATTTCATCTAGAAATGACTTAGATCCTCAAGAGTCTAAAAATCAATACTATGGCATTTTGGATGATATACTTGAGTGTGACTTTAGTTCCTTCAAATTAGTACTCTTCGTTGTCAAATGGTACAGGCTACGACTTAATCCAAATGATCTTAATAGAACTGTTATTGAACATGATAATGGATTTACAATGGTTAATACAAGGTCGTTTGAGCCAGTTGGGGATGAGCCCTATGTTCTTCCAAGCCAATGTGAGCAGGTATTTTACTCAGAGGTTTCACATAAACCGGGTTGGTCATTTGTTGTTAGACATGAACTGAGAGGAAGGACGATAAAGTATAATGCGATGGAAGAAGAAGATACCGAAGAAGTAGAAGATGATGTAGATGATGATCACGATCGACAATTATTGGATGATGTTCCTGAGACAAATTTTCATGAAGAAGAAGAAGAAGATGATGCTGCTACTGATGATGATGATGAAGATGATGTTGATGTTGATGATGATGATGTTGATGATGACGACAACGACGACAACGACGACGACGAGGATGATGATGATGACAACGATGACGAGGATGATGATGATGATGATGATGATGATGATGAGGATGATGGTGATGAAATTTAAAGGTATGCCATCAATCCTTAATGTATTTAATATTCATTTCTTGATAGAAATATATTTGTCTTAAATGGTTACATAGTTTATTCATTATCTATTTAAAAGCTATAAGTGTTATAATGTGTACATTTTAATGTTTTTAATTTTTATGTGATGCTTATGATGGATGTGATTATGATTATGATGTGATTATGCTCACGATAATTGAATTAAATTTGCAAGAAATTGAACCCCTTTCAAGAGCATCCCACACAGTCTCATGGATCGACAGGTATAAGTCAATACACCTTATAGAAAGTCTATTTAATACACTTATCAATAGTAAGATTGATGTCTTCTAAGATCTCTCCCATTTGCAGGTACCAGCAAATAGGTATTTGTCAGAAGTGTCTTCCTCGAGTGAGGGAAATATAGGAATAGAAGAGGAAAGTGAGACATGCAGTTTATCTAGAATAGGGAGATTAACTAGAGGTCAAAGGACTAGAAGGAAATTCAATAAACACATGAAATTTTTCCTTGCTCAAGGGGGGTCATGTTCTTATGATGATGAGACGAAAGGCGACATCGAGGTGCCCTTGAGGTACCAACATCTACAGAAACATTGGGTACCCAAGGAACTTCCTCCAATAAACACTGATTTTTGTGTTAATGAGAGGATATATCGCATAGCACCATCATCATTACATGGTTTGGGCCTATTTTCTATGGATGGCATAAAGGTGTCTTACAACAAAGTTTCTAAATTGATGGAGTATGTTGGACCATGTTACGATTACAAAAGTTGGATGCATATTGTTCAATATAAAAAAAGTATGCGTAGGTATGCACTCTCGGCAAATTATATACAATAGCAAGACAATAATCAAAGTAAAAGTGTGGCTATATGCATTGATGGAAGGCCAAAAGCAACAGGGAATATTGCGGGTTTTATAAATAGTACACGACCTGGGTCAACTATAAAGCAACCCAATTGCATATTTGAGGTGCGCGAGGGAAATCGTGTATTCATCTGTGCGATAAAATCAATACGTGCAGGGGAAGAGCTGCTTATTGATTACAATTTGAACCGCATAGATACAAACGAGGCTACTATCATGGGGGTGGTACATACTATTAAACCAACTTCTAATCAATGACTCCAACATACCATTTAGTTATTAAATTTTTGGCTAACATTTTTATACTTGATCTTTGACACAGGGGCACAATATGGAGCAACCGCCCGAAGGTGATGGTGATGATATTCCTAGCTCATCTACACATGAGCAGGTAAAACTCATTGTAATTGTGCAAACTAGATAGAAGTAAAATGTTATTTTTTTTAATGTTATTTTCTTCATTGTTTTGGAGTAATTTTGATAATACTAATACTATTGTTGTCACAGAGGGCCGGTGGTCGGAGAGAGGGAAAGCAACCTGCAGTCCCTCAGGAGTCCCCCCTTGTGGACCCTTTTTTTATTGATTTAGCAGAGACCGATGACCCGATCAGTTCCATTAAAAAGCTGCTAAAGAAAATTGGGAAAGAACTTCTACGTTTGGTATCCATACATCCTCAGACTCAGGAAATAAAAGACAGGGCAGCTGAGTTGTTGCGCACTTCTGAAAACTTTAAAGTAAGTATTAATGAAATTTTTAATTATTACAAGAGTTCAATAATGGTTTTTATGTTATGCTCTTTTATGACATTAATTAAAATATGGATGCATTGTCTTTACAGAGTTATTTGCATAATTTTGAACCCCATTCCCATGATGAGGCCGGTATTGCAAGTGGTTCAGGTAGATCACATGTTCCATTCCCCACTTGTGTTTTCCACTGAATATATATAGGAATGATCATAATCATTGACAATACATGCTCGAACAATCTTTTTTTTTAATGCTCTAACAATCTTGTCCATGCTAGTCCATGCGTTCTATATTTATGCATGCTCTAACAATTTTATTCTTCAGCTCCTTTCCATGATGATATGACAACACCGCCTCCATCCAGGACAGCCACAAATGTCTTGCCGACTGCCATGTCAACAACACACAGCCTAAATGCACCAACTGTTGCACCATCTACTGGTACACAAATCCCTCTTTTTCTCTCTTTTGTTATGTGTTTAAGTGTTATGTGTTTACGATGTAGATCCCTTGATTGTGTTTGTGCCATGGGTGCTCTGCACCAATTTATTTCCCTTGAAGTATTATTTCTTGGAGGCATTTGATAATGGTTTTCATTTTTTGCAATAGGAGATGCAACAAGTCCCGATGCAACATCATTTCCTGGATGTTCCCGTGTTCCTAGTACAGGAACGGTGAAGGATTGCGTATTGATCATCAGCGACGATGAAGGCGTTCCCTTAAAAGTATCCAAACTTCCAGGTACTTTAAAGTTATTATTATTCTATAGTGATATAATAGTAATTTAGTTTTTGATCACTCTTCATCGACTAATGATCCCATGATTATTTTGTAGGGAATGATATTTTTTGGCGAAAACTTGGTGACGAGTGTTTGCGGATATTCGGGCCCACCATACGTACATGGTGGAACATCATATCCTAACTAAAACCCCAAACCACTATTTTGATTTCATATCATTGCTAGAATAGTTTTCCTTTTCATCAATTTCTTGAACTATATTAAAGGTAGCTTCTCTTCATTTATGAGTCTAACATGTTTTTTTTTACTTAAAAGGTGGAATAACCAAGATAAAAAGTTGAAGGATGATCTTGTACATAGTATGACCCAGCTTTTTGGACCTCGTGCATTCGAGAGAAACAAGCTCCTTGAAAGAGCTGGTTTATGTTTGAAGTATATTAGGGACCAGTACAGGAAATATTTAGAGGTTAACCCAAGGTACGAGCGTCCGCCCTGTGTTCTTGAGGCTGAGTGGCAGGGTTTGATTTTGGATGGAAAGTATAAAGCCGACATGAAAAAAGGAATTACGCCAGTAGAGAGTAGAGCAAGGTATGTGATACTTTTGAGAATGTAATTATGTACTAATTAACCTCTAAATTTTTCCTATACTGGTCTCTAACATATTTCAAACTTTTCATAGATTGCCTGACACATCAAAGGCAACAAAGGCAAGATTAGAAAAGCACGGGACACACAAGCTCGGCTCTGGTGGTTTTTCCAAACTTCAAGCACGAGTTGTAAGTATTAGTAAATGAAAACTTGTATCAATTTTTTTATATATTGCAAGGAAATTTTTTTTGATCAAACAATGCAAGTAAAATTCACCATACCAAGAAAAAATGTAGGGGTCAGAGTTCAATAGATGCCTCACAGAAGAGGACAAGAGAATTGGCTTCCAACAAGGCTATAGAGCCGTGGCTGAACGGCTACGAGCTGAAATCAGTGTGTAAGGTTCAAATAATGATGCATCTGAGCCACAGGTAAATAAGCTAAATGAAATTTATTTCAAATTGAATACTTTACCAATTAGTCTATTTGATGTTAAGTTCTAATATAAAGTGAGTATATCTATTTTAAGAAAGCAATGATAACAATGTGTAGGATATTGGAATGCAGCCTGACAATCCTTCTACACAATCTATGCATAATGAAGGTTCGCATGATGTGCATCCTAGTGGTGGAGGTATACATTTGCTATTAAAATTTTTATATGTAATTACAATTGGTGTTTGGATTAATGTAACATTTTGTATAGCAACTGTAGAGGATCGAGGGGTCGGTGCTCATGAGCATGTTGAGGTTGAGTCTAGACAAAATGATGTGGCCAAATCAGGTAATTAAAGAGCGCCACAGTTATGTTCTTTAAAATAATTAAATACTTGTAACAATTATAATTAAATATTTTAAATTTAACTCTTTTATTTGTTATTGTAGAGGACCCCCCTTTGCAGCAGCATAGGAATTTGAGATCATCAAGAACAAAGAACAAAACAACTGATGAGGGGGGTATTGATGATAACACTGATGCTCCTCTTAGAGCTTACATAGAAAAAAAAATTAGAAAGAGAAAAAAGAAATGATTGTCATCTAAATACCTTAATTGATAATGACTGAATTTTATGTCTCAATGAATTTAATTATGTGCTAATGAATGTTCATGAATTATGTGTTTATTTTCATATTGATGAATGTTGTGTGTTAACGAATCTAATGTGTTAATGAATGTTATCATGTGATATTGATTGAATGTTACATTTTATTAATAATTGAAAGAATGAATGAATGTTAGATGTTAACGGGGAATGTAGAGTGATGTTAGGGGGAGGGGGGTGGGGCCAAATGAGCTTCCACCTTCACGTGGTTGGCCCTGTTTAGTAGAGAATATTAAACTATATTCTCGAAACAAAGTGAAGCTCAATAAGATACTAAATGAGTCAAAATGGTTATCAAGGTCCTCTATCCATAAGATACTTGTAGTCAAAATGGTTATCTAGGTCCTCTATCCATTCCATAAGTTATTCACCATTCAAACTTCCTCCATAACAAGGAATGTGCTCTAGGTTAGTCATGAAGCCTAGCATGGACTCTCTGTCAGATAGAGCCACTATTTCAGAGCCTTTTTTGTGCATTTCCTTCAAGCACTGTACAGTGTACGGATGTGAAAGGGAGGGCAGACCAGTGTGGAAGTTAGAGTATTTATATCTTATGCTTTGAGAGTTTATTTGGTAGATTCAAGACACCTTATATCAAAGTTATTCCTTTTTCTTATCTGTTGTTCTGTCAAACCCTCATTTTTTGGGTTATTGCATTCAAATGGCCTTAACTTGCAAATAAACCATAGGATATCCTCTGTTCTTTGTAAAATGCAAGTTAAGGGGGTTTATTTTCATATTTTAAAAGCTTTGGAATAGGATACTAAGCCAGAGAATTTCAAGAGCAAGCCCTAGGTCAAGAATCTCAATGTTCTTGACTAGGAGTTGATGGATTATGCAAGATCAGAGGGTAGCGGCAAGTAAAGGACCTCAAACCTTGTTGAATCTAGATCTTTAGAGCATGGTGGACATCTTCAAACTCTGATCTTGGTTTCATGCACCCATTTTCAATGCCTTGTTTTGGAACCCACACCCAAAGGCATGCATTAGGTCTGCGGACTCAATAAGGACATTGATATGCTGGAGTGGAGTCAAGGTCTGGGAGTTGGAGGATTGTTAGAACATCAAAAAGGGTACTCAAAAAACATATAAGTTCATAAGGTCCTTTGTCAAATTGAAGAGTTATTGCTGCAGAACAGGTTTTGGAGACCTACTAGAGTCACTAGGTCTATTTGGACCCGTTTGGACCACGACACACAGTAGCATCTACAGAGAAGAAGTTTGGTATGCAATGGTCTTGAAACCTCCTGAGAAATTCTTGGTATGCATTTGTATGGTGCAAAAGCTTCGTTGAAAGAGAAAAAGAAGAAAAGAATAGAAATGATTTTTTTTCTTTTTATGTCATATACTGTAACCAGCTACTTATAACTTGCAAAAATTATTATAACCATTTGAAATTGAAACTTAGTTTAATGTGAAACTGAGAACTGCTTTATTAGAGCTTTCTGTGATTTAGATTCAGACATCAAGAACATTGTTTGCCTAATATTGTGATTAATGTTTATTTATTAATATCTCATACTGACAAACAATTGATAATTGTAGGGAAAACGTCATTGGGGGTCTTTGAGGATCCACCAGAAGCCAAGGAGAAAATGTATTCAAATGCTAAAGATGGTGTAACAGTCCTTACAGCTATTGAACCTTGCTGTGTAGATCATCTCCGATTCTCCAAGTTCAACAGTACTGTGGTATTCCTTTGGATACTTCTAATGGTAAATTTCAGACATCAAGTTCTTTTCGTATGAAACTACTACATTTGTAATCTGTAGTTTTAAAATTTTAGTTTATAAATGTTCATCAGCTTTAGTTCGTATGCTGCCATTTCAAGTATGATTAATGAAGTTACCTTTATCACAGGATGAAAGTGAGCAGTCAGCATACTGGTACGGAGCTGGCAGCACTGATACGGTGACTAGGGCATCGTTTAATGGTGGTATTGTGTTTTCCCGTATTTAGGGCATCGGCCTTTTGAAGCATTGCCTTCATCTTTCTTAAGTCTGAGTTTTAAGTTTGTTTATCTCTCTCGGCGCTATTGAAAATACAAATGACAACGTTCTTGTTTGTTTTGCCCTTATATCCCGATGTGATTTCGCGGAGGGTTACGGCGCTGTTGAAAACACAAATGAAAACACAAATCCCTTGTGTAATTGCCACTTGAAGGAGGACAATCACTGTAAAGACAACATGATAATGTACACTTACAGCCCGTGTACATTATCATTGTGTCTTTAGAGTGACTATCCTCATTTGTTGAAGAAGAAAAGCATTAATGTGGCTGAATAGCAATACATTCAAGTGGCAATCACACAAGGGACAATCACTGTGAGATGTCCTCATTTGTGACTGTCCTTACAGTGAGTGTACATTATCATGTTGTCTTTAGAGTGACTGTCCTCATTTGTTGAAGAAGAAAATCATTAATGTGGTTCAATAGCAATACATTCAAGTGGCAATTACACAAGGGACAATCGATCACTGTGAGATGTCCTCATGTGTGACTATCCTTGTCACAAATGACTATCCTTGTAAAGACAACATGATAATGTACACATACAATGAGTGTACATTATCATGTTGTCTTTACAGTGGCTTCCCTCATGTTGTATATTCTTCTCTGTAGATGCTACTATGTGCTAGGGAACTTCTTAGAACTGTTGGTATATTCTTACAACTTGTTACACCTGGGATATTCTTCTCTGTAGATTCTATTGTGTGCCATGGTCCAAACAGGCCCATAAATGTGGTTGAATAGCAATACATTCAAGTGGCAATTACACAAGGGACAGTCACTGTGAGATGTCCTCATGTGTGACTGTCCTTGTCACAAATGAGGACATCTCACAGTGACTGTCCCTTGTGTAATTGCCACTTGAAGGAAAAAAGCATTAATGTGGTTCAATAGCAATGTATTCAAGCGGAAATTACACAAGGGATAATCACTCTGAGATTTCCTCATTTGTGACTATCCTTACAGTGAGTGTACATTATCATGTTGTCTTTACAGTGACTGTCCTCATTTGTTGAAGGAAAAAAACATTAATGTGGTTCAATAGTGATGCAGAGTAGTCAGGGCTTTTAGAATATACAAATATACATCCTTAACTCTCATTCCACCAAGGAAGAAGGAATTCCAATGCTTGAAACGTGAGTTAAGGTCTTTACATCAGTCAAACCCTGAAAATGAGGGTTTGTAAACAATGCACAGAAAATTTGAAATAACTTAGATATAAAACAAAGAGAATCAATCAAACCAACTTCCAAAGCATCAGATGTCACTATTACAACTTCCAGGCAAATTTTATCATCCAACCACCATCCGTACAGTCGTACAGAGTTCATTTTTCACCAGAAATGCACTAAAACAGGGTTATTTTTATTTTTTATGAAAGCAAAATGATTACAATACTGGTTCTCTGTCTGTCTTCGACCATTTGAAGCCTAAAATAGGCTCTCCAAACATTGGTTCAACCATCTAGGTGGTTAGAACAGTTTATCCAACAAATGTCAACTTTGCTAAGCAACTTTTAAAGTTGCATTACAACTTTGCAAACAACTTTGCCGAGAAGGTTAAAAATGTGTTGTGAAACTTTAGGAACCTTATTAAAGTTATTTTGGACCTTCAAACTTCTTAACAACATCTAAAAGACACCTAATAAACACTTACTATGCTCATTTCATCCAAGGACTCAAAAGATGCCCAAGGTTTATAAGTCACCAAGGGGTCTTGTGTCCAACAAGTGGATGTTTATAAGGAGATAAAATCAATCCTTAATATTTATTACAAACCAAGAAAACATCTAAAACTCCTATTCTAATTTATTGTCATTCAAAAAGACTCTGATTTGTCATTCAAAAAGACTCTGATTTGTCAATCAAAAGGACCTTTCACCAGTCAATCCTTCAAAGCTCCAAGGTGAAAATCTTATGTTCCAATTGATAGGATTTGACTCCTTGGCTTCATGGCAACTTCCTTCAATCATGGTGTCTTTGGCTTGCATTAGGGATGCCCCTGCATCAAATAGCAATGTATTCAAGTGGTAATTACACAAGGGACAGTACATGCCCATTAAAGTTGGTGTTTTGTTATCCAACATGACAATGGAGACAACATACTCTGTGTCAATTTTACTAATCAAATTTCCCTCCGCCAGGCAAAGCAACAATCTGGGTATGATAAGGTGAAATTTTGTATTCCTTTTGGGTATGATAACAGTTCCAGTTTCCAATAAGATGGTTCATTTTTATAATCTAGCTTCAATTTCTCTTGTGAAAATCTTTTTTTCATTTTATGGGTGGTAAAATATAATTATTATGCTAGAGGTGTGTACTTATGGATGATAATGAAACAAAATGATAAGATTTAAGACTCTTGTTTTTTTTTTAAATAGCAATTTAAGTTTCCTTCTATTATAAATTACTATTTTTCTATTTTTTAATGTATCTTTCCAAATCTTTTATATCAATTTTATTTATGAAATATAAATATATTAATAATGTTTTAGTGTTTTTAGGATTAGTTTATATCAATTCTATGTATCATCATTCGTCATTCAATTGTCAGTATTATTAATTTAGACTGTGCAATTGTAGAACTACTCGAATATGGGTTGGATGGATACTCAAGCAGGGGAACCCTCCTCAAATATCTCAAGCAGTGAACTTGGAAAAATGTGTCCTGAAGGAACCCTTTCCATCAGAGAGATAAAAGTACAAACAAGTAAAAGAAGCAGGCTCTGCAAATATGTTTTTGAGAAGAAAAATGATAGATTATTCGAGTATGGTTCATGAGGTATATCTAAAAAGACATTTTTTTTCTTATTATAATAAAAGAGGAAGTTGTGAATGTCAAAGTTGAGTGAAACAAAAATTATTTTCATCAAATTTTATTAGGCTTGCTTTTGGGAATAGTTTCTTACAATATTGCTATTAAGATTTTTATTTTGTAGTTTTTAGATTAGGTTTATAAAATTATATTTCATGAGTAGTGATTCATATTAATCAATTAACGATACTTTTGGAAGGTATTTTCAATGTGTCAAATTTTGATATTTTTACAAGAATTAGATTGTGTAATTTTTTTAATTAAAGTCATTGACTCATATTTCATAAATAATAGTTCTCATGAATCCATCTCTTATAAGATTGAATAGTCTATTTAGGAAGTATTTCTGATAGTATGTCAAATTATGATATTACTATTACCATTAGATTGCATGGCTTTGAAGTCAACCTCGTTGACCCATATTCTTCTCTGTAGATGCTACTATGTGCTAGGGAACTTCTTAGAACTGTTGGTATATTCTTACAACTTGTTACACCTGGGATATTCTTCTCTGTAGATGCTACTATGTGTCGCGGTCCAAACGGGCCCATAAATGTGGTTGAATAGCAATACATTCAAGTGGCAATTACACAAGGGACAGTCACTGTGAGATGTCCTCATGTGTGACTGTCCTTGTCACAAATGAGGACATCTCACAGTGACTGTCCCTTGTGTAATTTCCACTTGAATGAGGACAGTCACTGTAAAGACAACATGATAATGTACACATACAATGAGTGTACATTATCATGTTGTCTTTATAGTGGCTGCCCTCATGTTGTATATTCTTCTCTGTAGATGCTACTATGTGCTAGGGAACTTCTTAGAACTGTTGGTATATTCTTACAACTTGTTACACCTGGGATATTCTTCTCTGTAGATGCTACTGTGTGCTGGGGTCCAAACGGGACCATAAATGTGGTTGAATAGCAATACATTCAAGTGGCAATTACACAAGGGACAGTCACTGTGAGATGTCCTCATGTGTGACTGTCCTTGTCACAAATGAGGACATCTCAAAGTGACTGTCCCTTGTGTAATTGCCACTTGAATGAGGACAGTCACTGTAAAGACAACATGATAATGTACACAAGTACCGTGAAGGTAGTTGCAAGTTACGGCTGTTTCATTGCATACCCGAAACAATGAAGATGTTACGGTCCACAAAATGTTTGTGCTTGAAAGATGAACAAATAAAATTAAACTTCTAAATAACCAGAGCCGCTAACAATAAATTCAACACAGATATGTCCTCATTTCTGGGTATTTTAGCTCTGTAACAGCTGAATACTAGATTACATAATAATGACAAAAGAAAAATAAACCCAACGTACTCAGAAATTGTAGCTGTGATTTCGCGGAGGGAATCTCTCTCGGCACTGTTGAAAATACAAATGACAACGTTTCTCTACATTATCATGTTGCCTTTACAGTGACTGTCCCTTGTGTAATTGCCACTTGAAGGAGGACAGTCACTGTAAAGACAACATGATAATGTACACTTACAGCCCGTGTACATTATCATGTTGTCTTTAGAGTGACTATCCTCATTTGTTGAAGAAGAAAAGCATTAATGTGGCTGAATAGCAATACATTCAAGTGGCAATCACACAAGGGACAGTCACTGTGAGATGTCCTCATTTGTGACTGTCCTTACAGTGAGTGTACATTATCATGTTGTCTTTAGAGTGACTGTCCTCATTTGTTGAAGAAGAAAAGCATTAATGTGGTTCAATAGCAATACATTCAAGTGGCAATTACACAAGGGACAATCGCTCACTGTGAGATGTCCTCATGTGTGACTATCCTTGTCACAAATGAGGACATCTCACAATGACTGTCCCTTGTGTAATTCAAGTGGCAATTACACAAGGGACAGTCACTGTGAGATGTCCTCATTTGTGACTGTCCTTACAATGAGTGTACATTATCATGTTGTCTTTAGAGTGACTGTCCTCATTTGTTGAAGAAGAAAAGCATTAATGTGGTTCAATAGCAATACATTCAAGTGGCAATTACACAAGGGACAATTGATCACTGTGAGATGTCCTCATGTGTGACTATCCTTGTCACAAATGAGGACATCTCACAATGACTGTCCCTTCTGTAATTGCCACTTGAATGAGGACAGTCACTGTAAAGACAACATGATAATGTACACATACAATGAGTGTACATTATCGTGTTGTCTTTACAGTGGCTGCCCTCATGTTGTATATTCTTCTCTGTAGATGCTACTATGTGCTAGGGAACTTCTTAGAACTGTTGGTATATTCTTACAACTTGTTACACCTGGGATATTCTTCTCTGTAGATGCTACTGTGTGCTGTGGTCCAAACGGGCCCATAAATGTGGTTGAATAGCAATACATTCAAGTGGCAATTACACAAGGGACAGTCACTGTGAGATTTCCTCATGTGTGACTGTCCTTGTCACAAATGAGGACATCTCACAGTGACTGTCCCTTGTGTAATTGCCACTTGAATGAGGACAGTCACTGTAAAGACAACATGATAATGTACACAAGTACCGTGAAGGTAGTTGCAAGTTACGGCTGTTTCATTGCATACCCGAAATAATGAAGATGTTACGGTCCACAAAACGTTTGTGCTTGAAAGATGAACAAATAAAATTAAACTTCTAAATAACCAGAGCCGCTAACAATAAATTCAACACAGATATGTCCTCATTTCTGGGTATTTTAGCTCTGTAACAGCTCAATACTAGATTACATAATAATGACAAAAGAAAAATAAACCCAACGTACTCAGAAATTGTAGCTGTGATTTCGCGGAGGGAATCTCTCTCGACACTGTTGAAAATACAAATGACAACGTTTCTCTACATTATCATGTTGCCTTTACAGTGACTGTCCCTTGTGTAATTGCCACTTGAAGGAGGACAGTCACTGTAAAGACAACATGATAATGTACACTTACAGCCCGTGTACATTATCATGTTGTCTTTAGAGTAACTATCCTCATTTGTTGAAGAAGAAAAGCATTAATGTGGCTGAATAGCAATACATTCAAGTGGCAATCACACAAGGGACAGTCACTGTGAGATGTCCTCATTTGTGACTGTCCTTACAGTGAGTGTACATTATCATGTTGTCTTTAGAGTGACTGTCCTCATTTGTTGAAGAAGAAAAGCATTAATGTGGTTCAATAGCAATACATTCAAGTGGCAATTACACAAGGGACAATCGATCACTGTGAGATGTCCTCATGTGTGACTATCCTTGTCACAAATGAGGACATCTCACAATGACTGTCCCTTGTGTAATTCAAGTGGCAATTACACAAGGGACAGTCACTGTGAGATGTCTTCATTTGTGACTGTCCTTACAATGAGTGTACATTATCATGTTGTCTTTAGAGTGACTGTCCTCATTTGTTGAAGAAGAAAAGCATTAATGTGGTTCAATAGCAATACATTCAAGTGGCAATTACACAAGGGACAATCGATCACTGTGAGATGTCCTCATGTGTGACTATCCTTGTCACAAATGAGGACATCTCACAATGACTGTCCCTTTTGTAATTGCCACTTGAATGAGGACAGTCACTGTAAAGACAACATGATAATGTACACATACAATGAGTGTACATTATCATGTTGTCTTTACAGTGGCTGCCCTCATGTTGTATATTCTTCTCTGTAGATGCTACTATGTGCTGGGGAACTTCTTAGAACTGTTGGTATATTCTTACAACTTGTTACACCTGGGATATTCTTCTCTGTAGATGCTACTGTGTGTTGTGGTCCAAACGGGCCCATAAATGTGGTTGAATAGCAATACATTCAAGTGGCAATTACACAAGGGACAGTCACTGTGAGATGTCCTCATGTGTGACTGTCCTTGTCACAAATGAGGACATCTCACAGTGACTGTCCCTTGTGTAATTGCCACTTGAATGAGGACAGTCACTGTAAAGACAACATGATAATGTACACAAGTACCATGAAGGTAGTTGCAAGTTACGGTTGTTTCATTGCATACCCGAAACAATGAAGATGTTACGGTCCACAAAATGTTTGTGCTTGAAAGATGAACAAATAAAATTAAACTTCTAAATAACCAAAGCCGCTAACAATAAATTCAACATAGATATGTCCTCATTTCTGGGTATTTTAGCTCTGTAACAGCTGAATACCAGATTACATAATAATGACAAAAGAAAAATAAACCCAACGTACTCAGAAATTGTAGCTGTGATTTCGCGGAGGGAATCTCTCTCGGCACTGTTGAAAATACAAATGACAACGTTTCTCTACATTATCATGTTGCCTTTACAGTGACTGTCCCTTGTGTAATTGCCACTTGAAGGAGGACAGTCACTGTAAAGACAACATGATAATGTACACTTACAGCCCGTGTACATTATCATGTTGTCTTTAGAGTGACTATCCTCATTTGTTGAAGAAGAAAAGCATTAATGTGGCTGAATAGAAATACATTCAAGTGGCAATCACACAAGGGACAGTCACTGTGAGATGTCCTCATTTGTGACTGTCCTTACAGTGAGTGTACATTATCATGTTGTCTTTAGAGTGACTGTCCTCATTTGTTGAAGAAGAAAAGCATTAATGTGGTTCAATAGCAATACATTCAAGTGGCAATTACACAAGGGACAATCGATCACTGTGAGATGTCCTCATGTGTGACTATCCTTGTCACAAATGAGGACATCTCACAATGACTGTCCCTTGTGTAATTCAAGTGGCAATTACACAAGGGACAGTCACTGTGAGATGTCCTCATTTGTGACTGTCCTTACAATGAGTGTACATTATCATGTTGTCTTTAGAGTGACTGTCCTCATTTGTTGAAGAAGAAAAGCATTAATGTGGTTCAATAGCAATACATTCAAGTGGCAATTACACAAGGGACAATCGATCACTGTGAGATGTCCTCATGTGTGACTATCCTTGTCACAAATGAGGACATCTCACAATGACTGTCCCTTCTGTAATTGCCACTTGAATGAGGACAGTCACTGTAAAGACAACATGATAATGTACACATACAATGAGTGTACATTATCGTGTTGTCTTTACAGTGGCTGCCCTCATGTTGTATATTCTTCTCTGTAGATGCTACTATGTGCTGGGGAACTTCTTAGAACTGTTGGTATATTCTTACAACTTGTTACACCTGGGATATTCTTCTCTGTAGATGCTACTGTGTGTTGTGGTCCAAACGGGCCCATAAATGTGGTTGAATAGCAATACATTCAAGTGGCAATTACACAAGGGACAGTCACTGTGAGATGTCCTCATGTGTGACTGTCCTTGTCACAAATGAGGACATCTCACAGTGACTGTCCCTTGTGTAATTGCCACTTGAATGAGGACAGTCACTGTAAAGACAACATGATAATGTACACAAGTACCGTGAAGGTAGTTGCAAGTTACGGCTGTTTCATTGCATACCCGAAACAATGAAGATGTTACGGTCCACAAAACGTTTGTGCTTGAAAGATGAACAAATAAAATTAAACTTCTAAATAACCAAAGCCGCTAACAATAAATTCAACATAGATATGTCCTCATTTCTGGGTATTTTAGCTCTGTAACAGCTGAATACCAGATTACATAATAATGACAAAAGAAAAATAAACCCAACGTACTCAAAAATTGTAGCTGTGATTTCGCGGAGGGAATCTCTCTCGGCACTGTTGAAAATACAAATGACAACGTTTCTCTACATTATCATGTTGCCTTTACAGTGACTGTCCCTTGTGTAATTGCCACTTGAAGGAGGACAGTCACTGTAAAGACAACATGATAATGTACACTTACAGCCCGTGTACATTATCATGTTGTCTTTAGAGTGACTATCCTCATTTGTTGAAGAAGAAAAGCATTAATGTGGCTGAATAGCAATACATTCAAGTGGCAATTACACAAGGGATAGTCACTGTGAGATGTCCTCATTTGTGACTATCCTTACAGTGAGTGTACATTATCATGTTGTCTTTAAAGTGACTGTCCTCATTTGTTGAAGGAAAAAATCATTAATGTGGTTCATTAGCAATGTATTCCTAGCATCTGTACCTGCATCTCTCTTATATACTACAAGTTACTTGCCATCAGAAATTGTAGTTCCCTCACGTGACATTGATGGTGAAGTGTTCTTTTCAAAACCATCATCTGTGGTTACCAATGCTCCTATTTTAGGCAATAAGTTTGTTGCATTCCATGAGCCATTGGTCAAGTTTCTTCTACGAGCTTCTGATGCCTCAAAATCTAAGCAGCGCCTACGCATGCCTCGTTGTGGTTGATTATCATTCTGTACATGAATTATAATGAGTAATCAGTTTTGGGCCTTGGAATCTTGTATGTAACATGCACAGGCATTTCATGGCTAAATGAATCTATTTAAAAGCATCAACTTTTCTTACATGATGCTGGATACATAAGTAGAACAAGCGTATATCAAATTGGAAGCAATCAGAACTCCACAATGACATATTATTTAGAGTACTCTTCAGTTTAAGTAATAATGCATATATTGACACTGTAAAGACAACATGATAATGTACACTCACTGTAAAGACAACATGATAATGTACACTCACTATAAGGACAGTCACAAATGAGGACATCTCACAGTGACTGTCCCTAGTGTAATTGCCACTTGAATGTATTGCTATTCAGCCACATTAATGCTTTTCTTCTTCAACAAATGAGGATAGTCACTGTAAAGACAACATGATAATGTACACTCACAGTGAGTGTACATTATCATGTTGTCTTTACAGTGACTATCCTCATTTGTTGAAGAAGAAAAGCATTAATGTGGCTGAATAGCAATACATTCAAGTGGCAATTACACTAGGGACAGTCACTGTGAGATGTCCTCATTTGTGACTGTCCTTACAGTGAGTGTACATTATCATGTTGTCTTTACAGTGGCTGTCCTCATTTGTTGAAAGAAAAAAGCATTAATGTGGTTCATTAGCAATGTATTAAATTAATTTATTTTTTTTAATCCACCCACGGGCGTCGCAATTGCGACGGCAACCCGTCGCAATGCGATGCAGGCGCCCGTCGCAATTGCTTGGGAGGTCCGTCGCAATTGCGACGGCCCTCCAAAGCCATGCGACGGGGGGGCGACGGCCATGCCGCTAACAAATCTTAGTCACATTGCGACGGGATATGTGTCACAATTGCGACGGCTACCCATAGACGTCGCAATTTGGGACTAAAAAATAGCGACGTCTATGGGTGTTGCTATTGCGACACATAGCTGTCGCAATTGCGACACATAGCCATCGCAAAATGACCCCAAATGTATTAGTGCTTGTTCAGTAAACTAGCTCCAAGGATTAGATCCATACAATGATCAATACTTCTTTTCAGTGGAAAACCATCAGGTACATTATTAGAAATGATTTCACTATACTCGATGATTAACTTATCAATCTCCTCAGGAACACTATCCTCTATTTTCTTACTCAGTTTGTTAGGAATCACAGCAAAACATACATCATTCTTTTTCAAATCCTTAACAAAATTTCTTCCTTCCATCAAACAAACTTTCACAGATGTGAAAACATTACTAATAGGTTCTTCCATCAAAGGTAACAAGATTTGTTTCTTTCCATCAGCCATAATAGTATACTTATGCAATCTCCCATCATATATAGCATGTCTATCATATTGCCAAGGTCTACCCAAAAAAATATGACAACAATCCATAGGCATGATATCACACAACACCTTATCATAGTACTTTCCAATTTTCAAATTCACATAACATTGTTCACTTACCAAGAGTGTATGCTCATCTTTGATCCATGAAATCTGATAGGGCTTCAGATGTTCTGACCTTTTCAACTGCAACTTTGTGACCATTTCCTCAGATGCCAGATTCTCCAAGCTACCACTGTCAATGATTACCTTCCAAACTTTGTCATAAACTCTACATCTGATCTTGAACAAACTTTTCCTTACAAGATCTTTGTTTTTACTTTCATTCCACAGTTCTCTCCTTACCATCAAGTTATTTTCCTTCTCAGGTTCATTCGGTGACTCTTCTTGCACCAAGGCATTTCTACTGCTACCAGCCTTCTTACTTACATGTGTACATTCAAAAGATCTATGTCCTTCTTCTCCATAATTGTAACAAGTTCCTTGGAAACTTCCTCTACTATAACCACCTTGGTAGTTACTGCCTCTGCCTCTAGATGAACTTTCACCTTTCCACTTGACCTTGCCTTTATCCAAACTTGTCTTTTCAGGTTCAGATCTACCATTTTCACCATTAGATCTACCTCTTCCTCTAGGGAATCTATCACCTCTTCCTCTTTGTTTTTTTTCATGTCTCTTATTCAATTTCTCCTCAACTCTCAATGCAAATTGATAAGCCTCTTCAATGTTCTCTATCTTGACCAAACTGATTTCTTCTTGCATGGAAACTCTCAAACCATTTAGGTATCTAGCAATTCTTTCCACATCATCTTCATCATGTCCAGATCTGATATCTAATCTATAGAATTCCTCAGTACATTCCTTTACCGAGCTATCTTTCTGCCTTAAACTTTGCATTCTCCAAAATAGGTTAATCTGATAATCACAAGGTAAGAACTTTCCTTTCAACTTATTCACCATTTTATTCCATACCTTGATTTTTTCTTTGACTTTCCTCTTTTTGTCCAGCTGTAGATGTTCCCACCATAAGGATGCATGACTTTTCAACTTTGTGCTTGCAATTTTCACCTTCTTGTCTTTAGGAATGTTTTCATACTCAAAATACTTTTCCATCTCTATGATCCAATCTACCAATTCATTAGAATCCATTTTTCCACCATACTTAGGAGGATTAAAATGTGGTGTAGACTTCAGACTTGTCAAAGCTTTCAAAAATATTTTTTCACCTTGATCCATCATAGGTGTAGGTTCTGCATTACCTTGTTCCACCTCAACTTCATCATCACTAACATCCTCAAGATGTCTGCCTCTTCTTTGGGCTATCTCAACAGCTTCTAATCTAGCAGCAATTTGTCTTAGCATATCTACCAATCCTAGATCTGCATCTCACCTCCCACGAACCATCTTGAAAATCCTCTATAATTGCAGGTCAGATCTAAATCTGCCACCCCATAATAATTCAACTAGGTTTTCACAAGAAGGAACCTACAAATGTAGGTTCGCAAACCTAGATCCAGATCTCACCTCGCTCTGATACCACTTGATGCAAGGGAAGAGACCAAAAGGGGCCAAACAAAGGCACACCCTAATGATCCAGCTTGCTCAACAATACATGGAAGTAAATAACAACACAGTGAGAAAGAGAATGCAGGATCTTTCATTTATTTTCATCAAATAGATGCATACATGTCGGGCTATAAGGCCTTCCTAGTTACGGCTAATTATTACAATGAATTACAAAAGTCCTCAAGCATGCGAGGATCTGTGAACCATCTCTAATCTAATCTCTTCTATCTTCTATCCAAAATTGACTCCCTAGAATCTAACCAAACAACTACATTTATACAAGACGCTACCGAACTGAGTCAGCCTTCTGATCCACAATCAATAGAAGAAATGATCAGACATGGGACCACATGCTTCCCAATGATTGACCTCAGCATTAAATCTATGACCCATAATCAATGCACAAGTCAGCCTCAACAGAAACTCAAAATAAACTACTCGATAAGCAAGGATGATCGAGCAATAGACAAGCATCGTCGAGCGCCAATGAAACAACTGACTGTCCAGGAGATAACTGACCATCCTCGGTAACCAAAGGAAACCGACCAACTCGGTCAAAGCAAAAACCAAGCAACAAGGACAAACTTCAAAATATTTTTGGTGACACAGGATTGCCAAGGACCCGAGATGCTCCTGCATCAATTTTTCACTTTTTAATCTTTTTTAGATTTTCTCAGATGCATAGGATTCATTCCATAGATAGGGCATAGAAATTATTTAGATGAATGATGTTGATGGGATCATTCATAGGCTCCTCTTTGGGTGTTGATAATTGGTATGCTCCAAAGATGAAACAAGTTTTAGGGACCAAACCAAGTAGGATCAAATTTACCTTTATTTTCCCAATCTGCTTGTACTTTTTTATTTTCTTTGAGGACCATGTCTCCCACTTGGACTTGTCATAGATGGACCTATTTTTTTTGGTATAAAACTTGGTGATCATATGCTTTCTACCTCTTCTCATCTAACAGGTCTAGTTGTGTGAGGCATGCTATGGGGTAGTCTTCATGAGTGATATCATTATTTAGGGACGTGCATAGTGAAGGTAACTCGACCTCAATTGGTGAGATGACTTAAACACCATATACAAGAGAGTATGGGGTGGTTCCTATGGGAGTGTGGAAGGAAGTGTGATATTCCAAGAGGGAGAGATTGGTTTGGAGGTGTTAGTCACAACCAGAATCATTGAAAACCTTTTTCATGATCTTTAGGATGGTTTTGTGTATTGCCTCAGCTTGTCCATTCCCTTGGGGAAATAAGGACTAGAGAAGTGGTGATGGATGTGGAATTGGTCATACAGATCTTTCATGTGTTATTTTTCAAATGGAATTCCATGATCTGTGAAGATGGTGGAGGGGATTCCAAACCATCAAATGATGTGGTAGAGGAAAAATTTGGATGTCTGGACACCTGTAGTAAGGGTGAGAGGAATCACTTCAACCATTTTGTGAAGTATTTAGTGGTTGTGATGATATATTTATGTCCATCTGAAGAGAGGTGGGTTATATTACCAACGAGGTCGAAGTCCCAACATGAGAAAGGACATGGCAGAGAAATGCGATGCAAGTCCTATGCTAGAGCATGAATCAAATTAGCATGATGCTAACATGGTGAACATTTTTACAAAAATGCACAATCATCATGTTCCATTATGGGCCACTAGTACCCTTCTTAAAGAATCTTATTTTCCAAGACCATACCGCTTGTGTGAGCACTGCACATCCCATCATGTACCTTCTATAAATCCTGGGTGGCCTTGTTCGAGTCTAAACATCTAGAGATAGGGTTATGATATCCAAGACAATATAAAGTGTTAGCTACTAAAGTGTAGCGGGATGCTCTATGAATAAGGTTTTGGCATAAGGTGTTTTTGAGGTAGGGGGATATGATACCATTTTTTAGATAAGCATGAATATTATGGTACCACACGGACTAGTGACCAACCAAGACAAATACCATTTTGGAATCAACGTTCTCATATGCAAGTGAGTGTAGCTTCTTAGCTATTATTCATATTGTATTACATCTAGAGGGATTTCTAGTAAGGACCTGATAGTTGCCATTGCATCTATTGCCTTTTTTTTGTGATTGGGGTACTTATGTGAATTGTAAGCTCAATAATTGTCCTTTCATTTTATCTACTAACTCATTGTAGGGTAATATCTTGTCATCCTTTGTTTGAAACTCATAAATGACCTTCTTGATCTAATGAGTTTAGAATCTCCAAACACTTGCAGTTCTATGATGTTCCACTACACAACTATCTTGAGGCCTAAGATGAGCACCTTGTATTCTGAAATATTTTTGGTACAGGGGAATCCCAATTTAAATGACTTTGGGATGTATTCTCCTTGAGGAGTGATGAAGATAATCCCTACCCTTGATCCGTGTGATGTGTAGGACCTATCAAAATATAGCTTCCATATTGGTTGTTCTTCGATCATACATAGATGCTCATCATAAAATTTGAGCACCAAAGGATATGCATCCATGAGGAGTGTCTCATCTAGCTCATCTTTGATGACTTGGACTTTGATTGCCTTCCTGTCTATATATTGTATATCAAATCTACTAAGGAGGATGACACACTTTTACATTTATCATGTGAGGGTTGTTCATGAGAGGAGATATTTAAGCAGATCTATTTTACAAATGAGATGCACTATGTGATTGAGCATATAGTGGTGCAAAAATAACATAAACTATCGCAAGGCATTATTTTTCCAATGGTTTGTAATTGAGCTTATAACCCACAAGTACACAACTAATGTAATAGATGGCTCATTCCTTTATGTTGCTATCAAGTTGTACCGAGAGTGCCCATAATGTCGTAGTGGTAGCTATTATGTACAGAATGAGTGGTTCCCCTAGAGTAGGCAGCACAAGGATTGGTGAATTTTCCAAGTATTCCTTAATTTTCTCAAAACTTCTTTGGCACAAAGGATCCCATTTGAAGTTTGCATCCTTTTGTAGTAGGTGAGTGAATGGTTGGCACTTGTCTATAAGATATGATATGAATCATCTGATAGATTTTAGTTTGCCTTGTAGACTCCGTAATTGCTTGAGTGGCCTAGGGGGAGGCATTTCCACAATAGATTTCACCTTTTAAATATTGATCTCTATGCCTCTGCATGATACGATAAACCCTAGGAGCTTGCTTGATGTGATCCTGAAGACACACTTCTTGGGATTGATAATTTAAACTATAATGATGTAGACGGTCAGAGATACATTCCAACATACTGAGGTTTTCTAACCTTGTTTTTAACTTTTCTAGGATGTCTTCCACATAACCTTCCAGAATCTTGCGGATCATGTTGTGAAAGATAACGGTAATGGATCTTTGATATGTTTCCCCTATGTTCTTTAAACCAAATGGAATCATGTTATATTAGAAGGTACCCCATGGGGTTGTGAAGGCTATCCTATGTTGATCTTATTCTATAATTTGTATCTAGTTATATTTAGAGAATCCATCCATGAGTGATAGCATCCCATGCCCGACAGTGAGATCTATAATCATATCAATATTGGGCAAAGAGAAATCATCCTTTAGACATGCCTTGTTGAGTTCATGGAAGTCAGTGCATATTATTATTTTTTCCCAAATTTTTAGAGAATGGAACCATATTGTAGATCCATTATGAATAATCTATGGAGCATATGATTTTTTCCTATAAGATATATTCTAGTTCTTCCTTAACCAGCAAGGCCACCTTGGGATGCATTTTTTGGAGCTTTTGTTTGACTAGCTTGGTGCTCAGGTCAACTATGAGATGATGGAAAACCAAGTTAGGGTCCAATACAAGCATGTGATAATATGACCATGCAAAGTTTATTGTAGCCTCTTGGAGAAGTATGATTAAGGCTGCCTCCTCTCCCTCGGATAGTGATACTGTGATATATGTTATTCTAGGACATTTATTAGTTCCCAGGTTTACAGGTTTGGTTTATTCAATGAGTATAGATTATTTCTCTAGCCTATATTTGTGGATAATAGAAAGAGGTATGTTTTTATCTTTTGGTGCCTTAGAGACATTTTTTCCAAAAGATACACCCTTTATTTTTACTTTTTTGGATTCAAGAAGTGCCCCGGAGGGGTTATCACAAAAAGACTCATCTTGTTCTTTTTTATTTTTATTTTTGTGGTTGAAGCCTTCCTCTTCCCCAAAATATCCTTTAGGGTCTAGCTTGTAGACATGTGTTGAAGAGTTCCCATCATCTTTCTATTGTTCTATTGCTCCCATGAACCCTAGGAGCTCTTCCTTGCTTCTAAACTCATCAATATGTGCAATGCTTGATTGGTCCCAGTCTATGGGTTTGGGGTGGATGAGTGGGAGGTCAATAAAGTTGATGGCTAGTTTCAGATGGATATAATTTCCCATGAAAGTTTTTTCATCAAATATATCATCATAGGATTTCTTTATATCCTCTATAAGGATGTCTTCGACTTCTACTATTTCACCTTACATATCCGAGAGGGTAATGTTGGGTGCATTAGTACCCCCAGTTATGGTCTCGCACCCTTGTACATGTAGGCAAGCTATTTTGTGACCAAATATAAGGCCTCGATGTCTTGGGTTTTGAGAAGCTTCCAATGGGTCTTTCAATCCACCTTCTCCAGGTCCTAGACCATGGTCATGATAGTTCTATTGTTATGTGGCCCATTTGTTTGATGTGGGGTATTTATCTTTGAACTACCTGATAAGTTTAGTGTCAAGCAATGGGGGATCTTTGTATAGCCATCTATTGATATTAGGATCCATCTCTTGACTGTTCAGGATGCCATGTGATAGGAACATGCGTGAACCCCTTTTCTTTAATTCAGGTTCCTCTTGTTGGGTCTTTCTTTAGTTAGATGGGAACCCCTAAGCATGTAGGTCAAAGGATAGGTCCCCTATGTGAAGGCATTTGTGAGGATATATTCACCACAGCCCCTATTGTTGATCTTAATGGTGGAAAGAGTGGAGACAGGGGTTGTTTCTTTCTCGCAATGGGGTTAGGAGGGACTATTCATAGAAGTGCCAATATTGATTCTGGGACACTAGGTATAGTGGGGGAATGAGGCTTCTAATGCACGATAGTATGTTAAGGTTTATGGATCAACATGGATGGTGATTTTTGTGCCTTGGTGTTGGAATTTGATGCACTGATGGTAGGTAGAAAGAATAACTTTCATAGAATGAATCCAAGGTCGGCCAAGGAGGATGTTATAGGGGATGTCAAGATCAATGACATGACATATGGTTTTTTGTATTGCAGGGCCTAGCATGATGGATAACAAAATGGTACCTTCTAAGGTGCACTTCAGGTTGTCATAGGCCTTGATGGTAATAACCTCATGTGATATGGCTACTTTAGTGTATCCCACCTATTGGATGAACTTCAATGTACATAACTTGAGGTTCAAACCATTATCTATCATGACCCACTTGATTGCGAAGTCATTAACGATAATGACGATGTGGAGTGGGAGATTTTGGTCTGGTTTGATGGATGGAATGTTGGGAGGGTTAAATGAAAGGGCATAAGAAGAAGATAAATGTACCACAAGGTTCTCAAACTGAATGGTGTTAATTTTTGTACCACATGTCACTTGGAGAGATTTATTGATGATTTCTTGATGGAGGAGTAAGGTACAAAAAAAATCTAAGATAGAAATTTGGGTAGGGGTATTCCCAAGGTGTTCGAAGAGGTTGTATTATGCAATGGATGATGAAAAAGAAATGGCATCAACAATAGATATCCTACCCCTACGTGTGGTGGCTACACACCGACTGCCTACACCTTTGACATGAATGACATTGATAGTGGGCTCAACTTAGGAGATGCATCCAACAAATTTTGCATAATTGATATAGGCAGTTGTGTAATCTTTTCCATTGGCATGGTCACCTTGCTTACCTTTACCTTGGTTTTGGGCCTGTGTGTTTGCATTGATTGTGCTTTTTCTAGAATTATGTTGAGGAAAAATATTTTGATATATTTAGAGATTAGCATTGGGTGAGGCCTAGGTAGGTGCATCGACTTTGATCTCCTTCTTGTCTATGAGATCCTGGATATAGTATTTGAGTTTCATGCACTTCATGATAGTGTGTCCCTTGACATGGTGATTCATAGTACTCTTTATGTTTGTTCCATGGAGGCTTTGGGGTTGACTCATCGAATGGATGGGTTTGAGGATAGATGATCAAGTTGGTGTTAACCATTCGATGGATGATTACATACAAAGGTTCACCAAGAGGAGTGAAGGTGAATTTTTAATTATTCTAGATGTGTGGATTGTTTTGTCCTATGGTGAGTAATATAGCATTAGTCTAATTTTCTAGGGGTTGGAAATTTAGCATTGCCTATTGGTAGGCTGCCACAGGTTCTTGATAGATAGGTGTTCTTTGTTGGTATGTTGGGATAGGTGTTTTTGGGCTGACCACAACAACTTAGATGTGCTTGGTATCAGTGGCTTTGTTAGTGACCATATTTTTATTTTTGTTCTAGTAGTGAGGCTGGTCATTATTGGTCCTATCTTGTTGGTTCTCTTTATAGTGTCTGATTCTATCATCATCCAAGAGGCATTTCTTGATGTCCATCCCTTTTCCTTTGATATCTTGGTAGGTCTGGATATAGTTCATGCACATGAAGTGGGAAACATTAGATGCAAATTATCAATAAATATCTTTATGAGGTGTTTCTCTGGTGCTTGACATGATATCCTTATAGTGATGTTTTTCCATCTTTGCAAGTAATCGGCCATGCTCTCACCTCCTTTTTGTTTCAAGTTGCAAAGATCCAAAAGAGATAGGTCACCCTTGATGTTATGTGTGTATTGTGCTATAAAATTTTTAGATAATTCTACAAAGGTTGATACTGATTCATAGGGTATTTTGTAGAACCACTCAATGGTCATTCCTCCTAGGCTCTTGGGAAAGAGGCACATGATAAAATTGTTTCTTTAGGTAATCTCTTGCAAAGCCATGTAGAATTCCTTGATATGGTTGACTTGATCTCCCTTCCCCTAGTATTTGTCAAACTTGGGGGCCATAAAATATTTGGGGAATGGGATCACCATGATAGATCTATCAAAGGGATAAGGACAAACCTCCTCAAACTTAAAGGTCTTCCCTTCAGTCCTGGACCTAAACTCCTTAAGTGCATTCTTAATTTCCCCCCAATCTTGGTTGGAAGGTAATGGAGTGGGTACTCTCATTAGGAAAGGGTTGGATGGTACAAGTGAATACTGATGGTTTTGAGGAGGATATTATGGGATTTGGTAAGGGTATCTCCCTGCTATGTAGGAATATTGGAGTAGGTTTTGTGATGGAGGTTGGGAAAGGTATAGTTGTTGGAGTGTGGAGGTGTATTACTGTGAGGGTTATGCTAGTGTTCGTTGTTGTTGAGGCATGGAAGGATATTGCTATTGTGCAAGTAAGTATTGCTACTATGGAGGTGGTTGGTAGAATGATGTGGGATTTTGATGCATATGGATCTGGGGTTGGCTGATGTATGTGGGATGTATGCCTACATTGTTGAGGGATCGAATGCTTCCTTGGACATTTTTTATAGGTTGTGGTAGTATAGGATAGTTGGAGAAATGGGAAGAGATATTTTGTTGTGGTGGTGGTATATTTTGAGGGATGGAAGATGGCATGACTAGATAGTTAGTGAATGTAGGGATGAGTGTAGTTTGATGAGGAGGCGGTAGTGGTTGAGCTATAAATTAGATAGCCATTTATGGGATGATGGGATTAGAGATATGTGATTTCATTTGGATTCCCAAGGTGTACATTTTTACTCAAGTAATACCCCAAGTAAATCTTGACCTTGCAGAAGGTTGTGATCCAGAAATGACCAGGAATTTGGATGTGGTGGTGGGGATTTGTGATATGAACGACTAGTTTTGGGGTCCTGCAAGTGGCATCCCTTTTGTGTAAAATATTTTTTGTTCTTGCGTATTGGAGATAAAAGGTGCGAGGGAAAATTGTGTAGAGGTTTGGTGCGTAACAGGTGGATTAGGTGCTTGGGTGAAGGTTTTCTAGGTAGTAGATAGAGATGCTTGTGTGGCTCCTTGAGAAGGTGGTTCTGTGGTGGACCTTTAGGACATGAAAGGTGGGGGTTTCATTTCGATAGAAATATATGGGGAGGGGGGTGGAGGTGGAGCTTTTGTAGAGCTTTGTGCTTGAGTAGTGATTTAAGGTGTTGAGGGTGGAGGTGGAGGTCCCATTATGGAGAAGGGGGTGGATTGTGCCATTATGTGTACTATGTGGAAAGTGGCACTAGTTTGAAATAAGTGGGGAATGGGAAAGGCCAATTGGGATACTTGGAGACTAGGGTCCATGATTTTTTTGAGGATGGCATTGAAGGCATTACTAGGGATGTTTATCAGATGTGTGGGGTTGAAAGGCCAAAGTTATAGTGGAATGCAATACCCTCTTGTGCATAATTGGCCAAAATGGAGAGATGCTTTTGGGCTATGATTGCACTAACCAATTGTGCATGGCTAGGATGACTCATGAATGCCTCTATAGAACCCATGGTGGGAATCTCAAATGGTTTTGCCCATACATTTTCAATTTGGGATGGTTGTTTTAAATCATATGTTACCATGGCATTTTTAGGAGCATTTGGGTCAGATGAACTAGTGGCAAGATTAGGATCCATACCCTATCTCTTCTTTGATCATGTCTTAGTAGGCATGAAATTCAGATCATAGGATGGGGGAATAAAGATGCAATGATGGATCTAGGGAAATGTGAATGTAAGATGATTCTAAGGAAATCTAAAGATAAGGGGTGGGATGGCCTTAAGGAAATATAAGAGTAAATGCAAGGCTTTATGATGAGCTTAAGGGGTGTTTGGATGAAGTTTTATTATTATGATTGGGATGTCCTAAGGATCTAAGGATTTCTTGGTGTCAAATGGGAATGAGTTTCCTTTCCTGGTGCAGGATCAAATGGATGGGATTGTCAGTTTTAGATAGACTTATGATCTTGGGAAGATGAGATCCTTATCAATGTAAGCCAATCTTTATATCAAGATGATGAGGCTTACAAGGACAAGTAATAGATACCTTATACAATTATTAGCCAAAGGGTGAAGGTATAGGATGGTTTTGATTCGGGATAGAGGATTTAGCAACTCAAAGGGATATGACACTTAGTGGAGGATTTTTTGTTTCATTGAGTTTTGGGTATTTAGATATTAAACAAGGATGATGGTTTGATCTAAATGAGGTTTCCTAAAGGGATGACATAAATGCACCTAAAAGATAATCTAAAATGCAAGGGTGGTGAGACGATCTTGGTGAGAATTAAAAGGATATGTTGTGTGATGAGCCAACTACTCTTCTCTCTCAAGGCTATAAAAGGCATGATTGATTTGAAAAATGGGCTTCAAATTATAATATTTTGGAATTGTTTGTCATGCTATCAAGTTTCTCTTGGTATTTGGTCTCTTCTTGGATTATGATCAAAAGAGATTGATGGTATTTAAGCTTGGGTTCCTATGAATTTCTTCTCCTTGTACATA
This sequence comes from Chamaecyparis obtusa, assembly GCA_027943335.1. Lineage (NCBI taxonomy): Eukaryota > Viridiplantae > Streptophyta > Pinopsida > Cupressales > Cupressaceae > Chamaecyparis > Chamaecyparis obtusa. Next base: position 338,557 of record BSBK01004783.1, read on the forward strand.
TGGGCGACTGTTAGTTTTTTTTCTTGTGTCTCATTGAATTCATCATGTGTCCATGTTTCTTCGATCTCTAGAGGTGGTAAGGTGCAAAATCATTAGGATTTTGCTAAGATAGGTAGTGACTACGGTAAGTATACCTTGTCTTGTATTTTGAATGACTCTGGATTTTTTTTCAAAAAATGTGAGCTAAAAATCTTGCAAGAGACAAATAAATATTGCAGGAATAATAGGTTATGTTTTGATCTCTTTGGAAAAGGACTTTTGACTCCAAATGTGTATGTTTGAGAAAATGTTTTCATTGGTTCTACAACATAAAAGACACACATAAAAACTTTCTACCCTATGGAATTAGCTTAATTTAAAAACCTTTTCTCACTGACTTAGGCACACACCCAAGAGCTAGTTAGAATATGGCTTCTGCTAACTATGAAATGGATCAACAATGTCATATTAGCCAACTCAAAATGCTCAAGGATGGCACGATATGGTGAGTTTATTGGAGTGGTTACTATCCTCCTTGCACAAATATTATCAAGCCTTGGAGAATAGATTGGGTGGGTCTCTAAATTAATGGTATCTAGTAAGATCTATGGCATCCTCCCAATCAGTTTGTATGTGTGTGACTCACTTAAGAGCCTAGTTAAGCATGCCAAAATCATAGGTGAGAGTTTTCTCAACACCTTGTTTATATACCAATTGGGGAATTATTGGTTTGAGGTCATTCTCTGAATGGGAAGAACTTCCCTTAAGATAGCCCTTGCTAGAAGTAAAACCAATTGATTTTGATCTTTCTCTTCACCCAAGCTTTGTGAAGGCAAGGGGAGAGGATACAAATGCAAACTATTTGTTTCTACGTTAGTTACTTAACAAGGATTTTTGCAATGAAATAGAATATCTCTAAGGAAGTTTTGACAAATACTCCTTCAAATACACCAAGAAAACTCCATTTCCAAATTGAACCTAATTAGGATAAGTGTTTTCTATCCTATAAAATCAAGTACTCATGTGTAGCATGCAAGGTTGTTTGGAAAGAAAATGACAATGATTTAAAAAGAAAGTTTGATTTTGTGAAAAAAATAAGTGTTACTTCTCTTTAGCTTTCAAGATTGTGTGATTTTGTTTTAAGCCCAAATTGAAGTTTTTATTGCATTGTTTAGTAACCTTTAGGCATTCAATATTTTTCTTTTAGTTCTTTTTAAGCCCAAATTTTCAGTTTGAATATTGATTATTTATTTTAAACTTTGTTTGTTTTAAACCCAAATTAAAAAATGAGGTGTTGTGTATGCATTCAAGGTTCTTTTTAGTGCACCAAAAGAAAATGTGTAAATTCTATTAAAAGACTAATTCGTGATCCCGCCCATTGTACCTACAGTCCTACAAACAATAAAAATAGCAATTCCATGGTCTGTATTTGCAATCCACGGGTCTTTCAACAAAAAGTAAAAAAACTAAGAGTAAAAACTGACAGATTACAGAAAGTTATACATGTGCAATCCTACAAGGTCAACACACATTCCCACCAGGTCAAACAACAATCTCGCGAGAATAAAAACAATTAAAACCTAGCAAATTTATGACACATTTTCTTCTTTTTTTGCCTTAAGGATTACAAAGGCATTCCTGCAGGGTCAACCCACAATCCTACACGTCTGATGGAAAATAGAATTTTAGACAGAAAAGAATGGGTTTTGGAGAGATTATAGGTCTTTGGTTGTGGGAATGTCATCCTCTAGGTCATATTTTTCATCCCGCTGGTGGAGCAATAAATCTCATAGGTGGATGTTTTTTACACTAGGCTAATTTTGAATTCAGGAATAATGGTGAAAATGCCTCTTGTTTATCCTTCCAATCTGTAAAACAAAATAAAACACCTTAAAAACACTCAAACAACAAAAAAAATTAGTAATTTGTTTGTTGTGAAAGAGAAAATGGAAGAAGATTGAGGAGAATGAACCTTAAAGTGGGTCATACCCAACATGCCAAAATGTAATCAATAAAACCTAGTTGTTAAGAACACAAAGAAAGCCAAACATTCAACAAAAAAGCATATTACTACACTTAAGATTAGACCTACAAATGAAAGAAAAGAAAAACAAAAGAGTGCAAACCTAACTCTCCAAGGAGCTCTAAGTGTAGTTTGGATTTGTCCAAATGGATGGATGTGTGCTCGAGATACTTCAAGCTTCAAGTGAGGGATGATATTGTCATTATAAGGTTGTTTATTCTATGGATTTGGACACAATTTGGCATGATAACATGTCATGAATGGTGTTTGAAAATGAAGGAGAAGAGAGCTTAATTTATAGGAAAAGGGAGGATGAAATAGATGGTCAAGATGCAAACCTGAGGAAGGGTAGAGATTCTTTTGAGAAAGAGCACATGGGTTGTGCTTTCTCAAATGACTCTCATTTTTATAAGTGACACAAGGAGATAGGTTTGGAAGAATGGGGTAATGTTACCATTTTGGAAGATGTGGGAGAGAACAAAGGTGTAAGAGATGAGTGGAGTGTGTAAGAGGAATGTAAGATCATTTATGGTTGACATGAGGTTTTGGGGTTGGGAGATGTGAGGATGTGACATGAGGGTTGACTTGAGTTGGGTTAAGATTTCTTAATCCCTATATTATGATTATGAAAATGTTTAGTGGGTGATTAGGCTTGGATTAGAGGGCAAGTGGGAGAATTAGGAGGATGTGATGGGAGGAGAGAGAGTGAGTGGAGGGTTGGATTAGCTAATTATGGGTCATTAGATAACCAAGAAGGATTAGTATGTGCCATTGGGATGGATTGGGTTATAACTAGGAGTTAGGTGGTTGGAGGTTTGGTTAGATGAGGGTTAAAGTTAGGAGTCGTGCACTCAAATTGAATTAAATGTTTTATTTAATTCCAAGTGGGAGGAAAAGGGATATATGAATTAATTTAAATATATAAATGTATTTATTTAAATTAATTGAGGAAGGAGATTTAATTAATTATCAGACTATGGGTTGTCATTTAGATAAATAATTTGACTATAGTTGATTAACTAAATTAATTTATTAGGTGGATGACATAAATTAAATAAATATTAGATATTTAATCGATCCATGTCCTAGGAAATAACTAAATAGGATTACTTAATTATGTAATCAAATGTAGGGATCTACAATTAAGACATAATTATTTATAAGTGTGTGTGTCTGTATGTGCGCACGCATGCGTGCTTGCATGTGTGCATACTAGCATAATACCTTGATGACCGTGTGAAGAGGTGTGAGTAGAATCTGTAATTGAGACATAGATTTGTTGTACTTTATCAAAACTATATTGGCATATTGGAGATGCTATTAGTGACTCCATAAATCAATAGATTGTTGTCCACATTGGATTGTAGTCCATTAAGGGTTGTAGCCCTTTTGTTAATTGTTAGGGTTATTTCCCTTAGTTGTATTTGAGTAGTGAGGTCTAGATAGTTTACATGAATGCATGTACATTCACATTGGTAATACTTCTAATAGATTATAGCCTTTCGACCAAGTACATTGAATCTATTGGGTTTGATCCCCACAGTCGTTTTTCCCCTAATAGAGTTTCCTGGAAAAAAATATTGGTGTTGTGTGTTCATGTGTTTTGTGGATCATTTATTTCTTGCTTTACTTTCAAATCTAAGATTACATATTTAAGTTTACATAAGTTTTTTGTTTTTCAACATAACTAATTCTCCCCCCCTCTTAGTTGCTTGGTTCGTTAATTCTAATAAATCTAGTATTCCTAAATCCCATTTGTTTAATCATCATAATCATATGACAACCCCCTCATACAATAAGGGATAAATGAATCCACTTCAAACTTAATGCTACTTTAGCCTAGTGGATTATCTTCCTTCCAATGTATGAAAGGGGATAGGCCTAAGATTCATATTTTACCTTGTAAACCATATTTATTTCATTGTAGTTGTAATAAGGAATATTTCATTTGACTTGTCATTTTAAACTATATAGTTGATTGTTTAGTTTGAATAAATGAGAGAGCGCAAGTATTAATTTCTTAAAACTGAAAGGAAATTTTCTATTATTTCTATTTGGTTGAAGCTAGGTGAGGATATGGTAAAGAATCCACCAATCAAAATATAGTTTCTAATTGTACACCTATTTGCTCCATTCATTTTCAAAGGTATTTTGTCTCTATATTATTTATTCATCTTTTGAAGCTAATCTTTATTGTCTTCATATAATTGAATGAGACTTAAGTTTTATGAGAATAAAAAAGAGAACTTTTAAAATGGGGGAGTACATATTTTAAGGTTGTAACATTAAAATAATGATGAATCCATTTTTGTTCATCTAATCATCCTATTGGGATCCTTGCATAAATTTTATTTTGAATAAGTGTTATGTTCAACGTGCATATTTTTAACTAAAATTTTTGATACAAAGTATTTTTATGGCATGTGAGTGACATTTTTCTAATAAAGTCAATTGGAAAAGTGCCCAAACGCATAAAATCAAGCCCAAAGGAAATTCTAAATGAATTCACAAGGAGTATATTCAAAAAGAAAATAAAACAACAAAAACAAAAACAAAAACAAAAGGAACCAAAAATAAAATCTAATAAGAAAAAGAGAAGATAGAAATAGGAAATTCTATGGATGAGAGATTAATCTCCTTCCATTCCTAATTAAACTCCTTGAGTGTATCCCAAAAAGAACCCTACTTGGGCTCATGCATAAATGAGGTTGAAGTAGTTGGTCTCTAATTCACCATGTGAGAAGAGACCTACAAATTATCCATAAATTTGTTCCTTTTTGTTGTCATGTATTCCAATTCCTTGTAGAGATTATTGAAGGAGTTTTTCATCTTATCCATCATATATTTGTTGAAGTTGACGAGATCTGCTAGTGTTTTGTTCAATTAGTTTTGGTTAGTTTTGACCTTGGCTAGAGCCAATAGAATTTCATTTTTCTCATCTTTCAAGAGAATCAAGGCTTTCAATTCATGAACTTGATATTCTATGATTTCCCAATTATGTAATTTTTTTTCAAGATGATCAATAGTCTCCCTAATCCGATCATCATAATGGTCTAAGACCAATCCTCGGATTCCGCCTCTATATCAAAAATAGCCTTGAATCTATTAGTCATATTCGTGGCCATGTGGAGTTGAGAAATTATTTATTTGATGATGACATTCCAATGGTTTTAAAGGATTCTTAGTTTATAAAATTTATCCAAAGTATGTTGGTATTTAGGTAGATCATCTCCAGGGTGGGGTTATGATCACTTTTCGCAAAATAAGGGGCATAAACATGGGAATTTGGATTGGGGTCTTGAGTGGTATTCTTAAGGCTCCACTCCAATTGAGCTGGTGAAGAGGAGAAAGAACCCTCATAAATCATGATGGGTTCTTCCTGTTACATAACTCAAAAAGGGGGTGAATCAGTTAAGTCCAATAATCAGATGTATTTAAATCAAAACTTTCAAATCAATTAATCAACTCGGTAAAATATCAACTCTTCCTTTTTGTTTATCTACCGATTAGTAGTAAATTAGATACTGTATTTACCGATCAATCCAATTATAATAATGTGTAAAGTAAAATAACAATTCAACACATCCATACACATATAACACTTTGATTTTTAATGTGGAAACCCTGTTAGGGGAAAAACCACTTGGGATCAATAACCCAAAATAATTCACTCTACTGAAGTGAGCTCGGTTAAGAGCCAACCCTGTTAAAGGTTACAAAACACACTGTGAGGTGTGACCTAGTTAGAGATTTTATCACTAACAAATCTCCCTTGACAAAACATTCATTATGGGGTCAACAAGAAAACAATCAACATTCATTGAATGTCATATTGAAATATAAAGATTATTAAGTCCCACTCGGTTAAGAGATTTATCTGTAACAAGGGTTAGAATGAAATGGTAATGATCTAATTCAAATACAACTTATTTTGCAGATTTTTAGATCTATGCTAAGCTCAAAATACCTCTGTCTAATAATTTCAATTCAATCCCTTTTTTCCTCCAACTCTGATCTGCTCAGTGTATTCCTTTCCTCTAACGCTCAGTGTTGTCTATAGATTTTCTTGGTTATGTCTTCAACCTGTTTGACGAGCTCGCATGAATGTAATATTCTCGCATGCATTCTAGAATTGAATATGAATCTCTGGTCTCCTTTTATAGACATCATAAACCATTTTATTTCTAGCCCTAGATTTTGCCTCTTAATCTTCACATTTGATTTTGCCTTTTTTAACCTTCCTCGAGAGTTGTATTAATAACACATTTCATTCTCCTTCATTTGATCATCCTTGAATTTTTTCAGTCGTTTGATCATCATAAAAAAAATTATCTTTTACCTCAGAATCATTCACAATTATCCATCTCATCATCTTTAGTTGACAATAGTAAGTTCCATTTATTTCTTTTACTCAGTCAATACCATAATGTGTCGGTGATAACTAACTTAGTTAATATTGTACTTGATATACACTACACTTTTCTCAGTGTACATTGTTCCAAATCGGTGTATACTGAATTCTTCATTTATTGACCACATAAACTTGTACATTTTTCATCTTCAAACCGTAACAAAATTATGTAATACAATCAAGTCACTAACATAATTTCATAGATTCATCAATAAGTTATCCAATGAATATCATATCCATATCTTTCTCATACATTCATCTTCATGTAGATATCTCATTCCTTCACCATTATTTCCTTCTTTAGATGTTTGTAACTATCATGATAGGTATAGTCAAAACTAGTTGACATCAATGACAATACAATAACATATTTAATATGTAACACATATACCTTTGTAGCTCAGGGAACATCAATCACTATCTTTCAAATATCCAATCAGTTGTAGTCTATCAATCTATCCATTTGGCATTGATGGAAACACAATAAGAAATATGTCATAGAATACCAAACATCTATACTACAACTTTGTAGGGAAATGTTGTAACTCAGTAAGCTCTCCCTAGATTATGCATTTAATATGTTTAATCACTACATAATATCAGTGTCTCTCCCTTTTGATAATCTCTCTCCCTGTGGATAGATATATCATTCTCTCTTTTTAGATATCTCTCTCCTATAGATAGATATTTCATGTACATTTCTCTCCCTTTGTGTGTATTTCATATGATATTCTCTCTCCCATTGATAACAATGCAAAAAATAAATCAGCTCTGCAGTAGCCAAATCAATATCTCTGGTGTTTGGTTTAGATTCAAGTACCTTGATGAACTGATATACAATTTCAGTTTGTCTTCCAGCTTTCACAACCTTAGGAAACCCAAAGTGTGAACACTATGCATCAACATCATTTGATATTCTGATATAGTACAGGTCAATGAAACCTCCTAATCACCTTAGTGAATATTAGACTAGGGATGGATGCCTAGTCTACTTTTCAAGTACTCAAATGTGTCCTTCGGTAAGGTTTAAGTAAATATGTCAGCAAGTTACTCTTGTGATTTCATATACTCCAATATTACTTTCTTTTCTTGTACTTGTTCCCTCAAGTAGTGATACTTTATAGATATATTCTTGTTCTTTTCATGAATCACTGGATTCTTAGAAATATTTATTGCACTTTTTTTATCATGATATATTATCATTGGGTCAATGATCTCCTCATTCATACCTTCCAAAAGTTGTTTTATCCAAGCAATATTAGAACAATTAGCACTAGCAGCAATGTATCCTACTTCTGCAGTGAACTGAGAAATGCATCATTTTTTCTTACGTATCCAAGTAACCAATATTTCTCACAAAGATAATACTCCACCAATAGTGCTCTTTGTATCATCAATGTTTCTAGCCCAATCAACATCAATATAAACTTTCAGTTCAAATTTGTCTTCTTTCTTATACCACAAACCATAGTTTTTAGTACTTTTCAAGTATCTCAAAATTATTTTCACAACATTCATGTGTGATTCTTTAGGATTAGTAGAAAATATTGCTACAATTACAACCACATGTACAATATCTGGTCTACTATGTACAACATACATCAATTTGCCAATTATAGATCTATACAAGGTTTGATTTACTTCAGTTGACTTGTCATCCTTTGTCAATTTGCATCATGTGACCATAGGTGTACCGAATGGTTTTGAGTCCTCTATACCGAATGTCTTCAATACTTCCTTGATGTATTTGGATTGATTAATGTATATACCTTCATTCTGTTGTAAAATTTGCAAGCCAAGAAAAAAATTGATCTCTCCAAACATTGACATTTCAAATTATTTTTTCATTTTATCAACAAATGATTTGCATAGATTATCATGTCCTCCAAATATGATATCATCAACAAAAATTTCAGCAATAAGAGTTTTATTATCAATTTCACATTTCAAATACAAATTGTTGTTGTCACTGGTTCTAACAAATTCAATACTAATGAGATAGGAATAAAGTCTTTCATACCATGCTCTTAGTGCTTGTTTCAGTCCATATAATGCTTTGTGTAACTTACATGCCATATTCCTCTGATTGAGATCAAAAAAACCTTCAAGTTGTTCAATGTAGACCTCTTCTTCAAGTATCCCATTCAGAAATGCATATTTAACATCCATATGATAAACTTTAAAACCTTTGTAAGTAGAAATTGCAAGAAATATTCTAACTCCTTCAAGTCTAGCAACAGCTGAAAAAGTTTCTCCATAGTCAATTCCCTCTTCTTGTGCAAAACCTTTTCATACTAGTCTTGCTTTGTTCCTTGTAACATCTCCATTCTCATTCAATTTGTTCCTAATTATCCATTTGGTTCCAATCACATTTTTGTCTCTCGGTCTCGGTACCAATGTCCATGTTTTTTTTTCTATATTTTCTCAATCTCTTCATTCATAGCCTTAATCCATTCATCATTTTCAAGTGCATCTCTAACAATTTTAGGCTCAAATTCAAAAACTAAATATCTATTGTTTCTCAACTTAGTTTGTGTCATCATGCCTTCTCTCTTATCTCCAATAATTTGATCTTCTGGATAATGTCTTCTTACGCATCTAGCAAGTATAGGTTCATTTCTTTGTTCTTTAATGTGTTCTCCACTTGGTGCATAATCATTATCTTCATCTATAATAATTTGTTGATTCTCGATCTGTAAAGATTGTTGCTCAATAGCATTACCCTATTGCTTGGTAATGCCAGACTATTGCTCAAGAAGAGTGTCTAGTTCTTCAATGTAAACAAATCTACCATAGTCTTCCAGTTCCTTTTTACTTTCTTCATCATTCTTTTCAACAAATCCATCAACTCTCACATTTGCACTTTCAAACATTTTTTCAGTAGCTTTATTCAAACATTTGTAAGATTTTCTTTTAGTATAATATCCTAAGAATATTCCTTCATCTTCTTTTGAATCAAATTTCCCATTTCTATCATCTTTCAAAATGTAACATCTACTTCCAAATATTTTGAAATAACTCACATTAGGTGTGTAACCATACCATAATTCATAAGGTGTCTTGTTTGATTTTTTCTTCAATTGAACTCAGTTCAATGTGTATACAATATTACTAACAACTTCTCTCTAGTACATTTGTGCAACATCCTTTTCAATCATCAATGTTCTAGCACAATCCACAATTGATCTATTTCTCCTTTCAACAATTCCATTCTGCTAGGGTGTCCTTAGTGTAGAAACATGTCTCTTAATTCGATGCTCATTACAAAAATTAGTGAAATCAGTAGAAATATACTCACCACCTCTATTTGATCTCAAGCATTTCAGTTCTTTACCATTTTCTCTTTCCACTTTAGCTTTATACCATTTAAACATCTTAAAAGCTTCAGATTTTTCTTTCAAGAACATGACAGTCGTCATCCTAGAGAAGTCATCAATAAAAAAGATAAAATATATGTCTCCATAATAACTCCGAGTTCTCATAGGACCACACAAGTTAGTATGAACTAACTCCAAAATAGCATTAGATGAAAAGTGTTTTCTCTTAAGAATAGATTTTGACATCTTTCCCATTTGGCATTGTTTGCACATAACATGGTCAGGTTTAGATATGCTCGGTAAACCTCTAACTCTCCTTTTCTTACTGATCCTAACCATGTATTCAATATTCACATGGCATAACCTCGTGTGCCATAACCACACTATTATCTCTATTTTGAGCATTAGATATTGTCATTAGTATCAATTTAGATCAGTCTGTTATCTAAGTTGATTAGTCAGTAAAGCATGATACATCAAGCTATATTACACTAGTCGGTTATACAAATAAGCCTTCATACTGAGCATTCACAAGGAAAAACCAAGAGTTAATAGTAAACAACATTAACCAGGCACTAGAGTATGTTTACCGAGCATCAGAGTAAATCGAGCACTAAGCGTTAGTAAATACCGAGCATACTGGGCACCGAGCACCAGTATATTCACCGAGCAGGAAAGGTTATGTTTACTAAACAATCTAGGAAACAACATAGTAATCAATAATGGCACATCTACCTATGTAAATGGTTACATAGATTCATAAAATGTTTTACCCAAATGGAGGATTATTTATTGTAGATGCAATCATTAAATGTAATGATGATTCCTATGTAAAGCTAGATCTAGGTTATTTTTTTACACCATAGATCTTAGGTTTTCCTAAGATGATGTAAACCTAATTAGGTCATGGAAATCATAGCACTTGTCTATATATTTTTAATTCATGTCATTTTGATAGAAGGTAAGAAGAAGATCTTGAAGCAATAGCCACTTTCAAGACATCAAAATTTAGACTAGGTTTGCATGTTTGAGCAGTGAACATAGAATCAATTCAGTTTATTCAGAATCAGTCAAGGCTACCGAGAAGAATAGAGGATAGATTACTACACATAGAGGTGATATTCATTCAATATATCATAGATCTGATTCAAACAAAGTATATTTATCAGTTTAACGATACCTTTCTGTTATTTTCTAATTATTGTAACAGAGTTAGTAAAATCTCCTAACAAAGTAGACTTAACAATCTATTTGTAAATCTCTTAACTGAGTACACACTCAAGTAGTGTTTCTTAAATCCTTTAACAGGGTAGATCTAGTCGATCTTATTGTTACTCCTAACAGGGTAAGATCACTAGAAGTGATTACAACTTGTAGCATTAACCGGCATACGTTATTATCTGCAGTAGTGAAGAATTTGTGGGTGTCATCCCCACCACAATTTTTACCTTCTAACAAGGGTTTTTGCATAACCAAAATACTTGTGGTATGTGACTGATTTATTTTTTGTTTTTCATGCACTTCAAATTTATCAAGTCAATTGAATGAATGCTGTAAACAATGGATTCAGTTGGATAGATTAGATACTACTATTTGTAAATTTAATATTCAGTTAAAATTTTTTGAGGGCACTGATTCACCCCTCCCCTATCAATCCCTTATCTTTCCATTCCAACAATTGGTATCAGAGCTAGATCTCTTATTGGAAGGTTTAACCAATGAAGAGGAAAGATCTAATCATGGAGAGATACAAGTTGGACAAGACAATTGAGAATCAAAAGATTCAGATGAAAATCTTCATTGAGCAATACAAGCAAGCCAAGGATGAGTTGAAAAAGTTACTGGTTTAGAGAAATGATATGGCTATAAGGCAATGTGAAACTAATTATCATGAAGAAGAGATTGATGACCCATTTGAGAATTCTAGATCCAATTCAGGAAGCATATCTGAAAGTGCAATATATGATTTATCTGTGAAAAATTTTCATCTGACTGAATAAGTTAAAGCTCTGCAGATCAATCAAGAGACACAAATGGTAAGAATGGTTGATGTGATGAACAATGCTAGACAAGAAAAAGTTGAGAGAAATTTGGCTATTGAAGACAGAAGACAAATGACTGAAAAGCTTCAAGAGAAAGAATCTGAAATACTAAGGCTCGCTGAACATCACTTTGAAATATCCAATTAGATGGTTGATATGATTTAGGAAGTCAACCGAGTGAATAGTGAGTTGACAAAGAAACTTGAAGACATTGGTGAACTTAGAGAAGAAAATGAAATATTAAAACATGAATTTAAGATGAAACAACAACACAATGAAATGATGAAAAAGGCTGAAGACAGTTCCAGGAAGATTGATGATTTTCTAATTAGTCAAAGAGCAGTTGGAAGTACTATTAGATTAGGATTTACCGAGCAAGGAGAATATTCTAAGCAAGCTGAATAGATGAACAACTATAAGAGTCAAAGATCCAAGACACTATCATGCTATCACTATGGTAAACTAGGCCACACTTCAAATGTTTGCAAGAGTAAAGCACAAGGTAAACCTAAAACTACTCCTATGTTCAATGGTCATTGTTATATTTGTAACAAGTATGGACATCAAGCATATGAATGTAGATCTAAGTGTTAGGAATAGTCCCAAGAGATAACTGAGAGGGGCGGTGAATAAGTTATCTACAAGATTCAATTCTTTATAAAATTAAGTATACTTAAACATAAAGCATAAACACAATGAAAGAACACTTGAACACAAAACCAATATTTTGATTATGGGGAAACCCAAATAGGTAAAAACCCTAGTGGGAATTGACACCCACTAATATTATGCACTAGTGTATTATGATCCTTGTTAGAAGATCCTTAACCCTATTAGGAGTTGCTTTACAATGTATTTAGTAAAGTAGACATTGTCAAGGGTCAGACCCTGTTAGGAGTCTTTTACAATTAACCCTGTTAGGGGTGAGGATGCACTGTCCGAGAGCACACTGCTCAAATGGGTGAAGGCTACAACTTTTTGAATAATAGATACACACTATATCTAGATCTTGGTGAACTACACTTTGACCTGCTATCTGGATCAGTTCTAATGTATAGCACAAATACTTTACTTGGTCACATATACCTTCTTCTAATGGCTCAACACTTCGCACACTCTTCTATGCTCTTCATAATCCACTTTGAACCACACTCTAGCAATCACAAATGTCTGCCTATAAATATCTTTCCTCTAAATGATATAATCAAGTCAACCTATTAGAACCACCTTGAAATCATATTAGAGAAGCCATAAAAAACTCCAATAATAATTTAGTCAGCTCTACTAAGCATGCAACACATTCTGGGACCTGTCCAATAAGATAACTATAGACACATGCTACACACTATCGGCTCTACCAAAATAGCTGGATCTTTCTCCTCAAGCGGAATTGCATCATGCACTCTTAACCAAATATTACTAACTCTTCTCCAAGCACTAATCCAAGGGCACATAACTAAATGATAGGCGTAACTCTTGAACCTATATAATCTCTGTCAGCTCTTCTGAATAAACACAGGAAACTGCTACTAGTGAATAGCAACTGCATAACTTCACTTTACTAATCATCAGACTCTATGTCCATGAATGTAACATCACTAACATGTCTCCATCACATATCCAAATGCACAAGGCTCCATGATAACTATACAAAAAATCATTCACAGAACACTACTTGTTACTCTATTAGGACACTGCTGACACAAGCTACTATATAACCATATGTACTAATAGTTAACCTCTGCATCCATTATATCATGTTGATAACATGTCCATGTTGCATATACTTCAAGCTCACTGCATAAGTCTTCCATGCATATTACTTACCATATGTTGTCATCAATGACAAACATACAATCAGCACTGGCTTGCTAGCAAATCTCCAATAATCTCCCCCTTTTGCATTGATGGAAACATATGGAATGAAAAACACCACCAACCCAAATGAACAATTCTTTATAACATTCTCCATTTCCTCATCAAAAACTCCCCCAAGGATGAATCCTACATCCGCTGCAATATTTTCCAGTATTCTCCATTTCCTCAACTAAACTGCTTCCATGACTGAATGTTACTCCCCCTTAGTATATTACTCCTTCTTTAGTACTATTTTTCATAATTGTATACTACTCCCCCTTTGACATCAATGGAAAAGGGCACCAATCAGTTTAAGCACTGGTACTACTCCTAAAGTAGAGTAGTCAACCATCCATCATTCCCTGGGGATTGATGCTCTTTCTTCTTTCTTCTAAGCAGAATCAGAGAAGGGAATTACTCCCAACTTCTCCCTGAGATACTCAAAAGTATCTTTTGGCAAGGGCTTTGTGAATATGTCTGCCAACTGGTCTTTAGTACTCACATAGTCCAACTTGACTTCTTTCTCTTCTACTTTCTCTCTTAGGAAGTGATACTTGATCTCATTGTGTTTTGTCTTTGCATGCATCACATGGTTCTTCGACATGTTAATAGTGCTAGTGTTATCACAATGAATAACAATAGGATAATCAATTTGAATTCCAAAATCCTTTATCATTTTCTTGATCCAAACAATTGTAGAACAATTCAAGGCTGTTGCAACATACTTTGCTTCTACTGTTGACTGAGAGACACAATTTTTCTTCTTGCTTATCCAAGTGACAAGTATATCACCAAGAAACACTGCTCCTCCTGATGTACTCTTTCTATCATCAACACATCCTGCCCAATCAGCATCAGTATACACATCAAGCTCAACATTCTCTGAATTAGGATACCATAGACCATAATCTATAGTGCCCTACAAATATCTGAATATTCTCTTTACTTCCATGAGGTGACTTTGTTTAGGCTCTGTTGCAAATCTTCCAACTATGCCAACTGCATTGGAAATATTAGGTCTAGTTTGAGTAAGATATATGAGTTTACCAATCATATACTTTTACAATGTTGTATCTACTATAGGATAATCATCTTCTTTTGTAAGCTTGCATCCAGTGATCATAGGTGTCCCTACTAGCTTGAAATCATCCATCTTGAATTTCTTCAAAATCTCTTTCACATACTTGGATTGATTAATGAAAATTCCTTTCTCTGTATGTTGCACATTTAGTCCCAAAAAGTATTTGATAGGACCAATCATGCTCATCTCAAAATCACTCTGTATTTCTTTAGCAAATTCTGCACTCAATTTTTTATTACCCCCAAAGATAATGTCATCAACAAATATAGCTACAAGTAGTAGTCCTTCAGATGTCTCTCTTATAAATAGATTACAATCTATTGCTCCTTTCTTAAATCCAATATTTGTTAGATATCCATCAAGTCTCTCATACCATGCTCTAGGGGCTTGCTTAAATTCATAGAGGGATTTCTTCAATCTACATACCATATCAGGTTTGTCTGATAGGGTGAATCCTTCTAGCTGCTCAATGTACACTTCTTCTTTTAGCTCTCCATTCAAGAATGCTGACTTAACATCCATCTGATAAACTTTAAAGTTTTTGAATGTTGCAAAAGCTAAAAATAACTTAATAGATTCTAAACTTCTTACTGGTGCAAAAGTGTCTGAATAATCAATACCCTCTCTTTGCACATATCCTTTACATACCGAACTTGATTTATTCCTCACTACTATACCATCTTCATTCATCTTGTTTCTAAATATCCACTTGGTTCCAATCACATTCTTGTCACTAGGTCTTGGGAACAGTTCCCAAGTATCATTCTTGATAATCTAATCTAGTTCTTCTTTCATAGCATCATGCCAATCTGAATCATTGCATGCATCTTCAACACTTAAGGGTTCAATCTGAGATAGGAAACATACCGCCTCATTTCCTACAGAACTCTTAGCTTTTGATCTTGTTGTGACTTTTCTTGTCTGATCTCCAATGATGTCATCCTTAGAATGATATCTAGATGTATACTTTGGAACTTTAGGTGATATAGACTCATCTACCTTCTGAGTATCTTCTTCACTTGTTTCAGGGTCATTGAACAATACATTAATACTGTCAAACATGTCTTCAACAACTATCTCACTAGTGGAAGGTCTGGGTTCTTCTTCAATCATAGGTGAGTAATCATGATATCTTTCTTGAACCATAAATTTTTCATCAATCTTAACATGAGCACTTTCAATGATCTTCTTTAATCTCAAGTTAAAACATCTATAAGCTTTACTTTTAGTAGAGTAACCAAGAAAAATACCTTCATCACTTCTTGCATGAAACTTGCCTATTGCTTCATCCCTCTTGATGTAGCACTTAATTCCAAAGATTCTGAAGTATTTCACTATGGGAACATTACCAAACCATATCTCATAAGGTGTCTTGTCTGCGCCAGGCCTCAATTGTATTCTATTGATGGTATAGACTATTGTATTGACTGCATCTCTCCAATAGGTGTGTGTAAATTTTCCTTCAATCATGATGGTGCACATTGTATCAAGGATGATCTTATTCCTTCTCTCTGCAATCCCATTATGCTAAGGGGTTCTAGGTGCACTCAACTATCTCTTTATGCCATGTTCTTCGTAGTACTCATAGAATCTGTCAGATGTGAATTCTCCTCCTCTATTCGATCTTAGACATTTTATCTTTAGTCCAAATTCATTCTTAACCTTAGCTTTGAATATTTTGAACTTCTCAAATGCTTCTGACTTATCCTTTAAGAATTCAACCCACATCATTCTAGAATAATCATCTACAAACAAAATGAAATACATTTCACCATAGTATGATCTTGTTTGAGTTGGTCCACATAGGTTAGTATGAATTAGATCTAGCTTGTTCTCTATTGAATTATGCTTGCTCCTGAATGAATTCCTCACATGCTTTCCCATAACA
Source organism: Chamaecyparis obtusa (assembly GCA_027943335.1). Classification (NCBI taxonomy): domain Eukaryota; kingdom Viridiplantae; phylum Streptophyta; class Pinopsida; order Cupressales; family Cupressaceae; genus Chamaecyparis; species Chamaecyparis obtusa. Next base: position 355,155 of record BSBK01004783.1, read on the forward strand.
CATTCCCTACAGATAGTATCAACTAGTTTTGCTATGCTAGGTAGATCTCTCACTGCCTTAACATTACTGATCTTTACTATGTTATCAAAATTGATATGACATAGTCTTTTGTGTCACAACCAACTGTCATCTACTTTAGCAACAAAGCAACTTGCTTCTGGACTAAGCTGAAAGACATTACCTTTAGTCTTTGATCCTGATGCAATCATTTCTCCTTCGTTGTTGTTAATGATGCACTTGTTTCCACTGAATTCCAACATGTAACCTTTGTCAAGTAACTGCCCAACACTTAGTAGGTTATGTTTCAAACCATCAACATAAAGAACATCATTAGTACTATTCTTTCCATCCAAGGTGATGGCTCCTCTTCCAATGATGGGTTTAGGAGTGTTATCTCAAAATCTAACCATGCCTCCTTTGTATCTATCCAAATGAACAAATCTATCTTTGTCTCCTGTCATGTGATGTGAGAAATCACTATTAATGATCCAATCTATCCTAATGTCAGCTTTTGAAATCAATGCTAACTCTTATGAATTCTTTTCATCTTCAAGAGCAATGAATCCAATTTCCTCTTCTGTTTATTCTTCATCTGATACTCCATCTCCAGCATAGTAGCATTCCTTTGTATACTTAGGCTTGTAGTTATTTTTGTACTTCTTAACTCTTGTAGGACACTTAAATGCAAAGTGACCAATCTTATTACATGAAAAGCATTTAAATGGTAATTGACCTTCATATTTTCCTATTCCTTTCTTTTCTCTTTTAGAAATCATAGCAATGAAATCATCTAGTGTTTTCTCTTCATCATCATCATCAAAATTACCAGAAGTGTTTACAAATTTCTTACCATGGACCGAAGCTTTGAAGGTTGTCTCACTTTTAGGCTCAGTCTTCAAACTTGATATCTCAAATGCTACAATCTTACTGATTAAAGTTTCTCTTTTGAAGTTTTCTAAGAATTGCATAGTCTCATCAAGGATGTTTATCTTGTTTTCATACTCTGGTGTCAATGTAGTCATTAGTTTATCCATGATGTCTTCTTTTGAAATTTCTCCACCATTATTTTTTATTCCAAGACTGCTTCATTAATCCTTTGATTGTAGGCTCTTATGATTTCCTCAGGTAGAATCTCCAATGTATTTTACCTCTTCTTCCATGTCTTTCTATGTGCATTCTTTGCTTTCTTATCTCCTTCAAACATGTCTTCAAGGTGCTTCCATATCTTGTGGGTTGTGTCTACTTTGTTTATCTCTAAAAACTCACTATCAAATAGGGTGCTGATAAGGGCTTCTTTTGCTATTACATTCTGATGGAACAAATCCTTCTACTGGCTAGTAGCATCTTCCTTTGCAAGATCTGCTAGAGAGGGGATCTGAACTTCTTTGATAGTCACTTCAGAAACTTCAAAGGCAATACACTGTAAATGTGTCATCATCTTATTCTTCTATTCAAGATAATTCTCTCCATCAAACTTAGGACTATCTTTTCTAAAGTATGCCATCTGATCAGCCTCAAGTTGTTAAACTTTCTCTCTGAGGCACTTGGCTCTGATACCAATTGTTAGGAACAGTCTCAAGAGATAACTGAGAGGGGGGTGGTGAATTAGTTATCTACAAGATTCAATTCTTTATCCAATTAAGTATACTTAAACATAAAGCATAAACATGATGAAAGAACACTTGAACACAACACCAATATTTTGGTTACAGGGAAACCCAAATAGGTAAAAACCCCGGTGGGAATTGACACCCACTAATATTATGCAGTAGTGTATTACGATCCTTGGTGGAAGATCCTTAACCTTGTTAGGAGTTTCTTTACAATGTATTTAGAGTAGTAGACCTTGTCAAGGGTCAAAATTTGTTAGGAGTCTTTTACAATTAACCCTGTTAGGGATGAGGACGCACTGTTCGAGAGCACACTGCTCAAATGGGTGAAGGCTACAACCTTCTGAATAATAGATACACACTATATCTAGATCTTGGTGAATTGTGCTTTGACCTACTATATGGATCAGTTCCAATGTATAGCACAGATACTTTACTTGGTCACGTAGACCTTCTTCTGATGGCTCAACACTTTGCACACTCTGCTATGCTCTTCACAATCCATCTAAACCACACTCTATCAATCACAAATGTCTCTCTATAAATATCTTTCCTCTAAATGATATAATCAATTCTGCCAATTAGAAACACCTTGAAATCATATTAGAGAAGCCATAACAAACTCCAATCATAATTCAGTCGGCTCTACTAAGCACGCAACACATTCTGGGACCTATCCAATAAGATAATTGTAGACGCATGCTACACACTGTCGGCTCTACCAAAATAACTAGATATTTCTCCTCAAGATGAATTACATCATGTTCTCTTAACTAAGCATTACTAACTCTTCTCCAAGGACTAATCCAAGGGCACATACCAAAATGATAGGCGCAACTCTTGAACCTATATAATCTTTGTCGACTTTTTTGAATAAACATAGGAAACTACTACTGGTGAATACCAACTACATAACTTCACTTCTACTGATCATCAGACTCTGCATCCATGAATGTAACATCACTAACATGTCTCCATCACATATCCAAATGCACAAGGCTCCATGATAACTATACAAACAATCATTCACAGAACACTGTCTGTTACTCTCTCAGGAACACTGTTGACACAAGCTGCTATATAATTGTCTGTACTAACAATTAACCTCTGCATCCATGATATTATGCTGATAACATGTCCATGCTGCATATACTTCAAGGTTACTACATAAGTCTTCCAAGAATGCTACTTATCATATGTTGTTATCAATGACAAACATACAGTCAACACTGGCTTGCTGGCAAATCTCCAACACTAAGCTGAATAGGACTCCTAACAAACCCTACATGGAGAAACATTTCCACACTTGCAACATGCATGGACACACTTCACAAGAATTGTAGAACAAAGATAAAGCAAGTCTGGACACCTAAAGGACAAAATAAGACTTATCAATTGAGGAGACAAGGTAATGCTTATGCTTAGGATTATAATACATGGGTTAACTGCACAACATGTGGAAGGCATGGACATATTGCAGCTAATTGTATGAGGAAGAGATGGGAAAGCAAATCTTGAAGCTGGACAAGCACTGGTATGGCATGCTTACACTATCACAAGGTCAGTCACCTAAGCAAAGATTGTAGAGACCGAGCACTAGAAACACAAAATTATGACAATGGAAATACAATCAAAGATATCATGAGGATTAGAAACACTATGTGGAGAAAGACATGAAGTGATAATGCTGGGTCAAGCAATGCAGTTGGTAAAACCTCATCCATTGGATTGGGTGACATTGGCACCTCCACCTAAGCTGAAAAAGGTATGTATGGAACTGATAATTCAAGTTGATCACATTTTTCACATAGTTCCTTATGTTAGATGTGCACATACCAAATCCACATAAATTAAGATACATTATAGTTCTACAAGTTTTGAACTTTAAAGAGTTTACAGTCAGTATATGTTAGACTAAGTGAGAAGTTACCAGTCAGTGACTACTATGCAAGGTTAATCAAGTATCAGTATTAACCAAGTGAAAAGTTACATGTTAACTGAGCTACTAGTATTTTGTGGTACACACTGAGTTTGATAGATGTTGTCGAGCTGTGATTAGGTCGAGCATTTATTGCAAAAAGGTTTGAGCGAGAATTTGAAAAATCTATAAATATGTGATGAACTTAGTTCATTTTTCACCAGCATTTACAAAGAGCGAAGAGTTTCCAGATTGATTTTGAGTAAGGGATTTCTAGAGCATTTGAGCACAGTTTCAAAGTCTTCTAAGTGATTTCATTGTCATTTCTAAGTAAGTACTATTATCACCTAACTATTCATTTGTTACTTTCTGAAACCCTAATATAAGAAACTATGGTGTCTGCATCAAAGATAAACAAATATAAGTTTGCAAAGGAGGAAGAAGTTAATCTTATAGTTTCTGCAACATTTAATGAGCCAAAATACAAACTTCATCCCAAAGTTGCATCCCAAATTGACCAAATAGGAGCTTTCTCAAGCATACCACCTAGGGTTTTATTGGTTTAGGATGTACACTCATACATCCATTGCAACATAGGGGAAATTGGTGATTTTGAAATTTATGCATCCTATCAGAAGTTGTGTGGAGAAGATGGAAAACTGAAATCTGATCATAAACAACTAGAAGTAAAAGGACTAGTGAATGCCATATATATTTTGAAAAACTTCAAGAATGAGTAGAGTAGAGTTGTTCTCAGTCAGTTCCACAATGGAAAGTTATGGTTGGATGAGCCTGTTAAATTCACTAAGAATACTATTCATGTTGTCACTGGGTATCCTACCACTAACAAGACTAAAGCACTTCATAGTGCACCGAGGGCTGAAATAGAAAAGAACATGAGAGCCAAATGGGATGACTGAGCTATGAAGATAAGCACAATCAAAGACCTAGAGATAAAATTTGTAGCTCAATTTATCGGTTACAAGATCTATCAATCAAGCAGACTGAACAATGTACCATGTGGAGCTGTTGACATAGCTTTCAAAATGGTCAAGAAAGGTTTTCAATTAGACCTCGCTGAGCTTCTTTTGAAGCAGGTTGAATATAACATGAAGACAAGCTGGTTGGCAAAGTCAAATACATGTAAGTTTGGATCCCTGCTAGTTTGCATATTCTTTTATGTGCAAAGATTTTTTCCATCGGTCGGTAATGTGGAATGGTCAACCGACAAGCCAGTCATAGTTCAAATTTTAAATTTGATTAAAAACTTGGGAGATAATTTTAACAATATTCTAGATAACTATTTTGAACAATTCAAAGGTAGAATGCATTCAAGGAGCAGAATTTCTAGGCAACTAGTTGAAGAGTATGAACATGAAATCTATTTTCTAGTTGACATCGATCATACTTTGATTAAGGTTGTGGAGCCCATAAAAAAATTATTAGACCCCATGGGATATGAGATAAATATTGATTTTGCTTCAAAATCAATAAGGCTTTATTGGCTAAGCCTAAGGACCCTAATGTAGATAGGTTTGGAACTTATGAAGAGGCCAAGACAAGAATAAAAATAGGCTTAGTCTTCAGTAAAATTAAAAAGAAATCCAAGAAGATGATGAAAAAACTAGTTAATAAATTTGGTGATGATGTTGAATCATCTGAGAGTATACCAGTTGAGGTAGCAACCAAAGGTCAGTTACGTCTTTTTGACAAACCACGTGATAGTGAAGAAATCGAGTCTAATAAAGATGTAGATTCTACACCAGTTTCTCCTTCCCCTGCTCCAAAGAAGAAGCAGGAAGAAGTGCAAGCTAGGGCATGAACAAGGTCAAAGACTGCAGCTTCATCTCCACCAAAGAAAGGAGTTGTAAAAATAACAAGGCCTACTGCAACAACACAGATGAAGACCTACAAAAAGAGGGGTACTAAAGATACCACAAAGGCCCCAAAGAAAAGAAGAAAATTAATAAGTAAAGATGATATTGATGATGAAGAAGCTGATAATGATCAATTTAAAATTGTTTTAAATAACAGTCGGTCAATTGATGGGGTTATTGAAGAAATAATTGAAAATGGAGGATTAAGTGATCCTGAAATTGGTCTGTTTGAACACTTATCAACCAAAGATCAAAACAAAATTGAAGAGGCTATCATCCTAATGATAATCAAATTCAAGAGGGTACCAATTGAATTCGCCAAACATTTACCCAAGCCATTAGAAGAAAGAATTTCACATAAATGGACATATGCCTTGAATATAGAGAAAAGAATGAGGGAACAATCCCTAGTTTCGGCAATGCCCACATTGACAGTTCCTGAAGTTGGGGAACTTATGAAAACATATTCAAAGAGGTTTAGAGTGAAGAACCGGGCACTACAAATACTAGATGAGAAATGTGTGTGTGAATTTTGTACCTGATCTGTAGACACAACACTTCAATAAAACATTAGAGGTTAGCTTAAAATTGAAATCATGCAATAAATGAAAAACTAAACTAACTAGGTGATTAACTGCCTTCTAGTAGATGCGAGTATGTATTCTCAGATTATACCGAGATCAGTGACCTTGACGACACCTAAACGAAGGATTTGAATGCAAAATCTAGATATGAATTGGATGCAAATTAATCTATTTTTTTGGAATTTCTATGCAATTATGATAATGAAAACTTGACATGAATCTATGCTAATTGTTGCCCAAATTTCCCTCTCGTTCATTTTCAGCCACAGTCTTGTTTTCCAATGAAATGCTCAAGTGTCAAAAACCTAGTGTGTTTTCAACCTCCTCTCTGCAGGCTCAGGATGTTTCTGTCTTTTGGTCTGAAAGTTTGATGTGTTTTCAACCTCTCTACTTTGAAAATTCGGTGTGTTTTCGACCTTCGCTTGAAAACCCTCTATGTTTTTGGCACCTTCTGCATTTTCGACCCTAAGTGCACAACTCCAATAGGTGGGTCCCGGTGCCTAAGGCCGTGCTAGTGCAGAGAAGATCTGACGGCTGTTGCATGATCGCATGGGATCTTTCGATCCCATGAGATCATACCATAATCATTGATGCGGTGTCAGCAAAGATCGACAGTCAAGACAAGCGGTAAGCAGTCATTGGTTAGCATCACGCAGTTGGTTGCATGATCGCATGGGCCTTCCTAGCCGCATGCGATCATGCGACAAACGGTAAGCAATCAGGCGAACAGTGAGGTGGTGGTCGATGACTAACACCTTATAGTAGGCTACATGATCACATGGGTGACCATGTGACAAACCATTAGCGGTTTCAATGGTGGCAGTTTTCAGTCATCGGTTAACATCATGCAATAGGTGGTCAGTTGGGCCCAAAGTTTTTGCATTGGCACAAGTGCGATGAAGATCTACGGTGGTCGTATGATCTCATGGGATCTTCTGATCCCATGTGATCATGCGACAACCATTTGATGGACATCTCAGTGGGTGGTGGGTCTAGTTTTTCTAAAAGGCAAAGTGGTAGTCAACATTGATCCAACGACGGTCGTGTGTGCGTAGGGTATATTCTTTGGCCATGTGATCTTATGCCCCCTGTTAGATGGGAATATGGAGGTTGCAGTGGGTCCGATGGAAGGGGTTGCCGAGGTGTTGTTGATGTAGTAGCCGAGATGAGTAAGGGAGTGACACGTGGTAGGGTTTGGCAAGTATGATGTCTCGCGGGTCCCGAGTGATGCTTATGTGGTGGTAGGGCAATTTTTTCTAAAGCTTGTCGCATGATCTCATGCGGCCTCTTAGCCGCATGTGATCATGCGACTGTTGACATTTTTGATGGGCGGAGGTAGTTTCTCAAAAGGTTGTCACATGATCGCATGAAGGCGTTTCAGCTCATGTGATCATGCAACCATTGCTTTGTCCAAGCAGTGCAACCTTTTTCGCAGGGTTTCTTCCAAAGGGAAATATTTGCCAGTGCAGCAGCTAAAAAATTTATGATATTTTCAAGGGCGGTTGCAGTTGGATAGAATTTGCAGAGGATTTAGGCTACCTTTTTGGGTCCTTTCTACGATCTGATCAAATTTTTGAACATTCATGACAGAGTGGGCTTGCAGGGACATTGTTGAATGAGGTTTTTGTTTGTAGGCAGGATCAATTCAAGGATGGACACGTAAACAAAATATCTGATCGGCCATGATATTTACAAAATACATTTATGATCAGAAGTGACCAATTTTAGGGATGATTATTATAATGCATATCTATGTAGCCCTAATTCGGAGATATTTTGATTCTTTCCTGTGTGCAGGGGATGTATATATTCTTTTTTGGAGCCTGTTGTGCTCAGAATTCACATTTTGTAAAAAGAGAAAGTCTTTCCTTGGAGAACTATCTGTAGCATTTATGCTCTCTAGTTTTTTACATCCTGTAAGTTCTCATTGATAATATAGATATTGCAAAAGCATTCTGTGACATTTTTGTTGTCCTCATGCCTTCATGTCTGGATTATCTCTTATTGAATCAAAGTTTATGAATGCTTTTAGTAATATCTTAGGTTCCCTGATTCCTCTTACTTTTTGTAGCTATGTGTGTTATTGTATTTGATCTGATTTAGATATTTTGTGGGTATATTTCAGCCCCTAATATTCTTGTCTCAATCCTGCATCGAGCTATAGGAGTGAATGTTTGTTTGCAGGTCATGGATTGATGTCTAATCCTGAGAGCCTTGTTGTTGTGAAAGAATCTTTCTCTTTCCCTGAACATCCTCTTTTGTTTGCAGACCCTTCCATGAAACACTTATGCAAGCCTATTCAGTAAGTTGTAATCTCCTAGACCTAATTCTATCACTGGTTTCATCCCTCTATACTGAGATCCAAACCCTAGTTTCGGTGCATCACCTAGTAGGTAGATTTTCTTTCAGTCATTTCCTTTCATGCATTCCTTCTATCCCTTTCCCTCAAAAGTTTTACTTTCCTGTTAAGAGAAAATCTAGGTGACTATCCAAGAGGAACCAACCTAGAATCTGGAGGTCTCATCTCGGTTAGCAAAAGGTCCCACAACCTTGATATGATTCCCTTGTTATACTGGATTATCAAGACTACAAGAGCTTGAGATCAGAGACCCAAATTTAGTGTATAACATTTTTGGCACACCCGGTGGGACAGTAAAGAAGTTCATTTGTTGAAGATTGTGTCATCTCTGATATACAGATTACATAAATACAGACCTTTAGAGTTTGTTCTATCAAGTATATTTGGCGACTCCACTGGTTTCAAAGATTCAGGCCAACCTTGTTTAAGGTTTATGAGAAAGATAGAGACTAGAAGCTCAAAGCCTACTGAATTTTTAGAGTTGCCCTTGAAAAGAAGCTACAAAGGCAAGTCAACTCAGAGAGAATCTCCTGCAAGAAGAGTCCAATCTACACCTCTTGATACTTCAGAGAGGAGACCTTTCCTCTTTCATTTCAGAAGAAGAGGCAGATCTCTGAACAGAGATCTAAAAGAAGAAGGAGATCCAAGTCTAGCAAATACAGCTCATATAGTTGTTAATCTTCAAGTTAAACCTCCTACAATGGCTAGAAATTTTGCCTTTGCACCTTTCAATCAAGGGAGCCCATTAAATTTTGTAGTACATCATGATGTGCCCTTGGTGGCATTAAAGAGTATACCTGATTTCATAGGGGAGGGACAGATAACAGCCTTTAAGCACATAAGAGATATGACCACCATTTGCAGCATACACAACATTACTCAAGAGGATGTGGCCACCAAATTATTAGTAGCATCTCTGAAAGGTAAGGCTCTAGAGTGGTTTAAAACTTTAACTATTGGTTCTATTACTTCATGGGATGAATTAGGGGATGCATTAAGCAAGCATTTTGAGGATAAATCAGATAATTTGTCTCTAGCTGAGCAATTAACAACTATAAAGAGAGACCCTTAAGAGAAAATGACAGATTATAATAGTAGATTCCTTAAAACATGGAATAGAATCCCAGTCTCTGTAAGGCCATCAGCTGACCATGCCTTCTTGTACTACTTGCAAAGTCTGAATAAACAAATCCCTATCATGATCCAGTCTATGGGTGGTACCACTTTACCCTAGGCCTTTGACACTGCTGTCAGAGCTGAAAATTATTTGATCCAAGCAGGCATGATACAGAGAAGACCTCCCATGCCTATCTTCCCTAGTCTTTAGCCCATTGCACCTACACAAGTACCCCCATTTACCCCTATTCCCACAATTTCAGCACCTCAAGCTAGTACCAGTGGTCAGGGACATGCTGCAACAAATTTCTCCCAAGAGTTGCAAGAGGTGAAGAGTAGTCAGCAAACTAGTATACAAGAAATGACAAACTTGCTACAGACTCTAACCAAAGAGGTCACAAACTTGAAGAAACAAAACCAAGGCATCAGGCCACCCTTCCAATCACAAGGCCAAAGTCCTAATCAGTAATACCAAAATCAAGGACAGCCTTATCAAAAAAATAGGCCACCATACCAAGGAGGCTATCAAGGGCAAAGACAAAATTTTAATCAAAAACCATTCCAACCATATAACCCTGCACCTCTTAATTCCGTAAATCCAGTCAGGGATATGGTTCCTAGTCAAAACAATATGGCCATGGATAATGAATGTTGTTTCCCTTACAATCAGCTTCACAATCAGGCTACGTGTTCTAATGGATGGATGAACCAAGCACTAATGGTTCAAAATGCTTCACAAGCTCAAATAGAAGCTCCTTCTAGTGGGATAGCTCCTCAACAAGAAACACAAGAGAATGAAACTGCTCTTTTCAATTGGGAGCAACCAGATTTCAATGGAGTCAATGATGAAGCTGCTTTTGTTGCCTACACAAGAGCAAAGAGAAGAGCCCAAGACATGGAGGGAGCAAATTCTGGCACTAAGGCCACTAAATCTATAGAACCACTGCAGCAAGTTGCCCCTATCACATCCAAGGAGGCCCCTGTCGTCACAAGCAAAGAAGGCCAAGTTCCAAAAGAGGCAGAACCCATCATAATAAAAGCACAACAAAGAGTACACACTATGGCACCTTATAATATTGTAGACAACATGAAGAAGGTGAATGTCACCATGTCTATGTGGGACTCTTTGTCTATTCCAGGACAACCTAAAATTTTGGAGAAGGCCATGAGAGAGGCAGCAAATCCTCAACCTGCAAAAGAAACTACAAAACCAATGTTGGTCAACACTGATCAAGAAAAGGAGACTCCAACTAGCAACTCCAAGGCCAATACCATGCAAAGTTGGAATTTAAAGCCACCTCCCTTTTACGTATCTTTAATTATTGGGAAATCTTTAGTGCATAATTGCATGGTAGATAGTGGAGCTACTAGCACTGTAATGCCCAAGAAAGTGGCTGATCAATTAGGACTTAAATATGAACCCTTCCAAAAGAAGGTTACACAACTTAATGGATCCTCAGTCAGTACTATAGGTGTGGCCAATGATACCAGTCTAATTCTCCATGCTAGTCCTAATTTTTCCATTCTCCTTGACATATATATCATAGATCTTCCTACATTGTTTGCCATATGTCTCTCAAGAGAGTTCACAGCCAAGATAGGAGGTTATCTTTCTTCTAACTAGTCTCACATGCTCTTTCATACAAGGTATGGTACCAAAGTCACTATTAAATCAAAAGCCTTAGCGATACATCATATAGAGCCATATGTGTCCAATTCCATCAATACTAATTGTCCTATATTTGATGACAATGATTTCCCAACCACTAGTGAAGCAAGCACCAAAATAGAGAATATCCCTGATATTCTCCTAGATGAAATAACCTTAGAGATCCAAGAGAGTCTTGTTTGGGATTTTGGTTTGGGGAGTTATCTGATTCAAGAAAGTGGAGCCATAGAACCAAGCCATCTCAAAGAATACACTGATTCGGATGATCGGGATAGTCAGGTCTGGGAGCTATTTTTTGATGGAGCTAGAAGTAGACATGGTTCTGGTGGAGGTGTTATGCTGGTGTCCCCCAAAGGAGAAAGGTATTATACTGCCTTTAGATTTAGTTTTTCCTACACCAGCAACATTGCAGAGTATGAAAGTCTGGTTAATGGACTAGAATGGGCTAGAAAAAAAGGGCTTAAAGCATTAAAAGTATATGGTGACAGTGAACTTGTTGTCAACCAAGTAAGAGGGATGAGTACGACCAAAAATGATGTCATGAAAGCATACAAACATAGAGTTTGGGATGCAATTGAAGATTTCCATGCTTTCAATATCGTTGCTATCCCTAGAAAATTAAATCAAAATGCCAATAGGTTAGCTGCCATTGGATCTCAGTTTGACATCCCCAATAGCATTTCAAAAGAAATAGATCAGCAACACATCAAGATTATTGTCAGAACTTCAATTCCAGATAATAATATTAGTTGGCAAGTGTTCGACAATGATGAACAAATTATGCAGTTCTTGTTTGAAGAAGATGTTTTCAAGGAACAATCAAAAGAGGTTATCACAGAACTATGGTGATCAAGTGATACAACTTAGATCCAACAAGATGCCTAAAGGTCTTGTCACCTTAGAGACTATCTTCAACAAGGATGATGAAGTCAAGAACAATAAAGCTGGCCTGGTAGTCCAACAGGAACATTTTGCTGAATTAGAGTTGGAACCAGGTAAGAGCCTACAATTTGGAAAAGTAAACACTAATTCAGAAAAGCAAGCTTACACTAAATTATTCAGAGAATTCAGTGATGTTTTTGCATGGAAGTATGAAGACCTCAAGGGTTTTGATCCTACCCTTGCTCAGCACACTATTGAATTGGAGCCTAATGCTAAACCAGTAAGGCAAAAGCAAAGGCCTGTTAATCCCAAGCTCGAACCACTTATGCATAAGGAAGTATTCAAACTAATAGAAGGTGGCATCATCTACCCCATCAAACATACTAGTTGGGTTTCCAACCTTGTTCCTGTCAGGAAGAAGAATGGGGAGCTGAGGTTATTTGTTGATTTTAGAGATTTGAATAGAGCCTCATTGAAAGACCGCCATCCACTACCCTCTATGGAACAAATTCTACAATGTGTCTCTGGATCTGAGAGATTCTCATTGTTGGATGGCTATTCAGGATACAATCAAATCTTAGTGAAAGAAGAGGATCAATATAAGACTGCATTTACAACCAAGTGGGGAACCATGGCATATCAAAAGATGTCCTTTGGTTTGTCAAATGCAGGTGCTACATTTCAAAAGGCAATGGATATGGCTTTTAAGGGCCTCATGTACAAGTTTGTGCTGGTCTACCTAGATGACATAACTATCTACTCAAAGCATGCAGTAGACCACATCAGACATTTGAGGCAGATTTTTGAGAGATGCAAAGAATTTGGGATATCCCTTAATCCCAAGAAATGTGTGTTTACAGTTCATGAAGGAAAACTATTGGGATATGTAGTATCCAAAGAGGGAATTACAGTGGATCTTGAGAGAATTGCAGCCATCTTTGAACTACCATTACCACATCACAAGAAAGGACTCCAATCTTTCATAGGAAAGATTAACTTTGTTAGGAAATTCTTGCCTAACATTGCAGAGTTACTCAAGCCTTTGACAGCCATGTTGAGGAAAGGTTCAGCCTTCATTTGGACCAAAGAAGGAAAAGTTAACTTCCAAGCTATTAAAGAAGCCTTAACAGAAGCTCCTACTCTCCTAAACCCAAATTTCAGTAAGGATTTTATCATTTATGCTTATGGGGGTCATGATGCCATATCTGCAATGTTGACTCAAGAAAATGTTGAAGGATTGGAGCAGACTATTGCTTTCTTTAGCAAAGGTTTAGAAGAGTATGAACAAAGATACTCTTTTGTAGAAAAACATGTTCTTGTTGTGGTAAAGAGCCTCAAAAAATTCAGACATTTGTTGACCCATAGCAAGGTGCATTTGATGGTTACTCATCCAAGTGTCAAAGAATTTTTGCTTTCTAAGGACCTAAATGAGAAAAGAGCTGGTTGGATCACTAAGGTGATGGAATATGACATAGATATTTAGATTACCAAGCTGGTTAGAGGAAGAGGTCTTTGTGAGCATCTGGCAGAAGACGGAAGTTCAAAAAAATTGGAATACATAGATGCATATCTGGTGGTGCATTCTACAAGAGAGCAAGCCAAGGAAACTAGCTGGTTGCCTAATATGATCAATTATTTGAAGACAGGACAATGTCCTGCAGGCCTAGATTCAGCAAAAATGAGGTATTACAGGTTACAATCTGTTCCTTTTGTGTTGATAGATGAAATTCTTTTCAGAAAGGATCACAATGGTGTCCTTCTAAGATGCATAGATTCAGAAAGGGTTGCAAATGTCTTATTTGAGTTTCATGATGGAGCTTCTGGTGGCCATTTCTCTCCTAGGACTACAACTTTTAAGATCATGAGGGCTGGATACTATTGGCCATCTATCTTCAAAGATAGTCATGATTATGTTAGAAGATGCGTCAAATGTGCTATTTTTGCAGGGAAAGAAAGATTTGCAACTCTTCCCCTACAGCTAGTCAAAATAGAGCAGCCCTTCGTGAAGTGGGATATAGATTTCATTGGCATGATTAACCCTCCATCTAGTGCAGGACACAAGTGGATAATCACTACAACTGATTATTTCACTAGGTGGATAGAGGTAGTTTCTTTAAAAGAAGCTAATGAGAGTGCTATTTTAAGTTTTTATGATGACATCATTCATAGATTTGGCATTCCAGATTCTATAGTTTCAGACAATGCATTAGCATTTACAGGCCTCAAAGTCTCAGAGTGGGCAGTCAAGAAGGGAATCTATCTGAATACAAGTTCCAATTACTATCCTTAGGGGAATGGTTTGGCAGAATCAACAAATAAGAATCTGATTAGAATAATCAAAAAGACCCTGCAAGACAGTCAAAGGGACTGGCATACCAAATTGAGATATACCTTGTGGTTAGATAGAATTACTCCAAAGAAAATCATTGGTAATTCCCCATTAATGCTAGTGTATGGTAGAGAGGCTAAGTTATCTATTTCAACTGAATTACCAACTTTGGACTTGGCCACTCAGTATGCCTTGTTTGAAGAAAGTGATCCTATGCAAACCAGATATGCCCAGTTGATGGAGCTAGAAGAGATCAGAGATAAATCAATGCAAGATATGGCATTCCATCAGAGTCAAACAAAGAGAAGCTTTGATAAAAGAGTCAACATCAAAAACTTCAAAGTCAGAGATGTAGTTCTCAAATGGGATGAGTTCAGGTCAAAACCTGGCAAGCACACAAAGTTTGATTCCTTTTGGGGTGGACCATTTGTTATAACGGAGTGCATAGGATCTAACACTTTTCAGCTTTCAACCCTTGAAGGAGATGCCCTGCCAATCTCAGTGAATGGTTTCCACTTGAAGCCTTGCTTTGAGGTTAATCCCTCTCTATAGGTCCTTTTTGTAAATTCTTGTAAATATGTTTCTTGCTTTCTTTCCCTACTTTCTAGGTTAGTTCCTGTTTCCCAAGAAGTGCACATGCACAAGTTTGTCTTGCTGGTTTAGTTTTCTTTTTGTCAAAGTTTTGTGTTCCTATAATGATCCCATGCCCAATGCATATGTCAAGGCAACTGATCTAAATGTCTAGCAGGCTGACATCCCATAGAGGTCACCAAAATGTTGCCCAAATTTCCCTCTCATTCATTTTCGGCCACAGTCGTGTTTTCCAATGAAATGCTCAAGTGTCAAAAAACTAGTGTGTTTTCGACCTCCTCTCTACAGGCTCGGGATGTTTCTGCCTTTTGGTCTAAAAGTTCAGTGTGTTTTCAACCTCTCCGCTCTAAAAATTCGGTGTGTTTTTGACCTTTTCTCGAAAACCCTCTATGTTTTCGGCACCTTCTACATTTTTGACCCTAAGCGCCCAACTCTGACAGGCAAGTCCTGGTGCCTAAGGCCATGCCAGCACAGAGAAGATCCAATGGCTGTCGCATGATCACATGAGATCTTTCGATCCCATGAGATCATACGACAACCATTGATGCGGTGTCAGCAAAGATCAGCAGTCAAGACAAGCGGTAAGCGGTCATTGGTTAGCATTACGCAGTTTGTCGCATGATCACATGGGCCTTCCTGGCCGCATGTGATCATGCAACAAATGGTAAGCAATCAGGCGAACAGCGAGGTGGTGGTTGGTTACTAACACCTTATGGTTGGTTGCATGATCGCATGGGTGACCATGCGACAAACCGTCAGCAGTTTCGGTGGTGGCAGTTTTCAGTCATCGGTTAACATCATGCAATAGGTGGTCAGTGGGGCCCGAAGTTTTTGCATTGGCACAAGTGCGATGAAGATCTACAGTGGTCGTATGATCTCATGGGATCTTCTGATCCCATGTGATCATGTGACAACCATTCGATGGACATCTCAGTGGGTGGTGGGTCCAGTTTTTCTAAAAGGCAAAGTGGCAGTCAGCATTGATCCAATGACGGTCGTGTGTGCATAGGGTATATTCTTCGGCCATGGGATCTTATGCGAGCCATTATATGGGAATCTGGAGGTTGCAGTGGGTCCGATGGAAGGGGTTGCTGAGGTGTTGTTGATGTAGTGGCTGGGATGAGTAAGGGAGTGACACATGGCAGGGTTTGGCAAGTATGATGTCTCGCGGGTCCTGAGTGATGCTTATGTGGCGGTAGGGAAATTTTTTCTAAATCTTATCGCATGATCGAATGAAGGCCTTTCAACTCATGCGATCACGCAACCATTACTTTGTCCAAGTGGTGAAACCTTTTTCACGGGGTTTCTTCCAAAGGGAAATATTTGCCAGTGCAGCAGCTAAAAAATTTAAGATATTTTCAAGGGCGGTTACAGTTGGATAGAATTTGCAAAGGATTTAGGCTGCCTTTTTGGGTTCTTTCTACGATCTGATCGGATTTTTGAACATTCATGACAGAGTGGGCTTGCAGGGAGGTTGTTGAATGAGGTTTTTGTCTGCAGGCAGGATCAATTCAGGGATGGACACGCAAATGAAATATCTGATCGGCCATGATATTTACAGAACACATTTATGATCAGAAGTGACCAATTTTAGGGATGATTATTATAATGCATATCTATGTAGCCCTAATTCAGAGATATTTTGATTCCTGCCTGTGTGCAGGGGATGTATATATTCTTTTTTGGAGACTGTTGTGCTTAGAATTCACATTTTGTAAAAAGAGAAAGTCTTTCCTTGGAGAATTATCTATAGCATTTCTGCTCTTTAGATTTTTACATCCTGTAAGTTCTCATTGATAATATAGATATTGCAAAAGCATTCTGTGACATTTTTGTTGTCCTCATGCCTTCATGTCTGGATTATCTCTTATTGAATCAAAGTTTATGAATACTTTTAGTAATATCTTAGGTTCCCTGATTCCTCTTACTTTCTGTAGCTATGTGTGTTATTGTGTTTGATCTGATTTAGATGTTTTGTGGGTATATTTCAGCCCCTAATAGTCTTGTCTCAATCCTGCACCGAGCTGTAGGAGTGAATGTCTATTTGCAGGTCATGGATTGATGTCTAATCCCGAGAGCCTTATTGTTGTGAAAGAATCTTTCTCTTTCCCTGAACATCCTCTTTTGTTTGCAAACCCTTCCATGAAACACTTATGCAAGCCTATTCAGTAAGTTGTAATCTCCTAGACCTAATTCTTTCACTGGTTTCATCCCTCTATACTGAGATCCAAACCCTAGTTTCAGTGCATCACCTAGTAGGTAGATTTTCTTTCAGTCATTTCCTTTCATGCATTCTTTCTATCCCTTTCCCTCAAAAGTTTTACTTTCCTGTTAAGAGAAAATATGGGTGACTATCCAAGAGGAACTAGCCTAGAATCTGGAGGTCTCATCTCGGTTAGCAAAAGGTCCCACAATCTTGAGATGATTCTCTTGTTATACTAGATTATCAAGACTACGAGAGCTTGAGATCAGAGGCCCAAATTTAGTGTATAACACTAATAATGATATGGAAAACTGATATGCAAACTAAGCTAAGAAATTATATGAAAATAAAAGTGATCTCACAAAACGTGGTTGAGTTGCAAAGAAGCTTCAATTCTCCAAATAGCAACTCGCCAGCATAAGTTTGCAAAATTATGAGATGATTTGGGATGAGCTGAAGCCTTAATTTATAGAAATCTAGGGCTTTGGAGTTGCATGAAAAAAATCCATAAATCACTCAGTTAATTTTTAGTTTTAATTCCCAAAATCATGCAAAAGCTGAGTTTTCTATTTTAAACTCAAAAAGAGTTGAGTTTATTTTTAAAACAACTTGACTTGATTTTCAAGTTTAACTACTTTTTGAATGTGCATAATAATTATGAATTAAATAAATATATAAAGTGATTTATTTCCAACTTAGCTGATTTTAAAAATAAAACAATTGATTTATGGATTAATCAATTATTTTTCAAACTTTTATTCAAAAACAATATTATTAAAAATTGACAACTTGCTTTAATTAATTAAATAAGAATTTAATCAATTATTCATAGGATTTTGGATTTATTGTCAAAATTAAATAATACTATTCAAGAATAAATATAATTAAATTCAATTAAATAATTAAGTGGTAGTATTAAATCTAATTAATTAAATATTTAGAATATTCAATTAATCAAACTTTAGGACAAATAGGATTTATCGCCAAATAATTATTAAATTAAAGATAATTATGATGATTAGGAATATTACTAGGAATATTCCCTAATGCAGAATTTAGGATAATCAATTAGGATTCAATAATGTTCAGATGTGCCTTAGGTTAGGACTTTGATGTTGATTTCATTCGATGTGTTGATATAGGAGATTAATGAACTTACAGCCCATTTTTGGGGTATTACATTTTGCCCCTCTTTGAATTGTTGTGCGAAGTGCAGTGGTTCAAAGACAGTCTGTGTATGATGTTGAAACTAATGTTTGATATTGATATTGATATGAAGCAGAAGCTGATTGAAATTGATATGAAGATAATAGATCCTGAATGACCAAAGATAATGTTAACTATAACAGCAAATGAACCGATGATTGCGAAAAAGTGTCAAAATGCCTAATTTCGAACCTTATGATTGCAAAGAAGCGAGTGACCGATTCCAGACCTGATTGTTGATAAAAATCACATTGGTATCACATCTAAACCCTTCAGTTACTGAAGAATCAAGGAAATAACACAATTGAACTGATAGTTGCAAAAACTGATACAATTTACAAGATTAGGAGAATACCAAATTGATATGGATCTCGATGAATCTGATATGCCCTGAGCGATGATTGATTTTCCCCAAGCGATGAGGTCTTTTTTGATGAATCAGCAACTAGACGTGATTATTGTCTTGATTACTGAGGAAAGATATGATTTCAACTTTAGATTATAGACTTTGAATGATATGCAATACCATGCCCCCTATGGGATTAAAATTGAAATCTAGCAAGAAAAGTCAGTGTTAATAGTTTAGAAGCATGTTAATTGATGTAAGAAGTGGGTAAACACATTCAAGAATGCATTCTACATCATTTGGAGGTCCAGAAGACCAAGTTTGACTAGGTTTGACCATGAGTTGACCATAGTTGACCCAGTTGAACTTTTGATAGTTTGGTGTAAGATAATCAATTAAGTTGAATTCTGGATTTCTGTGATGATAGAAAGTCGATTATGCAAGCAGTAGACCGTCTTGGGTCCAAAAAATTTTAAATCACAATTTTGACATAGTAAATGATCTTAGATTTTGATTTTGATCTCGAAAATGGATTCAGAACGTCGAAATTAACCAGGGGTGCAATTTTTGTGAAAAATAGAGCAATTTTTGTGATATGTTCTGTTGATTCTGATATACTGTACTCTTTTTTTATCATTGATAAACTGTACTGATACTAATAGCTCAGCTAAGCTCATTCTTTTGTACACTGTGCCAGTAGTGCACCCCTAACTAGTTCGAGATTTTTGATATATATGAGATTGATATATTGGTTGTGACTTCATATGTACTTGTCATGTTTCGATTTATGATGATATCATGTGATGTTTATGCTATGGGTAGTGTAGAATGTATGTATGGATCAATGCAATGTAATGATTTCTTTCATATGTATGGATGTTATGAAAATGTATTCAATTATGAAAAGATGTATGTATGATTTATGCTTATGAACATGGATGAATCATAATGTAACAAATGATTATGATATGTAAATGCAACGATACACATGATATGTTTTGCAGGTATGATGAAGACAAGTACTCAGTCTTATGTCAAAAAGGATATTTAACCCAGGAGGATAAGTGCTTGCGATTCGATGAAGAGACCTTCGAGCTTGGTTTCAGCTCTTGTTAGATTTGAAAATACAATTTGAGAATTGTTTAAGCATTGAAGTTCATTTAGCCATTGTGAGATCATGCAAACAGGCAAAATGCAAATAGACATGTAGAATGAAATGCAACCTAAGACCTAGGACCTAGTCACTGATCATGTGTCGGTCATTCTCATCATTGAATTTTTAGGTAACCAGATAAATCAATACAATGCCCACTAGTTATGAAACCATAGACATATGAATATCAATTTGTATGCATAGGAATCAATACAACACCCACTGATTAGGAAACCATGGATATATGAATATTGATTTTGTTTTCAGAATGTCGGATTAGATATAAGCATCAAAGCATAAGCACTAGGATGACCTGAATATCATGTCCATTTTGATATAGCAATTTGTATAAGCATCAAAACATAAATATCGTGATGACCTGAATATGCCTTGCATTACAAATACATCAAGTAATCAAGAGGTCAATCTAAATCCAATGTGAATTACCCGTAGTGACCCTTTATCATTCACATCCTTAGGTAAGATCATGTTTCACAGTAGGAGAAAGTACTCACTCAAAAAGATAATAGGTAGATCAAACTTCCTTGAATTTTTTGAGTATCAATGGTCGAGGTACGCATGGCCATCCAATTCGAGATAGAGGCTCTTACAGTCGAACACCATTTCAATCCAAAATTTTTGAAAGTTGTTAGATTTTCACATACAAGCAGAAGACAAAGAAAAGATTATGCCCCTAGTCATCACTCTCTAAATCCTATAAAGGACATCATCGAAGAGCTCAAAGGACACAATATGCAAAAATCTCAATGCGAATCAGTAAGCATACAAGGAGATAAAAGCATGTAAAAAGCATAGGTTGTTTTCAGTTTGTGTTTGATATTTGATTGTGTTGTTGTAGATGCAAAATCCTTTCTAGAGACAAGACAGAATAACTGACTCAAATGAAGCTTCAAAGGACTCTGATTAGATATGATATGTCTAAGATACATTAGAGGCCATAGGATATGACTTTGATTGCCCCCAAGTTTGAACATTGATAGGATACAGACACTTAAGCTGATTGGTGTACAGATCGACTTATTGAAAACTGGAAATGCATAAACAAACCGAGAGATATGTACAAACTAAAGTAAGACTGAAAGCTAGGAAAGACCAAGATTACGCTGATAGATGGGGCATTTTGAAACAAGTGGCACCCATTTGCCGGGTTTTCACCATCTTGGCAGAGATTCTATTTTTGCTACCAAGGCAGCTGTTTCCAGGTTTTCACCAAGGCACTTTTTTTTTTTTTTTTCTTTTTTTTGTGTTTTTTTTTTTCAATTTTTTTTGTACTTTTGATATTTTTTAATTTTTTTTTGTGAATCATCAAGGTTCTTATTGCTAGGTTTTCACCAAGATGTTCATTTTTCAAGACTTTTTCCAATTTTTAATATTTTTTCAAGACATTTTACCATACACTAAACGTCTTAGGTATAGAATTTCTTCAGATGCAGAACGTTGATTGGTTCTCAGAGCTATTCTCCTTCTATCATTGAGAGTTGATAGGCACCAAAGCCAAAAGTAACAGTGATTACAAAGGGACCCAGCCAGTTGGGTTCAAACTTCCCCTTGTGTTCTCGATGTGATTGATTTTTAGGATTCTCTCTCAAGACTAGATCACCAACCTAAAATTCTCTATGTCTGACTTTCTTGTTGTAACCTCTAGACATTCTCTTCTGATATACTCTGAGATGATCATATGCTGCTTGTCTGCGCTCATCAAGTAGTTCAAGTTCTTGCAACCTAGACACTCTATAGTCATTATCAGTTACTAGACTATGCATTCTAATTCTTAGTGATGGGATTTCAACCTCAATAGGTAGTACCACTTTAGACCCATAAACTAAAGTGAAAGGTGTAGCCCCAGTAGGCATTCTGATACTTATTCTGATATTGGTTCTGATACTTGTTCTGATACTGGTTCTGATACTTGTTCTGATACTGGTTCTGATACTTGTTTTGATACTTGTTCTGATACCGGTTCTGATACGTTGCATACTTGATAGCATCTTTTTCCCTTGCAAACTCCCAAGTAAGATCATATCGTGCAGTCCCAATGTATAGCAAGGAGGAGAATAAGAGGGATTGGCAAGCTGGTGGAAGAGATTGAAGATAAGAGAATGAAGGAGAATGAAGGGAAGAAATCCTCAAGGGAAAACTCCTCAAGAATACCCAAGCTAGGGAAAAATTGTCATGTAAAGCACATTTGGATAAGCAATGAAAGGCCAGCATAGGATAAGTCACAAAAGCGTAATTCCAAAGAAGGAAAGGATGTAGTCCAAAGGAGTAGACATGTCAAGATGCTTCATAATACCATGTTTTACTTTTTTTTTTTTTTTTTTAGATCAAGACCAAAGGGGAAAAGGATAGAAAAAGGCGAAAATGAATGGAGGAAGATAGATATGAAGGCTAAACAAAAAGGGAATGAAAGCAAGATCATCATAAGATAGCTCACAAGATAGCCAAATGTTCGTATATAGATCAGCATTGTCAAGATCAAAGAGAGAAGATGGAATGGATGAAATATGTAGAAGAACTACGCATGATGCCTGATTACTAGGTTTTCATCACGGTACTTATCCAAGGTGCCACAAGGGAGTGGTTTTCACCATAGGATGAATTTGTTTCTCTTTACTTTTGCTACCAAGGTGCCTGTTTCCAAATTTTCACCAAGGCACATTTTTATTTTTATTTTTTTAATATATATATATATATATATATATATATTTTGGAAGAAGGCAAGCTCTTTAGATAATGCTCCTTGAAAGGATAAACTATGATATTCTAAAGATTCAAAATGATATGCTCAAAGATGTTGATAGGGAAAGGAAGATGGAAGAGAAAAATAGAGGATAAGGTTTTATGTAAAGTGAGTGAATTTGGAAGATAGGAGGAATAGGCAAATGAGGAAAAATGATAGAAGGTACAAGGATAATGAATGGAAGGATTGTGAAAGGGTAGATGGAAATGAAGGCAAGATCAACATCAACACACAGCTTGAAGGGTGGCGAGAGGATGGAGGAAATGTGAATGAAGGAATATGGCGAATGGATAGCAGAGGTTGTGGTTTAGGCACATGGAATGGAAGAATGTTTTTGGAAGAAGATGAAGTGGAAGCCTTTGGAAGCTTGAATGTCAACTTCACATGTTGTTCAACAACAAACTCATTCAAGAGAGACTTTGGAATCCATATAGCCATAGGCTTTTCATTTCTTTTTGATGATCTAGAGAGAATATCTTTAATGATGGATTTTGGAACCCATACTTGTCTTGTAGTTTTTTTCTTAGATATCTCTTTTGACTTTATGCCTCCATGTCGATTAGAGGAGACATGGTGATCTTCTCTTTTTGATGGATTCTTGTATTGCTTTTTTTTCTTGTATTGAAAATTCAAGTTACTTCCAAAAGACTTGGGACTTGTAGAAGAAAAAGGAAATTATGACTGGTTTAGATGGGTGGGTGAATGAAAAGGATTTAAGGGTATGCATCTATGTTGATCTTGAGGAAAGATAGGATATGGAAGGACATAAGGACCCGAGATGGATGGCGAATTAGGAGAGTTAGGAGGGGAAAGTGAAGGGACATAAGGACCTAAGATGGAAGGTAGACATGAAACCCTTTGTAGTGGTGGAAGAGGTCCCAGGTTGGAAGTGGAAGATGCAAAAGGATAATTAACAAGTTCATCAACATTTATATGAAAACCAAGGACATCAACATCTTTAGAGTGAGCATTAGGATTTTTAATAGGATCGTGAACATCTTGAATAGGAGCACCTTCTTTGATAGGATTGTTCAAAGCTTGCAAAGACTTAGGAAGGGTAGAAAGTGGAAATGAACATGGAGTGGTAGAATAAGAAGATGGAAGAATTTGAACTTGACAAGGATCTTTGGATAGCATAAGCGCATAATTTTTCTCTTGATTTTCAATAGGCTTAACATTGGAAGTAACAACACCATTTTTACCAACCTTAATGGAAGTATTATCTTTGAAAAGTGCAAGTGTAGTAAGGTCATTTTGATTGTCAATAAGCTAACAATGTAAGTAGTAGCCTAATCTTTCTTAGGAGAAGACTTAAGACATGGTGGAATGCATGAAAAAGGGTGTGCAGGATCAAAATAACCATGGAACGGATAAGAGACATCATGAAAAGGATTGGATGAAATGGAGGTTTCTTGATCTTGATCTTTCTTTATGTTCTTTTCTTTATCATTTGTAGAGTCCTCTTGACAAGTAGCCACCTCTAAGGACAAGGAAGCATGTTGGGATTGTATGGAAGACTTTGGAAGAGATGGGGAAGGACTAGCTTGAGTAGGCATTATAGCATATAAAGGCTTAGGCTCTTTGGGTTTAGCATTATTGAAAGTATTTGTAGCCAAGTGAAGGTTAGCTTGAGTTTCTTTAAAAGGTAGCCCTTGAGGATAACTATAGGAAATTGTATGAAAAGTATCAGGGCTTGTGTCGGATGAAGGACTTGTGAAAGATTTGATAGGCTTGGAAACTTTAGGAAATGTATGGGTATTGGAGGAAGTAGGGGATGGAAGGGAACCATCACAAGACAAAGGGTTAGCATTAACATGATCTTTCTTGGGAGTATAATCTTTATCTTCAGCATGAGATTTCTTAGAGGAGAGATCCTTGTAGTTTGCATGTTTATAATCAGCTCGGTAAGCTTTCTCTTCCTCAATAGAAGTAGATGTATCATCTAGGTATTGTTCACAGAAATCATCAAAGTCTCTTTCAAAATTAGAATCATATGGATCACCATCACGATCTATCCAATGTGACATCCCATTTTCAGTAAGCATGAGCACATGATGAGGAGGACTTTTAGGAACAGAGGTGTCATAGGTATCACTATATTGTCCCTCATCATAGTCATCATAGTCTTCAAAGATGGGTGTGTCACTCTCCATGGAAGAAGTATCAAAAGGATTATCACGTTGCTCACATTTTGTCCGGGGGCATGGTGACATGTACAAGTCTTTATCAAATGGAAAAAGGCATAAAGCTTCCATGGAGAACTCTTTAGGTTCCTTTTCTTTCTCAAGTTTGTTAAGCTTGACTTGCATAGCGTGCATCTATTTCATCATAGCGGTGATTAGAGTTTCTTCCTCATGTGTACTGATTCTTTGAGACATGTTAGGATTTTAGGACTTCCTAGAATAGATTGATGTAGAGTTTGTTGATTGACTCCTTGAATTGATGGAGGGGGAATGTAACTAGTTTTTAATCGAAAGTTGTCAAGACCGCCATCTTTGTAAAGACCATAATTGAAGAGTTTCTCAAAATTTGGACCTATCTGAGTCAAAGGTAAGGTATGAGATATTTCCCCAAATTTCTTGTGAGAGGAAGTTCTAGTTTCCACCATTAACCTTGGGTGAATCAAAATAATATGATGAAGACAACTGAAGAATGAATTGAATCAAGATGATCAGATGACGTAACCTTGTCAAGGTTTGATTGATTGAAGAATAGATTAGATGTAGATGAGGGATACTGTGCCCTGGATGTATGGATAGATTCCCAAAAGATACTGGACACAACTTCACAACACTTAGCCATTTTGATGATTGATTGAAGATTGATAGTTATGACAAGGTTTTGACACAAGATGAAAAAGACTCAAATCGATTAAATAGAAGGCTAAATCAGATTCAAAAGGCCACTTTAGGAAAATGATTTGATTCTTAGTATTTGTTGTTCTATTCCTGACACAGTGATTTGTTTGATAGATTCTGGAAATGGGCTGGAAAAGCTAGGTCTCTAACAGTTCTGACAACTTTCTGGCAATTTTTCAAAACTTCTCAAACGACTTTCTACAGGTTCATATGACAGTGGGTATAGCATGAAATGATAATTGAAAAACTCATACGACTATTGCAAAACTTGCATGATAGTTGATAGTAGGAATTTTGACTTTTTGAAATTGACTGGAAACAAAACTCGTACAACAATATACCTGATACCATACGACAATCTGGGGGTTCTAAAATGACAATAGCCAAAAGTCGTATGACTTTCTAACTTGACAAAATGACTGTTGACTCCAGAAAGGTGTTTTACTTCAATTTTTGCAAATTTTTGGGTTTTTAGTTTCAGATTGTTTGCAAATTTCAATGTCTAGATTTAAGGATTGTAACAAATTTTTTTGTTTTCAATAACCAGATAGATAAGCAAGCACATAAAATAGCAAGCAAGTGATTTCAAGCATGTCTGAAAATAATGAACAAGGGAAAAAGCAACCTTGTGCATGAACAATCAAGTGACTTATTTGTGTTGATCCTTAGAAGTGCTAATTGTGTATGTCCCAAAAAGTTTTGCATTAATTCACATATTCCTAGAAAATGAAAATTTGGCCTCACTAGGGTTTTTAGTAATGGTTTGACTCTGCAACTTTTATGATCCAAGAGGGAAAACTCCAATCTAGGCGCACTGGGGTTTTAACACAGTCTGAGAACTTAATCTTCAAGATCTGCTAGGGAGATCTGACGGCCCAACAAGAGACCACACCTATGGAGATTTCTTCCAACAGGACATTTATATAGCGGTTGTCACTACCACGGCAAAAATGGCTATTACCGCTTGAAGTTCTGTCAATGTGGTTGACCCAATTAAGGGAGTGTCCACTACGGTTAACCCTCTCTAAAGGTGACTCACAAGATATACCACATGGAGACTGGTTCCATATTCAAGGATTTGGGTTTCTAGTACTATCCAAAAAGGAAGTAGAGTATAATCCCCTAACCTTTTCACTTTTAACCCAAACAAAGCAAACAGATTAATCTAACATGCTAAGACCAAGATTATCTCACAAAGATCTATAAAGTCAACCCCTTATGATCTATCAACCTCTTCGGAGAGAGAATACCTTGATCAAAAGTTGAAGACACACAAATCTAGTGGAACGTGAGACTCCCTCAGTATCCTCCCTACCTACAAAGGTTCCTTCATTGAGAAGAGTTTCGCTGGAAAATCACTCTCTCAAGAGCCATGAATAGTGTTCATAGGGCCTATTTACTATGTGTAACAAAGATGCTGAAAGAAAATATATGTTCATTTTTAGAGCCCAAATGAAATGTGTGATATGGAAAAGAAAGGCACTCAAGCTAGACATGCAAGATGTTCATTTTAGTCCAAATTGAAATGTTATCAGCTGAGAAGGTTACTTGAATTCCTCGCAATGCACTTAGTAGATTCTTACCTACTTTTAGCAATTCTTGCACTTTTTCCAATAAAAAAATAGTAAAAATCAATCAAAAATAGAGAATTTCAATTGTTAGGGTTAGCTGTTAGTCAAAATTTGAAAATCAAATCTGACAAACTACCCTGAAAAATAAAACGATAATCAAAACCTGGTGCCAAAACTCATATGACAGTGGGTGTGCTTCCAGACGATAGTCCAGAAACTTGTACGACACTGGGTGTCAGATCATACGACTTTTTAACTTTAAAACGATAATGTGTACAGTCTGAAATGATCCTCAATCAAATAAACTATCGTACAATAGTGGGTCTAGTCTGGTATGACTTTTGTCAGAAACTCGTACAAAAATTATACACACAGAATTTAAAAATCACAGCTTTGGCTCAGAAAATGACAAGAAAAGATAGAAATTGATAGAATTGAATTGGAAACCCATACTAGGGCCCCACGGTGGGCCCCAGAAATGTGTGTGTGAATTTTGTACCTGATCTGTAGACACAACACTTCAGTAAAACATTAGAGGTTAGCTTAAAATCAAAATCGTTCAATAAATAAAAAACTAAACTAACCAGATGATTTACTGCCTTCTAGTAGATGCGAGTATGTATTCTCAAATTATACCGAGATCAGTGACTTGACAACACCTAAACGAAGGATTTGAATGCAAAATCTAGATATGAATTGGATGCAAATTAATCTATTTTTTTGGATTTTCTGTGCAATTATGATAATGAAAACTTGACATGAATCTATGCTAATAATGATATGGAAAACTGATATGCAAACTAAGCTAAGAAATGATATGAAAACAAAAGTGATCTCACAAAATGTGGTTAAGTCGCAAAGAAGCTTCAATTCTCCAAATAGTAATTCGCCAGCATAAGTTTGCAAAATTATGAGATGATTTGGGATGAGCTGAAGCCTTAATTTATAGAAATCTAGGGCTTTGGGGGTGCATGAAAAAAAGCCATAAATCACTCAGTTGATTTTTAGTTTTAATTCCCAAAATCATGCAAAAGCTGAGTTTTCTGTTTTAAACTCAAAAAGAGTTGAGTTTATCTTTAAAACAACTTGACTTGATTTTCAAGTTTAACTACTTTTTGAATGTGCATAATAATTATGAATTAAATAAATATATAAAGTGATTTATTTCCAACTTAACTGATTTTAAAAATAAAACAATTGATTTATGGATTAATCAATTATTTTTCAAACTTTTATTCAAAAATAATATTATTAAAAATTGACAACTTGCTTTAATTAATTAAATAAGAATTTAATCAATTATTCATAGGATTTTGGATTTATTGTCAAAATTAAATAATACTATTCAGGAATAAATATAATTAAATTCAATTAAATAATTAAGTGGTAGTATTAAATTTAATTAATTAAATATTTAGAATATTCAATTAATCAAACTTTAGGATAAATAGGATTTATCGCCAAATAATTATTAAAGTAAAGATAATTATGATGATTAGGAATATTACTAGGACTATTCCCCAATGCAGAATTTAGGATAATCAATTAGGATACGATAATGTTCAGATGTGCCTTAGGTTAGGACTTTGATGTCGATTTTGTTCAATGTGTTGATATAGGAGATTAATGAACTTATAGCCCATTTTTGGGGTATTACATTTTGCCCCTCTTTGAAGTGTTGTGCGAAGTGCAGTGGTTCAAAGACAGTCTGTGTATGATGTTGAAACTGATGTTTGATATTGATATTGATATGAAGCAAAAGTTGATTGAAATTGATATGAAGATAATAGGTCCTGAATGACCAAAGATAATGTTAACTATAACAACAAATGAACTGATGATTGTGAAAAAGTGTCAAAATGCCTGATTCTGAACCTTATGATTGCAAAGAAGTGAGTGATCGATTCTACACCCGATTATCGATAAGAATCACATTGGTATCACATATGAACCCTTCAGTTGCCAAAGAATCAAGGAAATAACACAATTGAACCGATAGTTGCAAAAACTCATACAATTTACAAGATTAGGAGAATACCAGATTGATATGGATCTCGATGAATCTGATATGCCACGAGTGATGATTGATTTGCCCTAAGCGATGAGGTCTTTTTTGATGAATCAACAACTAGACGTGATTGTTGTCTTGATTACTGAGAAAAGATATGATTTCAACTTTAGATTACAGACTTTGAATGATATGCAATACCATGCCCCCTTCAGGATTAAAATTGAAATCTGACAAGAAAACTCAGTGTTAATAGTTTAGAAGCATGTTAATTGATGTAAGAAGTGGGTAAACACGTTCAAGAATGCATTCTACATCGTTTGGAGGTCCAGAAGACCAAGTTTGACTAGGTTTGACCATGAGTTGACCATAGTTGACCTAGTTGAACTTTTGATAGTTTGGCGTAAGATAATCAGTTAAGTTGAATTCTGGATTTCTGTGATGATAGAAGTTTGATTATGCAAGCAGTAAACTGTCCTGGGTCCAAAAAATTTTAAATCATGATTTTGACATAGTAAATGATCTCAGATTTTGATTTTGATCCAAAAAATGGATTCAAGATGTCGAAATTAGCCAGGGGTGCAATTTTCATGAAAAACAGAGTAATTTTCATGATATGTTCTGTTGATTCTAATATACTGTACTCTTTTTTTATCATTGATATACTATACTGATTCTGATAGCTCAGTTGAGCTCATTCTTTTGTACACTATGCCAGTAGTGCACCCCTAACTACTTCAAGATTTTTGATATATATGAGATCAATATGTTGGTTGTGACTTCATATGTACTTGTCATGTTTCGATTTATGATGATATCATGTGATGTTTATGCTATGGGTAGTGTAGAATGTATGTATGGATCAATGCAATGTAATGATTTCTTTCATATGTATGGATGTTATGCAAATGTATTCGATTATGGAAAGATGTATGTATGATTTATGCTTATGCACATGGATGAATCATAATGTAACAAATGATTATGATATGTAAATGCAATGATACACATGATATGTTTTGTAGGTATGATGAAGACAAGTACTTAGTCTTATGTCAAAAAGGATATTTAACCCAAGAGGATAAGTGCTTGTGATTCGGTGAAGAGACCTTCGAGTTTGGTTTCAGCTCTTGTTAGATTTGAAGATGTGATTTGAGAATAGCTTAAGCATTGAAGTTCATTTAGCCATTGTGAGATCATGCAAACAGGCAAAATGCAAAGAGACATGCAGAATGAAATGCAACCTAAGACCTAGGACCTAGTCACTGATCATATGTCAATCATTCTCATCATTGAATTTTTAGGTAACCAGATAAATCAATACAATGCCCACTAGTTATGAAACCATAGACATATGAATATTGATTTGTATGCGCAGGAATCAATACAACACCCACTGATTAGGAAACCATGGATATATGAATATTGATTTTGTTTTCAGAATGTCAGATTAGATATAAGCATCAAAGCATAAGCGCCAGGATGACCTGAATATCATGTCCATTTTGATATAGAAATTTTTATAAGCATCAAAACATAAACATCATGATGACCTGAATACGCCTTGCATTACAAACACATCAAGTAATCAAGAGGTCAGTCTAAATCCAATGTGAATTACCTGTAGTGACCCTTTATCGTTCACATCCTTAGGTAAGATTGCGTTTCACAGTAGGAGAAAGAACTCACTCAAAAAGATAATATTTAGATCAAACTTCCTTGAATTTTTTGAGTATCAATGGTCGAGGTACGCATGGCCATCCAATTCGAGATAGAGGCTCTTACAGTCGGACACCATTTCAATCTAGAATTTCAAAAGTTGTTAGATTTTCACATACAAGTAGAAGACAAAGAAAAGATTATGCCCCTAGTCATCACTCTCTAAATCCTATAAAGGACATCATCAAAGAGCTCAAAGGACACAATATGCAAAAATCTCAATGCAAATCAGTAAGCATACAAGGAGATAAAAGCATGTAAAAAGCATAGGTTGTTTTCAGTTTGTGTTTGATATTTGATTTCGTTGTTGTAGATGCAAAATCCTTTCTGGAGACAAGACAGACTAACTGACTCAAATGAAGCTTCAAAGGACTCTGACTAGATATGATACGTCTAAGATACATTGGAGGCCATAGGATATGACTTTGATTGCCCCCAAGTTTGAACATTGATAGGATATAGACGCTTGAGCTGATTGGTGTATAGACCGACTTATTGAAAACTGGAAATGCAAAAACAAACCGGGAGATATGTACAAACTAAAGCAAGACTGAAAGCTAGGAAAGACCAAGATTACCCTGATAGATGGGGCATTTGAAAAAAGTGGCACCCGTTTGCCAGGTTTTCACCATCTTGGCAGAGATTCTATTTTTTCTACCAAGGCGCCTGTTTCCAGGTTTTCACCAAGGCACTTTTTTTCTTTTTTTCTTTTTTTTGTATTTTTCATTTTTTCAATTTTTTTGTACTTTTGATATTTTTTACTTTTTTTTTGTGAATCATCAAGGTGCCTATTGCTAGGTTTTCACCAAGATGTTCATTTTTTTCAGGACTTTTTCCAATTTTAAAGATTTTTTCATAACATTTCACCATACACTGAATGTCTTAGGCATAGAATTTCTTCAGATGCAGAATGTTGATTGGTTCTCAGAGTTGTTCCCCTTCAGTCATTGAGAGTTGATAGGAACCAGAGCCAAAAGTAGCAGTGATTATGAAGATACTGTGTCTACCGAGAAAGATCCACCGTGTGTTGAGGTAAAGGCTATCGTTCCTTTTATTAAGGCTTCACCCCAAGAGCCTAAACAGAAGAAGAAAAAGCATGGCAAAGGGTCGGTCACACTTTATGAAGTCATTGAAATACCTAAATGTGACCCAAGAACTTTGGACCCTGAGGAATTGAGAAAATATGGGGAGCTATGCACAAGGAAGGAAGCTCAAGAGAAGCTAAGAAAGGAGATTCTTGAAGATGTGAGAGACATCTTGTAGCAAGTTGTACCTGAGGTCCAGATTAATGAAGTGACACTTATATTGGACCAACTTGCCATGCTTGCACAAGAAATAAATACCCCAAACATTGATGCTGAAAAGATATTTGAAGGGCAAAAGCTAAGATTCAGGATAAATTGGCAAAAAAGATCAGCCAAGAAGTGGCGATAAATAAAGTAAAGATTTATGATGTAACCACCGATCTCCAATCTATTACTCAGAAAATAATTCAAATGTTATTTAAGCTATGCACTGTGGAGAGTTTCACCGCTGAGGTCAGTGAAAAGATTAAGAAGTTGGATACCGAAATCCAAGCCAGTGCAAATGCCTCCTTAACCGAGCTAGATGCTTTTCATAATCATATACTAAAAGTGCAAGAACTCAGGCGGTTAAGAGCAGACATGAGGAAGCAAAAAGATAAGATATGTGACCAAGTCACTGAGCTGCAAGCAAAATTGCTTCCTCACCTCAAAATTATTGAGCATCATATTGTCAAGGCACAAGCCTTAGTTGCAACACTTGAAATTTTAGTTTTGGAGAACATTTTTTTATATGAATGCACAAGTCGATCTTGACCATGTTTCTCTCACCAACTTGAAAGAGGAATGGGAAAACCTCTTAGATTCTCTCATGAAAACCCACAAGCACATTTTTGACAAGATGTAAGTACACATTTTTTTTATTTTTGGCATTAATCTCAAAAAGGGGGAAATATAATGTATATGCCAATTGTATAAATATATGCTAAGTGTACCTCATACATACCGGGAGTATGCACTGAGGGGGAGTTTTGAGTAATTTTTGACTTATGTGTATATGAAGTGTAAGGACAACTTGAAATATATCAGTTTATATATATTACAAGTTTTGATACTAATGCCAAAGGGGGATATTGTTATCTTTATTTTGAGCATTAGATGTTGTCATTAGTATCAATTTAGATCAGTTGGTTATCTAAGTTGATCAGTCGGTAAAGCATGATACATCAAGCTATATTACACTAGTCGGTTATACAAACAAGCCTTCATACCAAGAATTCACAAGGCAGAACCAAGAGTTAATAGTAAACAGATTTAACTAGGCACCAAAGTATGTTTACCGAGCATCAGTAAACACCGAGTAGATTGGGCAGCAAGTGCTGGAGTATATTCACCAAGAAGGAAAGGTTTTGTTTACCGAGCAATCTAGGAAATGACATAGTAATTAGTATGCAACATCTACCTATGTAAACGGTTACACAGATTCATAAAATTTTTTACCAAGACTGAGGATTATTTATTGTAGATGCAATCATTCAATGTAATGATGATTCCTATGTAAAGCTAGATCTAGGTTATTTTTGTACACCATATATCTTAGGTTTTCCTAAGATGATGTAACCTAATTAGGTCATGGAAATCATAGCATTTTTCTATATATTTGTAATTCATGTCATTTTGACAAAAGGAATGAAGAAGATCTTGAAGCAGTAGCCACTTTCAAGACATCAAAATTTAGACTAGGTTTGCATGTTTGAGCAGTGAACAGACAATCAATTCATTTTATTCAGAAGTAGTCAAGGCTACTGAGCAGAACAGAGGATGGATTACTACACATAGAGGTGATATTAATTCAGTATATCATATATCTGATTTGGACAAAGTATACTTGTCAATTTACATATACCTTTCTATTATTTTCTAATCATTGTAACAGAGTTAGTAAAATCTCCTAACAGAGTAGACTTAACAGTCTGTTTGTAAATCTCTTAACTGAGTACACACTCAAGTAGTGTTGTTTAAATCCTTTAATAGGGTAGACCTAGTTGATCTTATTTTTACTCCTAACAAGGTAAGATCACCAGAAGTGATCACAACTTGTAGCCTTAACTAGCATACATTATTATCTGCAGTAGTAAAGAATTTTTGGGTGTCATCCCCACCGTAGTTTTTACCTTCTAATAAGGGTTTTTGTGTAACCAAAATGCTTGTGTTGTGTGATTGATTTATTATTTATTTTTCATGCACTTCACATTTATCAAGTCAATTGAATGAATGTTGCAAACAATGGATTTAGTTGGATAGATTAGATACTACTATTTGCAGATTGAATATTCAGTTAAATTTTTTTGAGGTCACAGATTCACCCCTCCCCTCTCAGTCCCTTATCTTTCCATTCCAACACCACACATCTTAATTTTTAGCCAAAAAAAAAGAAGTTTGATCATTGTCAAGATAGAACAAATTACCTTTAGATTATTCACCAGTACCAACCAACTTTCCAGCTTCATCAAATATTTTCACCTTTCTATTCTCAAATGTAGCTTGGTGACCTTTATTATTCAGTTGTGCTACACTCAACATATTATAATTAAGTCCTTTTACCCAATATGCATTCTCACATCTGATCTTATTGTTCAACAATATAGACCATCTTCCTTTCACTAGACAAGGTGTATCATTACCCATTTTTATAGATCCACCATTATAATGTTCAAGGTATTCAAACTTTTCTTCATCACTAGTCATATGATGTGTACAACCACTATCAATAATCCAAGTATCATTCTTGATACCTTTAGAAATAAGTGTTATTTCAAAATACCTTTATTCTTCTTCAGAATCTTCTTTCAATGCCACAAATACCACTTCAATGTCTTCATCAGTCTCGGTGTTGGTATCTTCATCTTCATCTTCAAAAAGGTAGCATGCCTTCTTTCCTTTATCTGTGTAGTCTCGATTATCTCTCTTTCAATACAGTCAGTTGCCTCTGTGATCTCAATTATCTCTTCTTTCATACATCCTTTCATTAGATCTCTCACTTATTTTCTCATCCTCTTTCATGTTAGGACATCTAGCAATAATATGACCAATCTCCTTATATTTAAAGAAAACCAAGGGTAGTTTACCTCTATATCTTCCTTTACCTTTTTGTAATCTTCTAGCCATTAATGCTTCAAGTTCATCAAGTTCATCCTCTTCACTTTCACTATCACTTTCATTTCTTATCTTATATTTGATGCTTTCTTTACCAATTTTTAGAGATGACATAAATGCATATTCAATAGTAAGAACAATACTATTGTCAAAGTTATTTAGCTCAAATCCAGTCAATCTACCAATTAGACTATCAAGTGTAGCATTATTACCCAGAGTTTCTCACATTTCATGAATTACAGAGACTCTAAAAGCATAGGTAGGTAACAAGGTTCTAAGAATTTTGCTTACAATAGTGTCTTCATCAATAATTCCACTTTCTCCTCGGATAGCATTCAAAACCTCCTTGAATCAGTTGTTGTAATGAGATATGTTCTCACCTTCTATTATTTTCATGTCATCAAGCTTTCCTCTTAGACTCTCAGCTTTAGCCCTTAACACATTTGCATCTCCTCCATGAACTAGTACAAGCTTGCCCCACATCTTTTTAGCAGTTTTACATGTCTTAACATCTTCAAATTGCGCATCTAATAAGGAAGAAGAAATATCAATCATCATAGCATTGTGTTCATGTCTTTCTCTCATCTGATCAATAGTCAAGGGTCCAGCGAGTAAGATAAACTCATTTTCCAAGTATGTTGCAGACTCACCAATCCCTAATAGATATAATTTCAATCTTCTTTTCCATGTCAAGAAGTTCTCTTTGTTCAGATTTTCCACCTTTATCTTATACATCTTATGATCTTTAACTTAAGTCCTTCAAACTTTTCCTTCAAGTACTCTAGCTCTGATACCAATTGTTGGATAACTAAGAGGGGGGTGAATCAATTAAGTCTAGTTATCCTATAGTCCCAAATACTCTCAGATGTATAAATCAAAAAATTCAAATCAATTAATCAACTTGGTAAAATACCATCTGTGCCTTTTTGTTCATCTATT
Source organism: Chamaecyparis obtusa (assembly GCA_027943335.1). Lineage (NCBI taxonomy): Eukaryota > Viridiplantae > Streptophyta > Pinopsida > Cupressales > Cupressaceae > Chamaecyparis > Chamaecyparis obtusa. Next base: position 391,032 of record BSBK01004783.1, read on the forward strand.
GATTAGCAATAAATTGGATACTATGTTTACCGACAAATCCAATTATAACAATTCAACACATCCATACACATATAACAGTTTGATTTTAAACGTGAAAACCCTATTAGGGGAAAAACCACCTAGGACCGGTAACCCAAAATAATTCACTCTTTCGAAATGAGCTCGGTTAGGGGCCAACCCTGTTAAAGGTTACAAAACACACTATGAGGTGTGACCTAGTTAGAGGATTTATCACTAACAGTTCTTCCTTAACCAAACATTCACTATGGGGACAACAAGAAAACAATCAACATTCATTGAATGTCATATTGAAATATAAATATTGTTAAGTCCCACTCGGTTAAGAGATTTATCTATAGAAATGGTTAGAATGCAACAGTAATCATCTTATTCAAATACAACTTATCTTGTAGATTTTCAGATCTATGCTAAGCTCAAAATACCTCTAGCCAATAATCTCAATTCAATCCCTTTATTTCCTCCAACTCTGATCTTCTCAGTGTATTCATTTCCTCCAATGCTTAGTGTTGTCTGCATATTTTCTCAGTTCTATCTTCAACTTGTTTGACCAACTCGCATGAATGCAATCTTCTCACACACATTCTATAATTCAATCTGAATCTCTTGTCTCCTTTTATAGACATCATAAACTATTTTATTTCTTGCCCTAGATTTTCCGTCTTAACCTTCACCATTGATTTTGTCACTTTAACCTTCCTTGATAGTTGTGTTAGTAACACATTTCATTCTCCTTTATCCAATCATCCTTGAATTTTTTTAGCCATTTTATCATCATACCAAACATTATCTTTTACCTCAAAATGATTCACAACTATCCAACTCATCATCTTTAGTCGGCAGTCAGAAATTCCATTTATTTCTTTTACTCTCTCAATACCATAATGCCTCAGTGATAAATTACTCGGTTAACATTAAACTTGGTATACACTATAATTTGTTCAGTGTACACTTTTCCAACTCAGTGTATACTGAATTCTCCATTTACCGACCACATAAACTTGTACATTTTTTTATCTTCAAACCATAACAAAATTATGTAATACAATCAAATCACTAAAATAATGTCATAGACTCATCAATAAGTTATCCAATGAATACCATATCCATATATTTCTCATACATCTCATCTTCATGTAGATATCTCATTTCTTCACCATTATTTCCTTCTTTAGATGTTTGTAACTATCATGATAAGTACAGTCAAAACTAGTTGACCTCAATGACAATACACTAACTGATTTAATGTGTAACACATACACCTTTGTATCTCGGTGATCATGAATCATTGTCTTTCGAATATCCAATCAGTTGTCAAACTCTCCTTCAAGATATTCAATCATTTGTTGTCTAGCACTTCCAGCTCCTTTTGTTTTCTCAGGGCCTTGATCTTGGCCTTTCATTGAGGGTTTACCCTAGTCGATCAAGGAGGAGGAGTAACCATAATACAAGGGGAAGCCCTTTTTTAATCCTTCAAGTTTCTAAGATCAACATTAATAGGGGAATATTTAGGGCCAACCTCTGAGGAATGTGCCAAAAGAAATCTATACAAATGGAGGATAAGGTCTAGATGTAAAGGGGGTTCCCCATAGTATATATATTTACCAATAGACTAAGACAATGAATATAGAATCGCAAATAGGAAATTGAGCTTGATATTATGTTGAAAATTATTGAGTAATGGAAAAAGGTGGTAGTGGAAGCATTTGATCCTACCTTCTAGAATTATAAATTTGATAAGAACCAAAGCCACATCCTTCCATTTCCTAAGGATCTCTTTCTATCTAAATCCATTTTGCAGGCGAGGGATATTTTCACATAGGCCAAGAAATTTCTTGAATTCCTATTTATAATGTTAATTAGAGTTTGTAGGAAGAGTAGTCCCTTCCACCCATAACCCAATAAAATCCACGATAGACTTGATAAGGACCACAAAGGATATGCTTCCTTTGGAAACTTTTCCATAGCCCCAAGACATAGAAAACTTTCTCAAACAATTCTTGATTGAAACCCTTCATTCCTTTAACATAACTGTCAACCTAGACCACTTGAAGAATAGGACAAAAGGTAGTGTTTGGCCTGAATTATATGAATTTATTAGCCTCTTTTTCACTAAGACCTTCCCCCATGGCCTCATTTAAAAATTTCACATTGACACAAAAAGCAGTAGAGAATAGGAAATTGCTAAAAAGGAAGGTGAGAAAAATCATAGAGAAGACTTAAATAAAAATCCTTACCATAGGGTAATAATAACCTTTCAATACATGAGCATTTTTCATAACTAATAGATGCACTTTTAGATAATGAAACAAGAGGGGTGAACCCACAATAGTGGGTTACACTTTTTTGCCTGAACAAACACTAAAATGTAAATTCTAAAAGAAAGAAAAAATCACTTTCGGACACATATTGCCACTAAAATATTACAAATTGGAAGATAAAGTAAATTAGAGTCGTTTAGGATTTTTTGTCTACATTCTATATATATATATATATATATATATATATATATATATATGAATTGATTTGAATCCATTTTTCTATCTTCCTTGAAAACTAGTACGTTGTTGTAAACAACATTTTTAAAGAGTGATGCTTATTCCATAAAGCATACCTTTTTTTCTAAAATAGATATCAAGTTGATTCTTTCAAATTTAATTTTGTAACATCCATATCTAATGTCTGCAATTCATTTCTTGACTTTATCCTTAGTATTTCGTATTTTACTAATGTTTGCAGTTGACTTAATAATTTTGACATATGTTCATTCCATAGCTTGTAACTTGTCTATTTGTCCAATTTTAATTTTAATTTTAATTTTTGATAAAAAAAGAGTACTTCAATAACTAGTGGATAGATATGTTTAAGTTTTTTTTTCTCTTGTTTATTATTTTTCCATAAGATTCGAACACAAAGGTTGATATATGGTGAAATATCTATGTTTAGTAAAACTAAAAAATGTAAAGTCATAATAAAATTAATATATATTAACATTATAATCATTGGAAATATTTTTTTGAGTAGTACCATACTACATAGATAGGTTTGTTAAAAGAATTCATTTGATCTATCCAAAACCTAAAGTCAAAGTGATTTCCTGTCAACATTTTAATAGGTGTGGAGGAAACTCCATTGCAGGTATTATTGAGGAGTATAGAGGTTATATAAAAAATAATTGATCTAAGAGGATTTGATCTAACCATTTTTAGTTAATTCCTTCAAATGGGACCTCTCAAGGATTAAATCATTATATCTTCTTAAAAATGTGTTATTTCATTAAAAATCAGCACGCCCAAAAGAGTGTAACCCACTATTGTTGGGACACCTAGAGATTACATGGTTGTAGAAAAAGATGGTCATAAAGTGGGGTCTTAGGGTGCATAGTTATATGGATTATCATAGGTTTTAGGTCAAGAATGATTGAGAGGAATACTTGGCAATTAGAGTTTAACCTTTTTTTTTTCTTCTTTTTTGAGGTGCATCATCATGGTACATTGTAGCACATAGGTCTGAGTAACAAGACTAATAAAAAGGAAAACAAATTATAAAAATTACATTCACAAATTATTATTTTTCTTCTATGGACCACATTGGCAACAAACTATGAATTTCTTGGATATGTCCTGTAAGTTTTTTTAACTAGTGTGTGAATTATTATAATTTTTATGCATCTATGTCCTATCATTTCTCTATGTGTGATTAATATGTTCTTTTTATACTCTTCACGTTATTTTTTTAATGTAATTCTAATAGTGATTTTGGTATTAAATAAATGGGTAGCTTAATAGGTGCATACTATGCAATCATCATTATTGTGAAATTATGAAGGCATGTCTAATGGTTGTATGTACATTTAAACTTGAATTCTTTGTAGTCCTAATATTATGTAACGTAGTGGATCATTTAGGAAAAGTATTATAAATCTTTCCAATATTCTTTCCTAAGACAATATGGAAATCCTCTACACTAATCTGATCTCGTGAAATTCATAAAATTACTTAACCAATGTTGGGAAGAAAAATCTGAAATATTTGCTATAAGTTACTAGAATAAATGACAAAAAAATAATTTAAACAAACAAGATCACTTGAATAAATAGATGATAAGGAAGTGGTGTCATAGGCTCTAGCTTTTAAATACATAGAGAGATAGATTTTATTTTGTTCAGGAATAATGTTTAAAGTGTAAAATGGAATATGTTCTTATAAAATTAAAACCTTGATTTTTTTGCCTATAGATTTGTAGTGGTTTGTATAGGGATATAGCTCTTCCACACTATTTAAGTAGTTTTTATATCCACATGGAAACATTTTAAGGGCTTTCCATCTTATACGATTTATGTGAGTTCTTTTTGGTTATATTTTTTATAGTTTAAGAATTCATAGAACTAGTAACTTTTTGTAATCTATTTACTAAATCTGGTTAGCAATAATTAGTATCAAAATGATTACTATAGATTATAAAAACTCTAGAACTATGAATGATAATGATACCCTACTAGGATTCAAATCTCAATATCCACTTAAAGAACAAACCCTTAGGTAAAGTTCTATGGCCTCTGATGTTGTTCACTATGTAATGCGATGAGCATTTAACCAACTAAACTAATGGTATAATCATAAAGTGTATCCCTGTACATTTTATTTCTTACTTAGGCCCCATTTTAGCATGTAAAACCTTCCACATACTTTTTCACTTATCACACCTCAATTTTGCACACATTTTTGACATACCAATACCAAATAGGATGCACTCATAGAATGGGACCAAAATTTGCGTTTATTAATGGTCATCATATTTTAATGGGATTCTTAAATCTGTATTGACCTCCCTTAAGTTTTAAACCCTAAAATTGCTAGGAGAGATGTATAAAACAAGGATACCTCCCTCATTTCTATAATCAATGATATCATCTCAAGTAAGAATTAAATGAAAAAAGAACAAGAGTAATTCATAAGCATTCAAGCATTCAAGGCATTTCATCTTACCATATTCCTCATTCTAACAAGCTTCAACAACCTTCATGCAAGCATTACTTTTATGATTTCCTTTTTGGTTTTTATGGAGTCATACTTCTGCATCAACACTCGTGATTACATTAAAAGAGAATTGAATCATAGAGGTATAAGACATCTTTTTCCTTAAAAATATCCTATTTTATATATTAAAGTACTTTCATTTCAATTTCATGATTGATTCCAAATCTAGGGTTTGACTTAGGGAAACTCCTTTCTATAATACTTTCCCTCTTTTTTATGTGTAGGAAATAGGTGACACACATGTGTAAGGAGATACAAAAAGATCATATTGGGAGCTACAATTTACAGTTCATTTCATCAAAAAGTACTTGAACAAGGGTGAATTGAATCGACCTTATCCACTAACTCGCCCCTATCCCTTGGAGTTAGCTAATCCAACAATAGTGGCCTCCATGTTTTAGCCAACTTTGACACCAAAACATACATTTTGAAAAAAAAAAAAAAAAAAAAAACTTTACATTGAGACACTAATTGTAGATAAACCATAAGGAATTTGAAGATGATATAAACTAGTTGTCTATGACATTTTGTTTGTCGATACTAAATACATTTTTTTAATAATTTTTTATACTAAATTGTATCTATTTTCTCATCTCTTTCAAAATCTATTTTTAACAATAAACACCATTTTCAAGTGCATGATGTTATCTTTGTGATGCATAATTGTTTTTATATAAGGGATTAAAATGTGTCTCTTTCAAATTTAGGTTTGTAACACAAATATCTAGTGATTGGAATTGGTTTCATATCATTATTTTGAATATATTTTATTTTAATAAATTTTGAAGTTGCTTGTTAAACATAATGTAGACATAGGTTTAGTTTGAAACTCATAACTTGTTGTGTATGTATCAAAAAATTAATTTTTTTTATAAGATGGAAAGATTAATTGATACCTAATGCATATATTTTCTTTGGAATGTTTTTACTTACTTTTTTTCATAAACATTGAACAAAGATATTGATATATGGTAAGAACCTATGTTTAGGTAAACTTGAAAAACAAATTCATAGTAAAATCAATATATATTAAAATTATAATCGTTGAAATTATCACTTAGAGAACTATGATCATGCATCTGGCTTCCTTGACCCTCTAAAAAATAATGATGAGGCAATGGATCTATAAAATAGCATAATACATTTATGTATCTAAATCCATAACTCTATCAGCTATCACATACACACAAAAAAAATGAGGAAAATGTTGGGATAAAGTGGATTTTCTTATTGAGACCCTTGTGCAAGAATTAACCTTGAAATCAAATTGAAATTGCAAAAAGGAAAAGCTATGCTATTAGTAGGAGAGGCTTTCCTAGATTTTGTACCTTCATAAGTATAAAATTTCTTATGAAAATGATTTAAAGTTGTGTTGAAGTAGACTTGGAATATAGGAAGAACATGCATTCCTTCACACATGCTAGTATCTGGACATTACTTCATATCTTTTATGCTTTATATTTGAATGGACTTGAAATTGACCACTCCTTTAATGATTGAGTTATTGACTTGAGTTGTAATGGATTGAATTGAAATGTAATATATGTGATTTAAGATGGATCCCAAAATAAGGGAAGTATCATTGTACTTATACCTCAACAAGCTATTTTGTATCTTGAAGAAGGCCAACACTGAATTGAAATCCTACCTAAAATCAAAAGATCACCTCCAATTTAAATTTTGGCCCCTTTTATTGTGTAAGGCCTAACTCCAAAAGTAATAAGAGACCTAAATATCTCCTTAATCCTTAGCTCACTCTTTATGGAAAAATTGAGCCTAGATTTAGTTAAGGGGTTAATTTTGATATGATTTTTTTAATAATGTGCACAAAATTAAGGTATGATCAAGAATAATAGGCATGAAATGCTTTGGCTTTAAGATAGGACCTAACTAAGGACCAGAGGTGTAATTTATTATAAATTAAGATGCTACATTTAGCCCTGACTATAGTGCGAATGTTAACTTACTTCATACTCATAATAAAATAGATCAAAGTAGAAGAAATATATCATGTCAAGGTTAAAGAGACAAGGGAAATACCTAACCCTTAAGTGAATTAGGTGTTCCCAAGGGTCACATGACCATCAAACTAGGACCACACTACGTGAACCTTAGAGAGTGTTATAGAAACAAACACAAGTATCTTGTCTTTCATAGCATCCCATTGAGCCTCATTGGCATATATAAGAGTCATTCTATCTAAAAGATCCATGTAGCCAACATGAGAAACAAGGTCAAATACCTACTATGAAGGTATTAAAGGAACCATGAGGCTAAATGGTACTCAAATAACTTGGTAATAATTGAAGAACACCTAAGGTATGCAATCTATTGTAGATATGTAGTTTTCCATAGTACAAATGTGTAGATTCAAGTCATGAATGTACACACGTGACTACTACCATGGACCCAGGTGGAAATTGAAATGCATGCACATAGGAAGGATCACAGATGGGTAGGAATAAAATGAAAGCACAAAAAAATTGAACACATGCACCAGTGAATTGAACATATGCACCATTTTTCTAATTGGGTCAAAATATTCAATAAAATGATGATTTCAGGGTGCTAACACCTGGATAAAGTCATAATAGGGTCTATTAATTGATCGAAAAGTGTTGGAAGCTTGTAAGAAGGTAAAAACACTAAGAATAAGGATACGAAAGCATGAAAACATTAATAGAATCTAATGCAATTATATTTCACCATTGAGATCATGTTTACATATTCTATCTTACCAAGTTATCATCATAAACATGAAACACATTCAAGATAACATATACAATAATAAAGTAATACTATGAAATATACAACCCAATGCCACAAATATAATTATATTCACTACACTAGTGCCATAAAAAATATACACAATAACATCATTAAAATTAGGAGTGAAGCAATATGATAAATTACCAGGGATCAAATAAAGATATAATGCAATAAACTTAGAGTCTAGAAGATATTTTCACTAATAATTAGGACCGCTCGATATCTATACACTGGTCCCGAATGGTGGTTTTCCATTCCACCTGACCACAAGGAAACCTCAAGCCCTCTGACACTATGCTTACAAAGATAACCATATGGCCCACACATCACAAGAAAGGTTCTCATATAGGTATGTACATAAAAGGTTCCAAAACACCATGCACTTCACAAATAATTATCATACTAACTCCAAGGTACCATATGTACACACACCCAAGTGAATCACAAGCCACAATAAGTTTGATTCTTCATGCGAGTTCACACATACTCATTGTCACAAAGCTACTAACAATATGAGAAAAGAATGGGGAGTCATGGCGTCAATACATCCCTCCCTCAACGGGTGACCCCACAATAGTGGGTTACACTTTTTTAGACATGTTGATTTTTGCTGAAATAACACATGTTTAATAAAATATGATGATTTAAGCCTCAAGAGGTTCCATTTGAAGGAATTAATTACAAATGCTTAGCTCAAAGCCTCTCAGACAAAAAAAACATTGATATAATATCTATACTCCTCATTCATACCTACAATGGAGTCTCCTTCGCACCTATTAAAATGCTGACAAAAAATCACTTCAAATTTATCTTTTGGCAGATCAAATGAATCCATTTGACAACCCTATCTATGTCTTAAGGTACTACTGAGAAAAATATTTCCAATGATTATAATGTTAATATATATTAAAAGTTTATTATGACTTTGTATTTTTAGTTTTACTAAACATAGATATTTCATCGCATGTCTACCTCTATGTTTGACGCTTATGGAAAAATAGTAAATGAGAGAAAAAAAATCTACAAAATATACATGCCCTAGGTATTGAAGTTCTCTTTCTATAAAAAAAAATAAAAATGAAATTGGATAAATACATGACAAGTTATAAGCTATGTAGTCGAGATATGTCAAAATTACGCTTTCGTCAACTTCAAACATTAATAAAATATGCAATAATCATGATAATGTCATCAAACCAATTGCATGTCCTCTGTATGGAAGATATAAAACTAAATTCCAAAGAAGCACATTGATATCTATTTTAGGAAAAAAGTTATGCTCTATGAAAATAATGTAACTATTTGAAAATGACATTTTCAGCAACATACTAGTTTTTGTGGGAGAAAGGAAAAACCATTCAAATCAATTCAAAAATAAAAATAAAAAATATATTTAGGATCTAGATAGAAAATCCTAAAAGACTCTAATTTACTTCATCTTTTGATTTTAAAAGGTTTAACGACAATATACATCTGAAGCTGAATTTTATTTTCAAAATATAGAGTTCAGTGTCTGTTCAGGCAAAAAAGTGTAACCCACTATTATGGGTTCACCCCAACCAAAATCAATAACTAAGTTGAAAAAATAATAAGAAGGAACTATTTAAAGCTCAACAATCATCCATCGTGGATCTCGTAAAATGTGGCTCTCCATAAACCATACACTTGATGCCATCAAGATACAATATCTAAATGGAAGGTCTATCTACTTCTAGGTGCTACTCATAACTATGGGATAGGGACATGGGGGAAAACAAGAGTGAGGAGTGTCATCAGGTGTGCCATTAACAATGACACCACCACCTGCTATCAATCACTCTCTCATACAGATGAGATGATTGATCGATGCAAGAAAAACTACCTCATGCCCATGGATACATGAGTAATCTTTCGTTGTCTTGATCACCCATAGCCTTATGATAGGAGTCATGGCATGACCGAGGAATTATTTATATTGGTTTATTTTATTAATGATTCCTTAATTTTCACTTATTAAAAAAAGCTCAATGAGTTACTTATAGGTCCCTTTGTGTTCTAGTCTCCCCATTGGACACCACTCCAATCACTGTCCTTTATTTCCTACCCAAGGATCAAGAAATCAAATGAATAAAAAAAAAGTAAACACTAGTTTTACAATACCAATTGGTTTAAAAAACAAGGAGCTCATCATATTAAATACTTACATATTCCAAACAATTGAAACCATATCGTGTTCCCGTAAAGCTATCGATTTCTACATGATTCAATGTTTTATTATTTAAGTCATTATGATTTAAATAATAATACAATAAAATAAGTAAGAATGTATAAAAGATTTTCACTATAGAAGTTGTGATTTGCAAATGATTATAATAGTTACCAAAATTTATGGGCAAAGAAATGGAGTGGATAAATGCTTTATCTTAGTCATTGCTTAATAATGTTTTATAACATTATTAATTTCATTAGTTAGACCAAATTGTGGTGGGATATTGTATTTTATAAATACATTGAAAAATACCATATGATCATTTCAAAAAAAATTAATTCTCCTGGGAATAGCCAAAGTGCCCCGCTCATCCACATAGAAAGTGATGAAAATGGTAAAGGAGGCACGAAAGGACAGGGTAGTCGCATACCTCCGCCATGATTTTGCAATATCCCTCTATGAATCCATGGAAACGCAGGGTAAGGGAAATGTGAAAGAAAATTAGAAACCCCATAACTCCACTAGAAATGAAGGAAAGAGTGTGAGGTTTGCACAGGAAAGAGGGGCGAAAGGGGGGTTTGCACAAAATTCATCCGTCAAAACATAGAATGGGAGTTTTATCAGATATCACCAATGGAAACACTCTAGTAGAAATGATTTCAAAATGTGAGAGCATAGACCATGGCGGTAGTGATGTTTGCAGCACGCACAAACAAGATTTGTTGAAAAGGTTAATGTCCTTCAAACATATGCAGTTAACGGATGTTAAACCAGATCCTCCATCTTTTTTTAGCGTTCTCAATGCCTATGCAAATCGTATGATTTGGAATGGATCTAGACATTCATTAAAGCTAAAAAAATGTGATTTCACAGTTTGCATTGATTGTAGGATCTGTACAATATAGATTTGTTAAACAGGTGTTTGAAATGTTAAAGCCAACAGTTATGCCTGCCAAATGTGGAAGCACAGGGCTAGGTCCGTAATGGGCATCCACCCAAACACAAAGGCTAAGTAGATTTTTGTAGTTTCTTGTGTATTGGATCAAAGAAACTTCTACAAATATAATGACAAGCGACATAGAATTTATGGTGTCTTTTCCCTTCCAGTGCTTGAATGAAGAATTTGGAGCTGGGCATATCCAAGGCTGCGATACTAAATGCTTCAAATGACTATCACTGCATGGATCGCAATGTTATGGGAAATGCACATAATGAATGTTAAAAAGAGCTTTAGGAACTTTCAAGAAAAATGTAGATATGTGCAAGTGTTGAAAGGTGCTTTTGAGAAGAATATGTGCATTTACTAATACAGTAGAAGGAGCAGTTGGAGCATTATTTTAAAAGAAAATTTACTGGTGTTTGTTCAAAGACCGGAATGAAATGATTGCTGGAGGTGCATTTCTTGAAGGCATCTCTGTCAAATTTACAAAGTGATTTATTGATAAGGCATTTAAAAACCCTTCATTGAAAATGCACTTGGAGGTTTGAAAGCTCGATACAACAGCCTTTTCACAAATGTAATAGGATCTCATAAATAGGGCATGACACCTAATCAGTCATAAAAAGGATCTTGTCATATATTATAAATAGAAGTACTCTTGTAGTTTTGAATGTAAATAGTGAAAATATGATAAGACACGAGTGGGTTGAAAGAATGCCCCAGTGACATAAGATTTCATTTAGTGGATAGCCAGTGCGATTTCAAATGAAATGTCTAAAAGGAAAAGTGGTTTTAAGGAATGCCATTTACACGCACATGGATTGTTTTCTAAAATGCACAGGATAATATTTCATTTGGAGGGTAAAACATGCAAGAGGGGTGAAGACTTTGTCAAGTAAAATAACATACACTATAACTACAAATGTTTAGTTTTCACCCAAGACATTACAGCTACAAGATATTTTATTTTCACTGGGGTAAGAGCATTTTCGAGTGAAAATATGTTGACAAAGAAATTGTTATTGGGTAAAATTGTAGGTTTATAGGCAAATGAACATTCACGGGAATGGGTGAAAGAGAAGATTAGTAAATTCTAAAATGTGGTGGCAGGTGGAGTCTTGTTATTATCATTGGGGAATATTATTACAATTATTTGTTTTATCATGCAAAGTATATTCAGGTAAAAGAAAGGAAGAGGGAACAAAAAAGACAAATGCCAAGTATGCAGTCTCAAAGAGAATAATCAGGAATTCAAATATCATTTTCAAAGGCACCACATGTGTGTACAGTAGGACAGAATGAGATACAAAAAAGTGCAATGAGATGTAGTGGAGCAGGCCAGCTAGGCAGATTAGTTATTTGTAGGGAATGAGAATGAGAATGTTCTAATGAGGAAAGATGTTGAAAGAGGGACATGTGAATAGCATATCAAATCTTGAATTGTCCCTTCTTCTATTTATTCTTTCTTCTTCTCATTCTCTGGGTTCTCAAATTTTGTTTCCAAAAATCTTGTAAATAGAATTTTATGTTTTCTAGATACTTAGTCTTTTGTGCAGATTGTAGGAGTTAGTTTCTTGAAGAAGTATTTTCATGGATTTGTCTCCATTTTCTATCATGCTTATTTTAATTAAATATATCAAAGATGTTTCTATTCATCTCATTAGTTTCCCTGCACGTGTTATTTGTGCAATGATCTCTTTCAAGGAAATAGTTAAATCTCTTTATCCATATAGTTATGATTTTTTGTATGTGAAATAGATGTGTGAAGAAGAATTTTTTGATTTCATGAGAGGGATTAGTTAATATTAGGCATTATCTTATTTTATGTCCACTAGATGCATTTTATTTGGTGATTAGCTCTTTCTAATGGTCTCATATCTGACTTTGTGGCCTTGGAATTGGAATTGGAATTGGGCCATTAGAGAGTTTAAGTAATTTTTAGAATACATTCATACTCTTAAATTAATTTATTTTCATGTTATTAGGAAGTGGGTTTCAGTCTTTCCGCTTGCAATTGTGTTTGCAATGTATAAAACCATGATAGAGCCATGTTATTCATGAGTTTTGGGTAAAAGCATAATAAGTTGTTGTTGGAAATATTCAGGAATTAACCGAGTTACTGAGAGGGGAGGGGTGAATCAGTAACTCCAAATTTTCTTACAATTTTAGATGTATTAACATGTAATTCACTTTAACCTCTTGCATACAGAAAGCATGAAACTTAAAAGCATTCACAATAATGACACATAGATTTGGTTACCCAGAAACCTTCCAAAAGAAAGTAAAACTGGGGTGGGGATGAAACCCACAAAGCTTTAATACTGCAGAATAAAGTTGGCCGGTTAAGGCTTACAATTTGATCACTTCTGATGATCTGCCCTGTTAGGAGCAATAAGGATTGCTAAATCCACCCTGTTAAAGGATTTACAAACATACAATGAAGTATGCACTTGGTAAAGAGATTTTTACAAAGACTGTTAAGTCTACCCGGTTAAAGGATTTAGTACTGATTCACCTGTTAGAATGAAACAATAGATCTCTGCTTTGCAACTGGATTGCTGATTGAGATTCGCTGATGTACTGATCACCTTCTGTGATGAATTTGTCTTTGCTGTATCTTATACTTCTGAAGCCTTCTGTAATTTGCTTATCTCTGCCTTTCTTTTTCTTTCACATATATTCTACTTCATACATTTCATTACATCTTTTTATTTTTACAATATTGTTTATATACAAGTCTTAAACAATTAATTACAATTACAATTACACAGTCGGCTTGACAAATAAACATAAGTGCTACTAAGTCGGCCCAAGTATGGTTACTCGGTTCCTGCAAACTGACTCGGTGACTTTCTGATACTCGGCGTCCACTGCATTACTCGGCATCGTCATGCACTCGGTAGAAGTGAAGGCACGGTTCATACTGATCACTCGGTAGGTTTTGAACTCGGTAAATACTGGTGACTCGGTAGACATGATGTTACTCGGTTTACATTGTCCTGTTCGGTTTGTACTAACTTCCTCGGTTTGCACTGTTTGCTCAGTTTGCACTGTCTGCTCGGTTTGCACTGTTTGCTCAGTTTGCACTGTTTTCTCGGTTTGCACTGTCTGCTCGGTTTGCACTGTTTGCTCGGTTTGCACTGTCTGCTCGGTTTGCACTGTCTGCTCGATTTGCACTATCTGCTCGGTTTGCACAGTTTGCTCGGTTTGTATCCAGAATGAAAATAAGTGTTGTCACTAGTGGCAATTCTGCTTAATGCCAACAATCTCCCCCTTTGGCATTAGTGACAAAAACACTTATTGGCCAAAATTTATATACACGAATCATGCTGAGTTTTATTTTGATTTTTCAAAATTTGTCTTTGTTATAGGGCTTTATACATTGTCTCCCCCTTTCAATGTGCTAACTGTTTCTTATACAAATCTATACATATCTCTCCTTCTATACATATCTCCCCCTTTTTTACGATAATGCCAAAGGTGCATATACAAGTTATTTACAGAGAGAATCCAAAATTTGATAGGAAATCAGAATGTACCTTCATTATTAGTGCCAGGGTTCTGTCCCAACTTTCTTGTAGAATCTTACATGTTTGTATAGCAATTTGGACTTCTGCAGAGAGTTCAATCATGTGATCTGCTATAGAGAACTGATTGTCATGAATCAATGTTTTGGAATGTTCAATGTGCTTATACATTGTATTCATGATGGGAAGGATCATGTGTTGGATGTCTAGCAGTGTGGACTGGATCCTTGAGTCTTCTTTCAGTAGATCAGACTGCATATTAGATAGGTGTGAAATTTTCATGTGATGAGCAGAGCTTGAACTTGGTTCAAGTTGCAGCTTCTGTATGCTAATCTTCATATCCTCATCCATTTTATTCATTTTATCTTTAACATCCTTTGTGAACTCGGCAATATTGCACAGTCTGGCCAAAAGAGAGGTAGCATTCGAATAGATAGATTCAATGTTAGACAAAACTGAAGACAATTCCACTTGGTTAATAGCTATGTGCTGAGCAATGTGCTCAAGCACTTTATTGTTGAATCTCTTCTCGGCTCTTTCAACTAAATTTTCTGTCCCGGATGAGTCCTCATTGTATTTCTCAACTGCTTCTGCTAATTGTAACAAAACATGCTAGGAGGAGTCTACTTTAATGCCTAATGCATCAGACAAAATGTCCTTGGCATCCTTGATGATTTGATACTCCTTGTCTCTCTCCTCTTTAAGCTTCTTTTGTTTTGCTTTCCTTTGGAGGATCTCACCTATATTCTGCATTTGGTCCGCTGAGAGATTTGCAAAATCTAATGTAGGAATTTCTATCTCTTCATCTAGGTCTATATCCTCTACTATATTCTTACCCAAAAATTTTATACTCGGTAGAGCCTTAGGCTTATCTGTACTTAATGCTTTGGTAGTAGTGACAGTAGATAAAGTAGGGCTGGCTATAGATACTGGCATACTTTCTACTGGAGAACTTAAAATATTTACACTTGAGGATTCAAAAGCTGGAAAACTTACTGCTGGAAAACTTGATGGTGCAGGAGACTGCAGCTCGGTAGAAGAAATGGTAGCTGCCTCTGATGTTGCTAGGGATGATTGGACAAATGTGGAAGTTGTCACAACCATGCTTGAAGGTGTCTTTGGGCTGGATGTAGAAACTTTCACTGGAGAGGTAGGAAGGGATGCAATGACTTCTGCTGCTATCCTCACAGTATCATCTACCTCAGTGTCTTCTTCTTGTTCATCACTGTCATCTTCAATATCTTTTATTATTACAGTTTCAATGCTCGGTTGGTGAAGGTGGTATATGTTCTTCCATGTGGCATTTGCAGCCTTCACAACCGATTCAATATTGTTGATCAAAATCAAACAAGTATTGAATTTCAATGTCATCTTATTTTCATTTTCTTTTAATGCCTTCTTTACTTCATCATTATTCAAGCTCGGCATCAACTGTCTCAGGTTTTGATCAAATATGTCTATCACCGTTTGCTTTGCATTGCTCCATCTCATTTTTATTGGATTCAATAGAACTGCTGGAACCTGTGGGGCAATTTCTTCAGGAGAGTATTTCCACTGTCCCATCTTCTCAATAACAGCATCTTCTATTTCCTTCTATTCTGCTTCCGATCTGGTTTCATATCTCAAGGATTTTATGTTACTTACTCCAGATCCTGATCCATCTCTAAAGAGTTTGAGCTTTTCTTGAAGGCTTAGAGGAGGCCTTTTGAATACTATGTCTTTATCTGCCTTGTCTGCCTTGCCTCTTGTATTTCTCCTTGTAAACACAGCAGTGGGAGGCATAGTTGCCTTAGTGATGAAAACTTTTCCTTTCTTCTTTGCAGGTTCTGGTTCCTCTGTTTTCTCATCCTTTTCTTCTTCTTTTTCATCTTTTTCTTCTTTGTCCTCGGTTATCATTTGCATTTTGGCTATCCTCTTCTTTCCTTTGTTTACCGCATGTGGAAGCTTTATGCTTAGTTCAATTCTCACCTTAGCTTCATCATATGTTCCAAAATATGGAGCTTTGGGATTGACAGGCTGATTTAGAAGAGCTTCAATGATATTCTTGGTTTCATCAATATTTACCTCATAAGGAAGAGGTTTTACATATACAGTCCTCGGTTTAACTGCTTGAATATACACATTATCACAATCCACCATAAAACAGATGTCATCTTTGTAATCTTCCACCAACTTCTGTGGAATCCAGAATCTGTCATTCATTTTCTCTTTGAAAGACTCAAAATAATTATCCATGATGCTTTCAAAGTTTTCACCCATTTTTGAGATGTATTCATTTATTTCATAGAGGACTGGCACATCTTTTCTCCATACAACTTTTCCTTTAGAAGGGAAGAATTTCTGAACATAGAAGAATAAACAGACCAACAAGGATCCAAACTTACATGGATTGTTTTTGGAAGTTTTGATGCTTTCCATATTTTTGTTAAACTGTTTCAACAATAAGTCTGCTAGGTCAAATGTCAAGTTGTTCTTGACCACTTTGTATGCTAGGTCAATAGCTTCACAGGAGACACTGTTCTGTCGACTAGAACTGTAAATCTTATGGGCAATAATGTGTGTACCAAACTTCAGTTCAGCGTCGGTAATGCTGCTAACTTTCATGCCTCTACCATCCCACTCGGCTAGGGTTTTCTTCTCTAGTTCCGTCCGACCTAGGGCTGCTGCAATTGCGGGCACGATCTTGAAATCTGCTGCTTTCCACTCCCCTTGGACTAACATATCAGATCCTTTCTTCGCTGAAGTGCTGGATGATGCCATGGTAGCTCACAGAAAATTCTTTTCGCAAAAGTATTGAATCACCGGGTTGCTCTTGAAATTTTCTTCTCTCAAAGTGCTAAAGATTCGCGATTACTTGCTTTTTGTTTACAACTCTGTCATTAATGCTCATTTCAAATTAGGGTATGAGTTCTGACAGACTGTCACCCACTAAGAATTAATTGCTCGGAAAAGACTTCGCAACTCGGTGAACTCGAGAATTCATATTGCTCCGACCTCGCTCGGTAAAGACGGGTACCGACCTTGCTCGGTGAAGACTGATACCGACCTTGCTCGGTGAAGACTGATACCGACCTCCCTGTGATCTCACTGCATCTTGCATGCTGATTTAGATCCTTTTTTTTTAAATTTCAGTTCTGGAACTGCTTGAGATTGGTCTATGAGAATACAGTTCCAGTGCTTTCTTGGAAATTTAGTTTGAGTCGGTAGAGCCATCCATTCCATTACTTGGACTGGATTGCTCGATAGCTTTAGGAATCCATTTTTGTCTCACCTGTTTCCTGACCTTAGTTGCTTCATTCTTCTTTCCTTCTTCAATTTCACTAGCATTCATGCAGTTTCTGGCTATGTGACCGAGTTTAGTGCATTTGAAACATCTTACGGTAGTATCTCTTTTCCTTAGATGATGTTTTATGCAATTCATGCCAATGTGTCCATATTCTCCACAGTAATGACATCTACACCAGGTGTTGTAGTCCCATCCAAACATTTCTTTCATAATTTGTTCTGCTGGATTAAATGTCTTAGATCTGCACTCGGATGCCTTGTGACCTTGTTTGTTGCACTTGTGACAATTACCTCTGAATCTAGGTTTTTCCCTGCATTCATTTGCTTTATGACCAGGTTGATTGCAGCTATAACATTTTCCATTGAATTCTGCTTTTTCATTGTTCCAACATTTATTTAAAGTATGTCCTATTTTACCACAATGATTACAAGTAAGTTTTTGATTTCTTTGAGTACCTTGCTTAGAGGATTCGCCTTCTCCTTTGTATCCAAGTCCTGCTTTTCCTTTTTGCCTATGAAGATTTCGTTCATACAGCTGATTCAAGTCTTCTTGACTTTTCAGCATTCCTTCATTGATTTGTTTTTCAGCGTTTAGGTCATCCACCAATCTTAGATTGATTTCCTTTTCAGATCTTAGTTCCTCTCTTGTGCTTTCTATTTCTGATCTTAGATTCAGAATTTCTTCATTTGTATGAGAGATCTGATCAATTAGGTTTTCTAGCTGAAGGGTTTTATTTTGGACTTCAATGTTTCTTCCATCTAATTCATCTTTCAACTTGTTTCTTTGTTCCAAGATCTCACGGAATCTTGTAGAGTGTAGTTCTTGTTCTCTTTTCAATTTTCTCACTTCTTCCTGCAGAGACCCATTCTTTTCTAGGAGTTCTTTGACAGCATTGTTTGCTTCATCTGAGTTATTTGAGGGAAGAAGATCTTCAATCTTTTCTTCAATGTAATTCTGATCATTCATCTGATTTGCAAGTTCCTTCCTTCTTCTTAGGGATTGGGAAAGATGTTCTTTTGCTTCTTTGAGTTTAGCTATGGCCATTTCCAGATCTAGCTTTTCATTTTCAATCACCTTGTTCAGTTTGAATACCTCCATTGTCCTGGATCTTTGCTCAAGCTAGTTAAGCTTTATCTTGAGAACCAATGCTGCTCTGATACCAATTGTTGGAAATATTCAGGAATTAACCGAGTTACTGAGAGGGGAGGGGTGAATCAGTAACTCCAAATTTTCTTACAATTTTAGATGTATTAACATGTAATTCACTTTAACCTCTTGCATACAGAAAGCATGAAACTTAAAAGCATTCACAATAATGACACATAGATTTGGTTACCCAGAAACCTTCCAAAAGAAAGTAAAACTGGGGTGGGGATGAAACCCACAAAGCTTTAATACTGCAGAATAAAGTTGGCCGGTTAAGGCTTACAATTTGATCACTTCTGATGATCTGCCCTGTTAGGAGCAATAAGGATTGCTAAATCCACCCTGTTAAAAGATTTACAAACATACAATGAAGTATGCACTCGGTAAAGAGATTTTTACAAAGACTGTTAAGTCTACCCGGTTAAAGGATTTAGTACTGATTCACCTGTTAGAATGAAACAGTAGATCTCTGCTTTGCAACTGGATTGCTGATTGAGATTCGCTGATGTACTGATCACCTTCTGTGATGAATTTGTCTTTGCTATATCTTATACTTCTGAAGCCTTCTGTAATTCGCTTATCTCTGCCTTTCTTTTTCTTTCACATATATTCTACTTCATACATTTCATTACATCTTTTTATTTTTACAATATTGTTTATATACAAGTCTTAAACAATTAATTACAATTACAATTACACAGTCGGCTTGACAAATAAACATAAGTGCTACTAAGTCGGCCCAAGTATGGTTACTCGGTTCCTGCAAACTGACTCAGTGACTTTCTGATACTCGGCGTCCACTGCATTACTTGGCATCATCATGCACTCGGTAGAAGTGAAGGCACGGTTCATACTAATCACTCGGTAGGTTTTGAACTCGATAAATACTGGTGACTCGGTAGACATGATGTTACTCGGTTTACATTGTTCTGTTCGGTTTGTACTAACTTCCTCGGTTTGCACTGTTTGCTCAGTTTGCACTGTCTGCTCGGTTTGCACTGTTTGCTCGGTTTGCACTGTTTGCTTGGTTTGCACTGTCTGCTCGGTTTGCACTGTTTGCTCGGTTTGCACTGTCTGCTCGGTTTGCACTGTCTGCTCGGTTTGCACTGTCTGCTCGGTTTGTATCCAGAATGCAAATAAGTGTTGTCACTAGTGGCAATTCTGCTTAATGCCAACAGTTGCCACCCTTTTACAAAGGAAAAGGTTAACTGCACCAAAACTAAAAAACTTCAAAGGCATAAAAATCACATTTCTATTTAGATTTTGAAGATGATGTAAACTGATGAAATATGTGAAATATGATGAATTTTATGTTTATAATTTTTAAAAATTAATTTGAACAAAAATTAATATTTTTTTTAATTTTTTAGGTCTATTTTTCATTTCCTAAAAAATATTGCAAATCTGGGGGTTTACTTCTCGTCAAATCATTATAAGTAAAACATTACTTTTTCCTCCAATTTCAAAATATGTTTTAGATGACATGTATATCTAGTGCAAGAAAAAAGAAAGAAGTGTTTTCGATCTATAATTTGCCTATTATAAGTATTCAAATTTGAACTTGCCTAAAATCAATAGTTTTCATCTCCTGCCACTTTTCCCCTATTAAAACTATACCAAAAATCAAATAAATAATATATTCTTGAAGAAGACTTTCTTCTCCAATGCCCTATATGATTTTAAATTTTTTTTTAATTGATTTAGTATTTTTTTATATTTTCCAAATCAACGACTTCTCAAAGCTTTATATTCCTAAATGTAATTTTTAGCAAATTTGTTTAACATTTTGTAATTGAAACAATATAAAATTTATATTTCCAAAATCGTAGTTCCGAGATATAGAAAAGGGTACTCTTAGTTTTTTAAAATTTGCTAATTTCAGAAGAGAAAGGAACAACAGAAGTACAAAATTATATTTTTTTTGTATTTTTTAAGGTTTGGCTGCGAACTAGGCATGCCAATTAGGATGACTTGGCCGAGTACCCTAAGGGATCAGCCCCCTACGAGTAGTCGCATGGGCGACCCACCCTTTCAAATTGAAGGCTATATATAAAAGCTATTTTTAAATATATATACATACATACATACATATATATATATATATATATATATATATATATATATATATATATAAATATATGTATATATATATATATATATATATATATATGTATATAAGAAGTTTTTGAAGCTAGGAGGCATTTTTTTCAGGGAAGTTACAAAGATATTTTATTTTCAGAGGAGTGTGAAGGCAAGTTTTTCAGTGACGAAAGAGTAAATCAATAAAAAATTTCTTACTTATATATTTGAGCAATGGGAAATAAAAGGACTAGAACAAGAAAATATGATCATAAAAGGGATGACCAAATGAAAGGTCATACGAAACTTGTCGAAGAGCAACCGATCGATGTTGAAGAAGAACTTATCGATGTAGAAGGTGCAACTCAACTAGGGGAGGATATTGTTAGTAGTCGAAGTATACATATTTATCCTACAATGCAGAATTTGATGGACATGAATGAGGAATCACTTATTAGTCAAATTGTACCGGAGCACCTGGTACCTGAAAGCACTATTATATTGCATCTCAAAAATATGTCAATGAAATATTTTGAGAGTAAATCTTTGGTGGGAAAAGCATAATTATTTACAAAGTTATTCAAGAAAAAAAAATGACTCTGGTTTTGGAGTTGTTGGGTATTGATAATAGGAAAATGGTAGGAGGTCAAGTAAAAGAGACAATAATTCAAAATGTACAAGATGCATTGAACGTTGTTAACAGGGCAAATCATAGAGGATCATATTCAAATGTGGCTAAAAGAGCATTGATGACTATGATTGTCAATAAGAGATTGACACATAGAAATGAAGTTCAAGCAATTTTTTACTTACTCAAAGTATCTCAAAGAACTGTTTAAAGATATATTAGGAAGATAAATATGTTGGATATGGACATTGAAAAGAATTGGGTACAGATTTGTAGAGTTCCTTGTAAAGACATAATTTTTGAAGATGTAAGAAGACGGGTCATTGATTTTTTGACCAACTACTCTCATGTTTCTTCCAATAGAAGGGAAACTATACAAATGAAAGATGAAGAGACCGGTATGAATATTTCACATCCAAAACATTTTGTCGATACTACACAAAGTGAATTGTTTGAAGCATTCAAGCATGAATTTTCAAATGTGAAAATAGGTTAGAGAATGTTTGAGATGTTGCACCCTTGCTTCGTACACATATATGAATTTTCAAATATGAAAATAGGTTAGAGAATGTTTGAGATGTTGCGCCCTTGCTTCGTACACATTAATAAAGTTCGTGAAACATGTTGTCAAAATCATGTTGAATTTCACTTATACTTGCAATCATATAAAAAGTTTATGACAGTACTTAATCTAGATATGGTTACTAGAAGTACAACTAAATTTGTAAAGTCCATTTTATGTGATAAATCATAAGACTCAGATGAATTCAATATCTAGTGTATAAAAAATGAATGCAATAATTGTGGAAATTTATAGAAATTTCCTTTACAATTTGATAATATTGATGTTACAACACTAGTCCAATAGAAGAGATTTGAATATGAGATATATCAAACGAAGACAAGAGGTGAATCAAAAAAAATTGCATTAAAGGAGATTGAATTACCATACCTTCAGTTCATGGACAAATTTTGATCTATGGTTTATCCACATATCCAACATTGTCATGGTGCACGATGGCAAGTTAAACAGTTTCTTAATTCCAAAAATTATTTCCCACCTAGTTGTATTATTTCAATTGTAGATTTTACGGAGAACTATACATTTTCCCCTCAAAAAAGAGCTCCAGAGTCAATATTGTCATTCTGATAAAGTTGTAATATTTGTGCATGTGACCTATAGACATACACAATTCAATTTGGATGAGATAGAAAGTATAGATCAAAATGAATGCATTATCATCAAGGAGGTTCATTTCTATATTAGTGATGACATGGTTCATGATAGGAGCTACGTGGCTCATTGTTTCACCATGTTTTTCAACAATCTTGCGAGTTGTAGGATAAATGCTTCACAACATTGGATCTAGTCTGATGGGTGTGTAGGTAAGTACATGCATTATAAATTTTCTTTTAAATTATTTCAATTCTATATATATTTATAATTTATTTAAATAAAAATTAAATTTTCATGAGTCTGTATATTTTTGTAAATTTAAATTACAGGTCAATTTAAGTCTGCAAAATCCTTTAATTGGTTAGTCATGCAACATGCTAGACATACTGTTAAGTTTCTTTGGAACTTCTTTGAAAATGGACATGGAAAAGGAGAGCACGATGGAGCAGGAGCATGTGTGAAGCGTTCACTTTGACAACATGAACTTCAAGGCATGTATACATTTGATATTCAACTTGTTTACTTGCTCCTATTTAACTTTACATTACATGTACACATGTTCTTTAATCTTCATTTGCTAGAAATAAACTAATTATATGTATATACAAAATTGTTAAAAATATATCTAGGTAACATGATAGAGAATTCAATTTGTTTTTGTAAAGAATTAATTTGCTACTCATTTCCATCAACACCATGTAAGAGAGATCTGCAAATTCCCACCCAACCTCCAAATTCAAACTTTTGATTTCCATGCCTGCCTCTCCTGGGGGGAATTTTCCTCCCTTGCAAGTCCCCAAGCTGGACCCCATGTTGCTCCCGAGATTGCTACCCTTAGCACGAGGCAGACTATGCTTGAGTCAATGGATGGATCCCATAGGGCATCCTCTTCTGCTGATGCCCCTTCATTCTTGCCAAAAACTAATTGGAAAGGCTCAAAACTCTCTAGAATTGCTCCTGGTTGACTTCATCCAAACTAAGGAAGGTGCTAAACTCTTTCTCCCTAATTCTATGGTGAACAGGACTATGGCTGATTTTCAGTTGGTGCTGGTGGGTTGGTTCTTCAACTTCTGACCCACCATTGAAATAGTCAGAAAATGGGTGGCTATTCAATAGAAGGTCAAGGGGTCCATCTTAGTCTCATCCATGCCTGGCGAGTTCTTCCTCTTCAAGTTCAACACTCTAGAGGATCTAGCCTATGTTATGTCGGGTTCGTGGATCTACAGCAAGCACTTTCTGGCTCTGGCGAAGTAGAAACCTGGGTTCAATCTTGTGACTGAGCTGAGTAAGATGGCATCAATTTGGGTGCGTCTCCCAGGACTTCCGTTGGAATACTGGGACAAACAGGTGTTTAGGTAGATTGGTGACTCCTTTGGCACCTTTATTATGGTGGATTAGGTGACCCGCTCTATGTCTAGGTTGGTTTTTGTGAGATTTTGTGTTAATGTCACCCTTAACAAAACCCTCCCCAACTTTGTAATCTTGAAATATAAGTTGGGCAGATAGACCCAAGCTCTAGTGTATGAGAATGTTGCTTTCTTCTGCCAAAAATATGAATCCAGGGGCCACACTAGCGAACCATGCAAATCATCTTTGCATGAAGAAAAGATTAAAAATAAGGATAAGGGAACCTCCGGGAACTCTCCCATGAATACAGGGGAAGAGATGGAAAAGACTAGTCCCCCCTAGTGGCTGAAGTGCTGGAAAACCCAGAGGTGGAAGAGGGGGAGATTTTTTCCCATCTAGAGAACAATGTGGTGCTCCCTGAGCCTGAGGAGACTAAATCCCCCCTATGGTGGTGACGGTGGATCCTTTGAATCCCCTAATGATTACCCTGACGCCAAGTGTGGTCATTCCTAGTGAGATGGAGCAGGCTGCCATTGTGGTCTCCCTCGCACTGAAGTCTCCTATGACTGCTACAAAGCTCCCCCCTCAGCTAGAGGAGCAGAACTACCCCCCCCCCCCCCCCCACCTAGCTCCCTGAGGAAAGAGTGTTGTGGAGAGGATGATGGTGAATGGAAAACTCAGAAGAAGAAACCCAAGTCCAAGAAAGTGGATGTGGGTTTGGAAACACCCAAAGGGAGGCCGTCAAAATGTGTCATGAGATCAAGAGGGGCTACAAGGGAGGTTGTGACAGGTAGGTAGCAAACCTTAGAAACAAGCTTTAAAAATAAGAAATGATTTGTCTTTCTTGGAATGTTAGAGGTCTCAACAGCCCCTTCAAGCAAAGAGATGTTAAACAATACATTTTTTCTCACAAACTGGATATTCTGCTTATCCAAGAGGTTAAGATGTCTTTCAATAATTTTGTCTCCCTTGCTGGAAACCTCTATCCTGGGGTTGAGTTTCTCTACTCTAAATCCTTTGGTGCCTCTGGTGGCATTGCCACTCTTTAGAACCCCAACTCTATGGAAGGTGAACCGCTTGCCTTCTCTCTAAACTTCCTCCCTGTTACCTTTAGAAAGAAACAACTAGTTTGGCACTTGCTCAATATCTATGCCCCCAATACTTGGACTGGCAGGATGTCTCTCTAGAAGGATATTATTAGCTGCATGGATCAGGATACTTTAGCTAAATATATGGTGGTTGGCGACTTTAACACCCCCCTCTATCCTTCAGAAAAATGTAGAGGTCTAATGGACTACTATGATAGTATGGGGGACCATGCCGAATTCATTATCTGTTCTGGTCTCCTAGACATCGACCTAAATGGAAATCCCTTTACTTGGTCCAACACTAGGAAAGGCTCCCAGCTCATCCAAGTGCATCTAGACCGAGTTCTAGCCACCTCCTCCTAGGACTTGTGCTTGACCTCCACTCTGTCTTCCCTCCCCAAAACTACCTCTAATCATAACCCCCTCCTCCTCTCCTGAATAGGCTCCCCTAGGATTGGCTCGACTCCCTTCATATTTGAGATTATGTTGTGCTCCCACCCCTCGTTCAGAGACCAAGTGAAATCTTAGTGGGCTACCTCTATTAAGGGTACTGCCATGTTCAAAATTGCTCAAAAGTTGGAAATCATCAAAAGAGAGGTTACAAGTTGGAGCAAACATAAATTTGGTGACTTCTACAAGGACAAGAAAGAGCTTATGGGGAATTTGGATTCCCTCCAAGCCCATCTTGCTACTGGAAATATCAACCCCCAGCTTCAAATGGAAGAGGAAAAGGCTAGACACAAGTGGCAGGAAGCCCTAAGAAGGGAAGAAATCTACTGGAAACAGAGATCCACCGGATCTAGTGGCTTACTAAAGGAGACAAAAATACAGTCTTCTTTCATAGATCTTCTAGCAACCACAAAAGAAGAAATACAATTAACACAATTAGGGATGATAGAGGGAATGAAGTTACTGAGAAGGACAAAATTAGCCATGTTGCGGCCAGTTACTTCATGGGGTTATACTCTAATGTTGGACACATGTGCCCGACCGACATCTAGGATCAGCTCCTTGAACACATCCAATGTGTTGTTACTCACATTGACAATGATTGCCTCATGGGGTGAGTTTCTGATGAGGAAGTCAAAGCGGTTGTCTTTGCAATGGGTGCCTATAAACCACCAGGACCTGATGGTTTCCCCCTGGCCTTCTTTCAAGAATATTGAGATGTTGTTGGCCTCAAAGTTTCCCATGCTGCCAAAGATCTCTTCAAAATGGGGAGGCTGCTAAAACACCACAACAAGACTTATATTGTGTTAGTCCCTAAGAATGAAAACCCTACCTCTATGCTGGACTTCAGGCCTATCAATCTGTGTAACATGTTCTACAAGATCCTCACTAAGATTCTGGTTAACAACTGAAGCCCTTTCTAGACAAACTGAGCAGCCCTACTTAGAAAGGTTTTGTGTCGGGAAGACAAATATTGGATACTGCCATATCCACACATGAAATTATCCACTCCGTGGACAAATGCAAAGCACCAGGTATGGCTTTCAAACTTGATATCTCTAAGGCTTATAACAAAGTTAATTGGTCCTTTCTCCTAAAAAGTCTTTATAGAATGGGCTTTAATGATAAGGTTATCCACATTATCCAAGAGTGTACATGAACTGTTAGTTTCCCTATGTTGGTCAATGGATCCCCATGGAGCTTCTTTCAACCTAAAAAAGGTCTTAGATAGGGTGACCCCCTCTCCCCTTATCTATTCATTATGGTGGCTGAAGTCCTTAGCAATAATCTGACTATGCTCTCTTCCACGGGAAGAATAAAAGGAGTCGAACCAACTTCCACTCTTCAGCAAGCTACTCTAGAACAATTTGTGGATGATACTTCCCTCTTTGGGTAATCTTCAGTTATTGAAGCTAGATAGTGGAAGAACATATTGGAGAATTATGCTATGGCCTCGGGACAGTGCATCAACTACCAGAAAAGTAGACTTTTCTTCTTTAACAAACCTATTGAGACCCAAACCAAAGTGCTTCAAATCTTGGGTTGTCAGTTGGCTTCACTCCCTACCACCTACCTAGGCCTCCCTCTCACTATCAAACAAGTCTCTCAAGAATTCTGGAACTCCATCCTGGAAAGAACCCATCGAAAACTTGCTAGCTGGAAAGGGAAGATTCTAAGAAATGCTGGGAAACTCCAACTGGTGGCTTCTACTCTCTAGGGGATACTAGTTTACTTTTTGTACCTCTTCAAGATCAAAAGCTATATGGCAGATAGGCTGGAAAATATCCAAAGAACATTTCTGTGGGTTGGCTCTGAAGAGAAAAGGAGGATGTCCCTAGTCAATTGGGAAACTGTGTGTCTTCCTAAAAGACTGGGTGATCTTGGTCCTAGGTGAATTGGCATGCTAAACAGGGCCCTCACCACAAAAGTAGCATGGAAGCTTATAGAAAGAAAAGCAGATTGGTGTAAAATTATGGAAGCCAATTACCTTCAAGGGAACCCTTATGGGTTGATGTACCAGGAGAATGACCTTCCCCAGGGTTGCAAACTTTGGACAAATATCTGCAAATGCAAAATCGTGCTTTCTAAGGGTGTCTTCTAGCAACTCGGGAATGGGAGATCCATTTGATTCTGGCATGACTCATGGATTCAAAATTACACTACCCTAGCTGGACGGTTTGGTCCCCTTATGACCTACATCAGGCCTATCCTTGGTGACAAAACCTACAACTACATGACTGGAGGGTGATGGAAAAATGTTGCTATTCTGGTCAGGAACAAACCTGATATGGAACCCTTGGCTAATGATCTTATGGAAATTTTGGGAAATGTTAGAATTCCTAGAATTATTGGCCAGGAATATATCATTTGGGCCCCCACCCAAGTGGGAACCTTCTCGGTCAAGACTACTTACAACCTGCTTCTGAAGGAGGAGAATAACCCTGGAGAATGGAAGAACGTGTGGATCCCTCACCTTACTCTGAAAATCAACTTCTTCTGGTGGATGCTTATGCATGACAAAGTTATAACCCATGACAACCTTATTAGAAGAGGGTTTTCCCTGGCCAGCAGATGTGTCCTTTGCAAAAAAGAGGAGGAAATTGTCAACCACCTATTCATACACTACGAATACTCTACTAGTATTTGGCAAGGAGTTATTGGAAAATTGGGGATACCCTGGGCCCTTAGAGAGGATGTCCACTAGTTCATTGTTTTGCGATCCCCTTCCAATCACCCTCTCCTCCAGCTCCTATGGCTCCTTCTCCCCCCATGCATTTTCTAGACTATTTGGAAAGAAAGGAACAAAAGGATCTTCATGGAGACTGATTCCCCGCCTAAGGCCTCTCTCCATATGGGCACCAAGATCCTATGTGATAATGTTGCCTCGGCTAATTGGAAACTTCCCTCTACCCCCCCCCATGCCCCTCCCTTTAGCCTAGGAGATCAAAATGGCTGACAATTGGAACTTACTGGCCGGATTCACTAGATTCGACAACTCCAAGTTGATGGCTCAGAATGCTACTCGTTGGGTTTCCCTACCTATTGGCTGGATCAAATTAAAGTTTGATGGGATGGCAAATAACTTTTCCCAAGGAGGGGGTGGAGTGCTAAGGGACCATAATGGTTCTTTCCATTTGGCTTATGTTGGGCCACTCAAAAATAGTACTGTTAACTAAGCTGAAGGCATGACACTTCTATGGGGTATAAAATATGTCATCTCCAAGAATATCAGGTTGTTAATGATCAAGGGGGATTCCAAAGTAATTGTGGACACTGTCAACCAAAGGTCAAATGCAGAGTGGCGGGTGGACAACATCATAGTGGAAATTTGGGAGCTTCTCAACAACTTTCAGGATACGATCATTTCCCATACCTACAGGGAAGGTAACTCGGTGGCTGATTATGTGGCTGGTATTGGGATTAAAAAAACTAGGGTGGTTAGTTGGGAGGAGATTAGTGCGCTACCAAAGGAGACCTAGCGGCTAATCGGGTGGGAAAAACACGACACCAACAATGTTTAAAATGGATCACTTTGCTAAGAAAATTGTTGAAGGCCCCACCATGATGTTGAGCTAGCTAATTTGATGATAATAGTCATTATTACTATGTATGTGAAAAATCTTATAAAGGTTCATAATTGCCTTTTGAGAGATTACGTGTGGAAAGATGGTTGTCCACAGTGGCAAGTCATTTCGACTACCAAGGACATTAATGACATAAATGGCTTAACTTCTAATAATTACACCTAGAGATCCACAGGATTTAGCTGTATGGGGCTCGATTCCCCAAAGACCACCCAACCCCTGCCTTTTATGAACAAAATTTGCATAAAATAGTTAACTCAAAAATCCCTATTTTATGCTCTAGCTTGCAAAGCTCGGCCCTATAATTTTCAGAAGGTGTCTATGGTGGAAACAAGTCCGGTCGAGATGGGTGGAAAAACTTTACGCATTGAACCAAACAAAATTGAGAAGGAGTTCACTGTTGACTCACCGGTTATTCACTATTGCAAGGACAGTGGCATTTGGGGTTTTATGGAAAGAATGAAGGGCGGCCATGGTGAACAAATTTCCAAGCAATTCATGTCCTCTTGGAACAACAGGAAGGTGTATGTCGGGGGTATTCACTTTCAAATCAATGAGGAGGTCATAGGAAAGGTGACGGGGCTATCTACTGAGGGTAGGAAGTACAAGAAAACTAGTCGAACGTCAAACATAACCAGCCTCAATCAATTCTTCAGGCTGGGAGAAAAACCTATCAAAAAGTCTGGGGGATTCAACTGGGAGCTTCTCCCTGATTTCTAGCCCAAGGTTTGTCACATTGTTATGAAGTACTTCACTCTTAAAAGAAAATTTACTATTTTTTATTACTATCATCTGTCATTCCTTAACCACATTAGGAATAGGGACCTTATTTCCATCCCGTTCTACCTCCTCCACTCGCTGGAAAGTAACATCCTAGACATTAAAGAGAATAAGAACCCTGAGAAGTTGATTCCCTTCCTTCACCAAGGCCTCCTACTCTGTTTGTACAATTTCCATAAAGCCATTTTCCCCTTGCCTCAACCTCCCATTATTATCATTGATATCACCCCAGACGTTACTCTTACGAGAGCCAACAACCCCTCTCAATCCCCCTCCCAATCCATCTAGGAAACTGACCTTGTCCCGCAAGATGGTAAAGGCCGCAAGAGATGTGCGCGGAACCCCTTCAAAAGGGTTGAGAATTTAGAGGATTCTCATGTCTTTGAATCCATGGAGGCTAAGGATAAGACGGTGGTTGATAGAACCCCCGAAGCTAAAAGGAGGCTGAAAAAACTGAAAATGTCGGGTAGTCTGATGGGGTTCGAAGTTTATTTGGGTGGTACTGTCTGACGATCCAATAGAATTGCCAAAGAAAAATGTAAAAGAAATCTCAGGGAAATGACCTCTAAAGATAAGATGCTTTCAGAGGATATTGATACCTCTAGCTCCTCTGGGTCAATTAAGGACTCCTCGTCCAAGAACTTGAGCTCCCCCATGTCTGGCAGTGTTCCTCTTGTGAATCCCCCACCTGTAAGGAATGAAATCCCTCACAGTAATACCCCAACCCCATCATCTCCCCACACTCAGCAGGTCAACTTCCCCCACACTGAGTACACTACCATGGCTATGGATGAGAAGGACAGGTTCAAAGGTTCCCTCAAACAGAAATTCAATGAGCTGGATAATGAGATACTTGGCCTCAAGCAGGATATAAAGGAAATCAAGGCCTGCATTTCTGATTCGAACAATTTTTCCCTTAAAGTGATGCGCGCGTCAGATGTGACTCTATGTAATGTGTAGGAGAAGATTGCTGGTGGAAAATTGGAAGCCAATGAGGACAACAAAGACCTCTTCCTGTTTCTGCAAGAAGAATGGGCTCCTACCCTGATGTCCAAGCATTTGGATGAGAGGTCTTAACTGCTACTTGTGCCATGGTGATTTCATCTTGGGTTGGGCCTTTAGGCCCCAGGATTTTTACTATGTTTCTATGTTTTATGGTTAATTTTTTAAGACTTTGGATTAGCCCTACGTGGCAGTTTACTATTACTATGTTCTTTACTTTTAGGTTAAGCTACAACACTAGTTCGTTCTTTTTGTTAAGGACCCTCAAGCTTTTTTTTATAGAGGCGGACTGGACACTATTACTATGCTATTTATCTACATAGAAGCTAAGTGCTATTAATGTGTTGTTAATGTGCTTTTAGCATTCTCTGTTCCACAGGCCAGCACCCTTTTGCTGCTTTTTCTATCAAAAACACGATAGAGAATTCAAAGAAAATTGTTGAATGGTGTCAAAATCATTTCACTAATTGAGACACAAAATAAAACAAACATTACTTTTGAGAAGTGATAAGTAAATTTAAAACTTTCATTTTTCAAACTCAAATTCTAAAAACTATGTATTATACATGTCGCATGTGTTTTAACTTGTTGTGTCTGTATATGTGTGTGTGTGTGTGTGCACTGAATAGTATTAGATATGAATAAGGATAAATGATGGTAAATAGATGATGTAAGAGGGGGAATATAGGACCTATCCTTAATCCAAATTCCCAAAAGGAAAGATCCAAATTGATTAATCACAAAGAAGTGATTAATGCACAAATGAATCAAACTAAGGAGAATATGAAAAAAGGAGAAAATCATATAATCTACTATAGGAAGTATGTGCTTGAAATCTTAAATGCATAAAAGATAAATACTAACCTCAAAATAGGGTAAATCTGGAAAAGATTGATTTATGAAGCCTGTGCACAGTTTCGGAGAATTCTGCAACCTGCTTCGGATTGGAAATGTCGAGACAGAGAAAACCCAGAAAACTTTTGTTTTTCTGAAGGTAGGTCGACCTTGACCAAGATAGTGGGGCACAATCTTACCCCTCACTGAAGGTCGATCTTGACTCGAAACAGCTTCGACGAAAATTTTGTTCGCGGATCTCAGAAGTTCGTCAAAAAGGCTATCCAAATCTAAACTGCAATTTTTTCTCATGTACCTATACTTGCAAGAAAAAGGGTTTTTGTTGTTTGGATGGGGGGTTTACCTTGGTCAAACCCCATTTTGGAATCAACCTTGAAATGTAATTGAAATTGCAATGTATAAACAAAGTAAATGGAACTATTCACCTTGCTTATGTTGAATTCCTTGTAGGATTGTAAAATTGTAGAATGTAGAATGTAGGATTGTGTGTAGGATGTCTCAAATCAATGTCATTAGATCTTCAACGCCAATATTGAATGGATCTTAGCATAGGAAGAGGCTTGGATGAATGTGAATGGAGAAATCCTCAAGGGGGCTCCATAGAGATTGAATCCTTCAATGGCTAACAATGGATCTACTTGATGAATGCTTGAATGCTTGAAGATGAATGAATGATTGCTTACTTTCCTTCTCCTTGCTTTCTTGATTGCTTGAGGGCTAGATGTCTTGATCATGAAAGGTGGATGTGAAAATGAGAGAGGAAGGCTTCCTTTTATAGTGATCTAGGGAATAAACTTCTAGAGAGGCCGACATTGGAGAATTAAATCCCAGTTAACCTTAACCCCTAGAAATGGACCTAGATTAAATGCAATTTAAAGTTTTACCATTACGAAATCTGAAACAGCCGACCCAAAAGCAGGAAAATAAAACTTTTCAAAGCTCGATATCCTGAAACCTCCAGAACTTGAAAAATGGACCTAGGGTTAGGGTCGAGGTCGACTCTATCCTAGGTCAAGGTCGAGGTCGACCTTGACACTGAGGTCCCAGATCTCAGGTTCTCAAGTCTAAGTGCCAAAAAAAGGCTAGAAACAAGTGGAGAGAGAAGCAAAATAGGGGGAAAATCCAGATCCATGCAAAGACCTATTCAAGGTGCTTGACATGACCCCAAACCACTTACTCAGAGGGCTAAATGTTCTTAACATGAAATTGCTTCCATTTTAAGACAATACATTAAGCCCCCACTTTAGCAAGAGTATGGACTTAATGAAAACTCTTGGTAAAGGAGATCATAATCAAAAGATAATCTTATCATAATCAAAGGGACAAAAGAAACCTCAAGCCCCCAAGGACTCAAGTCTTCGTCAACTCCAAGATCACAATAAGAGAGACATCTCTGGAAAAAGAGAAAGAGAGAGAGGGTGTGATTACCTCACCCAATGAGAACTTATGTCCCATTGTGAAACACACAAGGAAACAACGCAATTGGAAAGATGGAATTGAACCGCCTAGTGAATGTGGCTACTCACTAGTCAACCCATCAAGGATTCACCCTTGGGAATATTCTATTCCACAAGAGCAAAGCCCAAAAACAAAAGAGATCCAGTCTTAAGGACACCTCCGACCTTAAGAGATCAAAAATTTGAAACTGGACGGATCAAGAGATCCTAAAATATAAATCCATGCTTAAAGGACTAGTCACTAATCCCAAAAGGGAGAAAAGTATCTTGAAAAGTAATATATGTGTATCGAAAAGTGCATGTGTGCAATAGGTGAGCAGAGCGTATGCCCCCACGTTAAATTCATTGCTAACACTTTAACATGAGCAATGGCTTTAACGGAAACATAAACAACTCCACTAATTGTGTTTCCACTATGAAATGCCCCCAGACAAAGACAAATCAAGGGAAATACCACATAAACATATAGAGAACACAGAAGGTATCTACCTGTCGTGGGGTCAGTATGATCATAAGATAATATATATATGATATTATTGTAAATGAATTGACATCATTCCCCAAAGAAAGTAGAACTAAAATTACAATGGAGGAAAGATCACATAAGAGATACGAAGAAGAATCTCTTCAAACCATGACATGGAGACCAAAAAGAATCAGTGCTACCACGTCTCGAATCCAAGCAGATTACATGAGGAAACATTTACGAATAATAGCATAGGTACAACATAACATGAAACAATATATGGAATAATAGAGATACATATAGAAGAAATTGTACAATAGGTTTGATTCCTTTATCACCTTGCACCAACAGAGTAACAAGGGTCATATAAAAGAATCTAACAACATTTAGCAAACACATCACAGGAGAAACATGGTACAACAAGAAAACACACAAAAAAGCTACCATAAAGGACAAGCTGATCAAGTGCGCCACCTACTCTCCCCATCTCATTCTATATCATTTAGGGAAGATGGGTAACTCGCAAGAGGGACTATATCCAACACAGTAGGAATGATAGTCAGTTCCAAACAAGGATCCTCTTGAGAATCACAATGTTTGATACTAGGTGTAAGTGTCAATTGTGATGAAAGAATATTAGGTAAATCAATGTCAATGTCAATAGTCTCATATTCATCATTAACATCATCAAGAGTATCTTCTTGATGTAGGTTAATCAAAATAGGATCTAAGATATGAATAGAATCATCATAATCATGCATCTTAACATCATTATTAGCAACAACATCATGCATAGGCTTATCAGAAGAAAGTAAAGAATTTTGAAGAATAGAATTACGAGCTTTAGCTTGAGCATGACGCTTCTTAAAATGTTTATTAGTAGATCGATTAAATTTTGTTTTGTTTGAAATATGTTAAGAACTAGGAGGAACAATTACCGGATCCTTCAAAGGTTCTATAGGAGGATTAGTAGGATTCACAGCAGACTGACAAGAAACACTAGGAGCTTGATTAACAGATGTAGAAGCCATAGATAAAAGAGGTACGAAAGGTGTAGAAAAAAGACCACAATTAAGATCTATCGGGGGCATGCTTAATTCAAGAATCTTATGATGCTTATAGGCTTGATATGAGCGGAAAAGATTATCAGGTCGAGAAGGACATGAATTAGGTAATGAAGGCCAAAAGAAGTCAAGAGTAGCACAATCCCTGGGCCTAGAAGGTTGATATAAACTATGATTAATCGTCTTCACTTCTTCATCATGAATGAATTTAAGACACTTATGGATAGGTGAAGCAACAGCATGCATGGCATTTAACCATGGCAAACCAAGCTTAACTTAAAATTGATCGGAAGTAGGAACAACAACAAAGGTAGTGTTCACAATCTTACCACAAAGTTCAACCGAAAAATCAATAGAACCAAATGATGGATAAATAAAACCATTGCAAGTTTGAATCCACACATCAGATGTATCATAAGAATCATGTTGCAAGTTTTTCATAAAAAGATTTTCTTCAGTAATAACATTGACTAAAGATGTAGGATCAACAAGACAACCACAAGTAGGTATCTGAGAAATCCTAGCATAAATGTAAAGGGAACCATCAGGAGCTTTAATAGTCTCAAAATCATCAAAGGTAATCAAAAGTTCTCGAGGTCTTTTATTCTTAGATTGCTTTCGAGCTTTAGGTTGAGTTTTCAATTTAGGCTACGGTTTTGGTTGAGGTTGAGATGGAACTTGAGGTTGAGTTTGAAGCTAAGGTTGAGGGTGAGGTGGAGATATAGTTTGAACAGCATGCTCCACTTGATTAAAAATGTGATTAAGATCATCCATCTTTAAATCATAAACAATATCCATAGAAGATGGTTGAGCAATGGTATTAGTATCATGCGTAGGTAAAGGACTCGTATAGGTTTGAAGATTTTGATTAGGAGGAGAGACAGATTTGTTCTTGCTACCATCAAGATTATCAACATATAAGGCATTAGAGTCGATTAAGTCTTGAACCTTATGTTTTAAAGAATAACATTTCTCAGTGTCATGACCATTATGATGATGATATTGACAAAAAGCTTTAGGCTCAAAAGATTTGGATGCTATTGTAGTAGGTAAAAGAGGTTGAATAGGAGGTAAAGTAATCATATTAGCAGTTAACAACCTATTCATAATAGAATGTAAAGATTCAGAGAGAGGAGTAAACGTACGATTTAATCAAAAAGCAGTGGATGCAGAAGTGGCATTGTGAGATGCAACAACTTAATCAGCAACTGCATTCACTTGTTTGTTTATCTTGACATAGTTGTTGAATTTTTTAAATTTGTTTGGATTAGGAGTGACATCACTCTTATCAACTGGAGCAAGAGCCATTGGAGTGTTTCTCTCAAATTGACTCACTTTTAATTGATAATAATGAAGTGTTGCACAAAGTTGTTGAAAAGAGGTAAATTTAGTAAGCAAAATCTTATCTCTAATATCCTTTTGCAAATTTGAAATAAACATATGTTGAATATCAATATTAGGAATAGGATAGGAAATTTGAGCATGTAAATTCTTAAATCTACCAATAAATTCAATCAATTTTTCCTTAGCACTTTGTTTACAATGCATCAAATTAGTCAAAGACACTTGCTGGCCAATGTTATTTTGAAATTTTTGAATAAAAGCATTGGCAAGTTGTGGAAAGGAGTCAACAGAATAGGGAGGCAAGGATCAATGTCATTGTAAGGCCTTGTCACAAAAAGTTCTAGCAAACAAATTGGCTAAAATCCTATGGTCATGAGCATAATCACTACAAAGGATTAGAAATGTTTTAACATGATGAACAAGGTCTCCCTTGCCATTGTAATTCTCAAGACGAGGCATATCAACTTGTTGAGGAACGGGAGTACGAATGATATCTCAAGACAAAGGACTTCCCATTTCACATATAGGAATGTTAAACTTGTTTTGAGTCAAGGATGAAAGTTGTTGTAAAGATGACACAGTTTCAGCGAAACTGATGTTTGTAGAATCATTAGAAGAAATATGAGGAATAACAACATTAGAAACACTAGGTAAAGTGTATGAAGCTGCAGGAATAGAAAAAACAACTGGAGGAACACTTGGAACTACAGTTGGAAGATGATTGGAATAAGTAAAAGGAACATTATGATAAGAAGGTTGTGATGTAGGAAGGGACACAGGAGGAAAACTCATAGGAATAGAGGGAACTGTCACAGTCACCAAAGAAGGAGTATAGGTAGGAATACTAGGTAAAGGAATAGAAGGTTCTATACTAGTGACAGGAGGAATCAACCCTAAATCTTGAGCTTCTTGAGCTAAAGGTTTGACATTTGAATGCACGAGGTGAGTAATACCACGCAAGAGGTTAACACCTTGATCACTATTAGGAAGAACTTTCTTAAGAGCCTCTATAGCTTGAATAGAATCGAGATTATGGTTTTCTTGAATAAGTCAATTACCTATTTTATCAAGTTTAGTTGAAAGTTTTTGGACTTGTTCAGGAGGAACTCTTAAAGCATCATCCTCATCATGAAATGAGTGAGAAGAGTTTTGCTCCATAATAGGATTGGAATCATGAATAATCAAATTGGCATCCGGGATCCTAAGGAAAGGAGAGGAAGACTCAGGATCAAAGGCACCCATAAGTCTACAAATTCATCTAATTGGAATATTATAAGTAGGACTAGAAGTAGTAAAGCTCATAAACCAATGCAATGCAAATGAACTAAACTAAGAAGACATAAAGCATGAACAAATGAATATTTTTGTATTTTGAAAGAGATTTTGTAATTTTTTTTTTATATTTTTGAAGTATAAATGCAAAAAATCTAATTAGCATGCAAGATTTAACACAAAGGGAAAATCTAACATCAACAAGATAATATAAAAGGAAATCTAACACCACAAACACAATAGGGCATCTAGTTCCATAAAAGAAAGGAGGGTAAGTGTGTCGGGTTCACCAAAATGAATAGTGTTAGATATGAATAGGGGTAAATGATGGTAAATATATGATGTAAGAGGGGGAATATAGGAGCTAGCCTTAATCCAAATTCCCAAAAGGAAAGATCCAAATTGATTAATCACAAAGAAGTGATCAATGCACAAATGAATCAAACTAAGGAGAATATGAAGAAAGGAGAAAATCCTATAATCTACTATAGGAAGTGTGTGCTTGAAATATTAAATGCATAAAAGATAAATACTAACCTCAAAATAGGTTAAATCTGGAACAGACTGATTTCTGAAGCCTGTGCACAGTTTCGAGGAATTCTGCAACCTACTCCTAACTGGAAATGTGGAGACAGAGAAAACCCAGAAAACTTTTGTCTTTCTAAAGGTAGGTCGACCTTGACCCAGATAGCAGGGCACAATCTTACCCCTCACTGAAGGTTGACCTTGACCCGAAATAGCTCCGACGGAAATTCTATTCCCAGATCTCAGAAGTTTGTCAAAAAGGGTATCCAGATCTGAACTGCAATTCGCTGTCACGTACCTATACTTGCAAGAAAAAGGTTTTTTTTGTTTGGATGAGGGGGGTTGCCTTGGTCAAACCCCAGTTTGGAATCAACCTTGAAATATAAATGAAATTGCAATGTATAAACAAAGTAAATGGAACTATTCACATTGCTTATGTTGAAGTCCTTGTGGAGGATTCGAATGCTTGAATCCACAAGTATGGATGCTCCAAATGAATGTAGAATTGTGTGTAGGATGTCTCAAATCAATGTCATTAGATCTTCAACACCAATCTTGAATGGATCTTAGCATAGGAAGAGGCTTGGAAGAATGTGAATGGAGAAATCCTCAAGGGGGCTCCAAAGAGATTGAATCCTTCAATGGCTAACAATGGATCTCCTTGATGAATGCTTCAATACTTGAATTCTTTAATGCTTGAAGATGAATGAATGCTTCCTTGCTTTCCTTATCCTTCTCTCTTTCTTGATTTCTTGAGGGCTAGATGTCTTGATCATGAAAGGTGGATGTGAAAATGAGAGAGGAAGGATTCCTTTTATAGTGATCTAGGGTACAAACTTCTAGAGAGGCTGACATTGGAGAATTAAATCCCAATTAACCTTAACCTCTAGAAATGGACCTAGATTAAATGCAATTTAAGGGTTTACCATTCTAAAATTCAAAACAACTGACCTAGAAGCGGAAAAATAAAACTTTCTGAAGCCTGATATCCCGAAACCTCCAGAACTTGAAAAATGGACCCAGAGTTAGGGTCGAGGTCGACTCTTCCCTAGGTCAGAGTCAAGGTCGACTCTACCCTAGGTCAAGGTTGAGTTTGACCTTGACCTAGGAGGTCGACCTTGACCCTGAGGTCCCAGATCTTAGGTTCTCAGGTCCAGGTGCCAAAAAAGGCTGGAAACAGGTGGAGAGAGAAGCAAAATAGGGGGAAAAAGCCAGATCCATACAAAGACCTTTCAAGGTGCTTAACATGACCCCAGACCACTTACTCGGAGGGCTAAACGTTCTTAACATGAAAGTGCTTCCATTTTAAGAGATACATATACACATATACATACATACATACATACATACATACATACATACATACATATATATATATATATATATATATATATATATATATCATACAATGTCTCCTATATATTTACTACATATAATGTTATTTCATTCTCTGTTGGAAGAGAAAGTTCTCCAGATTTTCTTTGCAAGAAGATCCTGATTCATGGCTTTTATCTTTCTACTACCCAGACCAACTAACTATTTTTGGGCTATAGACAACATCCTAGCCAATAAGAGGCATTCTTTTTCTTTCTTCCAGCCTAGACCAAAGAAAGATTTTTTTTTTTTCAATAGCATCCACAAATTTGGAAGGGATTTTAAATAGACTTAAAGAATAAATAGGAAGATTCTATTAAGAAGTTGGATTTTACCTGCTTGGTTGAGAATAGCACCTTTCCATCTAGCCAACATTTTTCTAAACATATCAATCAAACAATTCCAAAAGGAGTCGAGAGGTTTTAATCCCGGGGGAAAACCAAGATAAATTGAGGGTAAGGAGTCCACTCCACAGCCAAGAATTCTAGAAATTTTAATTTTCCTAGGCTATGGGGTATAGAAAAAAATATACACCTTTTCTTCTTGTGAATCATCTAACTAGAAGCTAACTCATAATCATCCAAGGATCTCTTAAGATTCCTAGCTTCAATCATGGTATATTTTCCCATAAAAATGGTGTCATCCATAAACTTTTGGTGGGAACAAAAAATATCAGTGGAAGAAGGCCTCAAACCCACTACACATCCCTAATGAACAATCTTTTCAAATTCCTTCCTAGACATTCCACCAT
Source organism: Chamaecyparis obtusa (assembly GCA_027943335.1). Lineage (NCBI taxonomy): Eukaryota > Viridiplantae > Streptophyta > Pinopsida > Cupressales > Cupressaceae > Chamaecyparis > Chamaecyparis obtusa. Next base: position 431,188 of record BSBK01004783.1, read on the forward strand.
AATAGTTAATAGGATTGGGGAAATGGGATCGCCCTACTTAGTCCTCTAGAATTTTTTTTTAAAATGAAGGAGAGTTGTTCACAATGATAGAAATGGAGGTATTAGAAATAAGTTTTCCAATCAACTGAAGAACTCTACTGCTCAATCCAAATGCCTTCATGATCTTGAGTAAGAAGTCCCAATCAACATGATCATATGCTTTCAATATATCAAGATTGAGAAGAAATCCTTCAATCTTAGATTCCACCAACAAATGCACATTTTTATGGATTGTAATGATTGAGTTGAGTATTTTCCTTCTAGGAATAAATCTATTCCATTGAGGAGAGATCGGGGAGGGTAAAATGGCCATCAATCTTGATGTTAGAACCTTATATATAATATTGTAACAAGAATTATATAGGCTTATAGGTCTAGAAACTTCAAAATATGTATCTCTAGGATGCTTAGGGATGAGGACTAAGAAAGTGGCATTGTACTCCTTTGTAAGGCACCTAGATCCAAAAAAAAATCCTTCACAACAGTCACCACATCCTCAACCACCATCTCCAATAAATAATGGCATAAGCACATTGGAAACCCATCAGGCCCAAAGGCTTTATTTCCTTCAAAAAAAAAAATTAAAAAAAAAAAGCTTCTTGATTTGTTCCCTTGAAGGAATAGCAACAAGCATCTTGTTATCTTCCCCCATAACAAGTCTTGGGATGGCTTCTGAAAGATAATCTTTCATTTCTTTATTAACACCATTATTTGCAAAAAATAAGATTACTGAAGAAGAGGAAAACTTGTCTTCTTATGTCTTCATCATTCCTATAATGGTTCCCATTATTCTCTATGTGAGAGATTTTATTCCCAACTTGATGTTCAAAGGAAGCATGTGAAAATATCTAGTTTTTTAATCTCTAGTGAAAATCTAGAGATCCCTAGATCTTTCCTTCAAAAATTCCTCCTCTTTGGAGATAATATCATGCACTGTAACAAGAAGCTCATTTTCCTTTTCCTTATTACCATAAATGTACCCCTGAAACTAGATTTTTTCTTGTATGTCCTTAATTTCAAGTTGTAACTTGGACTTAGTGCCAAAAATATTTCCAAAAGATTCTTTATTCAATCTTTTAAGCTTCTTCTTGACTTCTGTCAATTTATTGGCTTCCCTAAATATTGTTGTCCTAGGCACATAAATATCCCATCATTTATCGACTTCCTCAAAGTGTTGAGGATGAGAAAATTATATGTGTTCAAATCTAAAGGGGAAATCCCTCTTATCTTGAATAGGGTCCATAACAAATGCAATAGGAAAGTGGTTTGAACTCACCTTTGAAAGAGATTTTAAGGAGTAGAAATAATTTATAAACCATTGGTTAGAAGTTAAGTGAACAATCTAGTCTAACTTGAATCAGATCCTTATTAATTCTACCGTTCAACCAAGTGTAAGAGGCTCCTTGTAGGTCTAGATCAAATAAAACTTGACTATTAATCAAGACCAGGAGATCCATTCTACTTTTTGGGTTCTCCTAAAATCATCCCAACTTCTCATTATCCTAGAGAGGAGTATTATAGTCTCCCACAACAACCCTATTCATATTCATAATTTTCCTATGAAAATCAACACTCTCATTCCAAAAGGTCTTCTTGGAACCTTTTCAATTGGGTGCGTAGATGTTGGACTATATCAAGGTAAAATCATCTCTAATGTGGGTGAATCTAGTGGCCACATGATTGGAACTTTCATACAATGGTTCATCTCTGATAATGTTCAAATTTCAAAAGGTAAAAGTACCCCTTGAAGCCCCATTAGAACTATTACCATGCACCCCAAAGAACTTGAACATTTTAATATTTTCCACTCTCTTTAGGAATTTTAGATTCTTAAATAAGAATAATTTTTTATTTGTGATCCCTAAAAAAATTGTGCAAAAAATCTTGCTTATGGAGGCTATTCAGCCCCGAAATATTCCATGACATTATCTTCATATCTTACCTGGAGAGTGGAGACTGTAAATCTCGGGAATGATTTTCTGAATATCATCCGCTATGTCCTACAATATTCCATGATCCCAGTACGATTTTGCAGATCTTATTCCTTTAACTCCTTTGGTAGTCCCATAATATTCCTTAGCTCTAGTTTTGGTACAGACCCCTAACAGTGTACCCTACGGTTTAATTTGTTTTCTTTCCTTCCAGGTTTGAGATTTCTATACTTCTTTATTAATGTCATTTTGACAATGTTTCTCTTTTCCTGAGTCCCAATCCCTATTTAAAAGCCTCTTTTGAGAAAGAGGTAGGGTATCCATCATACCATTAGTGTTTTGGATATCCTACTTGTAATGCTCCTCTTGAGTCACATTAACATCCTCATAAGTATCCTTTACAAATTATTGAGAGTTCATGGAGTTCAGCCCCTGAGTCAAGTCCTGACTAAAAAATCATTTACCCTCATAATCCAGTGGTATATTTGATACCCCTGGGTCAATACCTAGATTAACCACCTTAATCGGGATACTAGAATCCTGACTCAGGATTTCATCCAAATCAAACACATCATCCTCATTTCCATTCAAAGATTTTTCTAGTTCTTTGATTGTTGGAACTTGTCCCTTGTAGTCAACCTGATGCCTCAAATCATTCTTCTTATCAGAGGCCTTAAAAGGATCTTCTAATAGCTTGTTGTCTTTTACTCCATTCTGGGTTTCATTAATCTCCATTTCCTCTTCCAATTGTTTCATTTTTAAAAATTTCTATTTCTTAGGATGGGGTTTCTCTTTCTCCTTGGTCACATTAAGAGGACATTTCTTGGACTATTGTCTCATTAATATGCATTTAAAGCAATTAAGTGGGATCAACTCAAACTCAATAGATTGTACCTAGGTGCCTAGCTTCGATTGTATTTCAATAGAAGTCAAAAGATCTACATTCTGGGAGACACCCACATGGATTATAGAAAATACCATCCTTCTCCTAGCTGATGTCATGGGATCTATGGAAATAAGTTCGCCAAAAGAATTAACTAGACTAGTGAAGACATCCTCATTCCAGTATTCCAAATGAAGACAAGGAAATCTAGCCCATACTAGGACATTTTCAAAAATAGAATTTGAAACATCCAGGTAAGGTGTCCATTTATTGAGAACCAAGGAGGATTTACCTATAACCTAGGAACTACCTAAATATACTCCTTACAAGAAAACCCAAATGCAAAATAATCTTTTCGGAGAGCAGAAATAAGAACTTGGCCATTTGTTTTCTATTTCTTTTTTAACAAAATTGCTAACAACTTTGAAGTTAGGCCTTGGGCCCATAAATTTTTCAACTAACCATCTGTCCATTAGAGAGATATTATGATCTATAATTGGATTAGGGATCGAGATACAAAAATTACCCTTCACTAGATTAGATATGTTTCTAACTAGAGGAAAAATAGATTTACCAGTTAGTTTAACTCCAATCAAAAAAATTCAAGCTTTTTGTTTGGCCCCTTCACCTCCAGTAGCTCCACATTGAATTGTATTCTCTTATCAGTCTCCTATCCTTTTTAAATACCCACGGGGGAATCTCCAACATTGGGACCATGTAAATCCACTTGCAGGTTGTTTTTACCCTTTTGGACTTCACTTCTATTCAAATAAACCTTCCTCCCTAGGTCCACCTGAATATTTTTATCTGGGTCTATCTATTTGGAATCATTTTGTCCTTTCTCTACACTCAAGGCCTACATGGAATTAACTTGTGAATCCCTAGATCCAGTAGCAAAGAACCATGTTCTATTTCTAGAAAATTCAAAATTCCTACTCTCCTACCAAAACTCTCACTCCCTCCGGTCCATCACTTTTTTTATTTTCATGTATTATATTTATTTTATATTATCCTCTTAAGTTCCTATTTTCTTCCTCCACACCATGTGACATTTTTATCTTGTCCTTAGGGGACTCATTGCTATTCATGGTGGTACAATTTAAGGTACAATCATACTTTTTGAGCAGCATAATAGCCTTTCTTATTCTTATCTCTATATGCTTGGGGGAAAATTATAGTGTTTCAATCTCCTATCCTTTCTATGGATCCCCTTCCCCTTTGTCAAGTGATATTTGTCTATCATGTTATGTCATTTCTTGCATGGAATTGTTCCTTTTATATAAGAGGTGTATATCATTGATCACAACATCTTCTTCACTTGATATTGTATGTCTATCATAAGAAAATCCCTTACTTGGGGTCTCAAAGTGTATCATACTTTTCAAGAATCCATTTTCCTTGCAATGGGAAAGGTGTGAATTCTTCTTAGCTCCCCCTTCTTTTGGTTAGTGATGTAATTATTGCTCAAGATATCCTTTGGTGGTAGATTTATTTCATAAAATATATCTTCTTCCTATTGTAAATCCTTAAACGGGACCCCTTTACACTTGTTGCGTCATATCTCTTTACAACCATCTCATCCTTGCCTCATTAGACCTAATTCCTCTTTTGTTTATTACATTGATATTGTTTCTTAAAGGATATCCCCTTGGTGTTGAAGGTGTTCATACTTGTTCTTCATTTCCTTAATATGTCGTCATAGTCCTATCTTGCCATCTTAAAGGGGAATATACGGACCCTCATTTCAAAGTTTTATTTATCTTTATTCAACATATTTTAGGTTGTCTCCTAGTATAGCACAATATTCGAGGACTAGGTGACTCTCCTTCACACCATTTTTTTGTGGATTTCCTTGCATACAATTCTTTTATTGGTTGTCTTTAGGATTGATTTAACTAGCATAACACAACTTTCTAGACCATTTGACCTCTTTTTTGTGCATATTTTCAAGATGAGTTGACTAGCATAACATAATTTTCTATCCCATCAACACTATTTGTACCAAGCTCTCTATTATGATGACTTGAATAGCATAATACAAATTGCATTTGGCTCTTCCTTCTGTCTTCACATGGATTACCTAGGATAATACAATTTTATATCCTACATAATTCATAATTTCCATTCTCTCTCCTCTATGATCCCATAAGCATAACACCCTCTACTAGTTCATTCAATCATGGAGTCTTGTCTTATCTTTGAGTGTGCTCTCACTCTTTCCATGTGACCATTTTTTTTTTCGATATAGCATTCAAAGAATGACATTAATAGTTGATATATTTTTATTATCAACGTCTCTTGCACTAATTTACTTGGAGCTTTAGTTTTGTCTTATGTTTGGTTTTTTATGTGCTTGCACATGGTTGTATGAGTTAATATATATGGTTTTAGGGCTTGTTCACTTGATCTAGTGATATGTTATCTCTTTCAAGTCTTGATCATGTGTCATGTCACACTTTGAATCTCTTTCATTCACTTTACCATGAGTGTATATGTAGGATTCATACTTCTGCTAAAGTGCGGGCTAAATGTAGCATTGTAAAATTACATCAATATGTGAATTATTACATAGTTAAGCCTTATTTTAGTATGTGTGGCCTCTTGCATATATTTTCACTTATCACACCTCAATTTCATCCATACTTATGACATGTCCATAGAAAATTGAACTTTGGGTCCAAATTAAGGTCTATTTTGGGTGGTCAAGGAAGACTTGGGTCAATGGTGACCTAAATGTTGCCCCTAGCCCTGAGAATTGTCCCCAAATTTGAATTGAAAGTAATGGATATTTGGTATAACAGATATTCCTTAATCTATCCCAACATCCTTCAATTTTTGAACCCTGAAATAGCTAGGGGAGGTATATAAGCAAGACTACGTCCCTCATTTTAGTAAGCTATCAAAGTAAGGTGAACTAAACTATTGGAATCAAATCAAGGAATCATTCATGATCAAAAGTATTCAAGAATTTGGGAGAAGCATTCAATTCATTTTATTCCATTGTATTATTCATTATGGAAACCTTCAACAACTTTTATGCAGGCATGAAATTTATGATTTTCTTTTAGGTTTTTATGGAGTCATGCTATTGGGTTATTACTTCTATTCACATTCAAAGAGTATTGAATCATTAAGAAATAAGAAATATTTTTTCTCAAATCTAACCTTTGCTACATATCATTGTATCATCTTAAAATGGAAGCACTTCCATGTTAAGAGCGTTTAGCCCTCTGAGTAAGTGGTCTAGGGTCATGTCAAGTGCCTCAATTGGATCTTTGCATGGATCTGGTTTTTTTCCCCTTGTTCTGCTTCTCTACCCTTGTTTCTAGCCTCTTTCTAACAACTTTCTATGAGAAACTGAAGACTTTGACTTTCTGGGTCAAGGACAACCTCACCCATGACCTAGGGCAGAGTCAACCTCGACCTTGACCTAGGGTAGAGTCGACCTCATTCTTGACCCCATGTCCAAATTTCAATTTCTAGAAGTTTTAGGATGTTGGATTTCGGAAAGTTTCATTTTCTCACTTTCGGGTCGGTTGTTTCGGATTTTAGAATGGTAAACCCTTAAATTGCATTTAATCTAGGTCCATTTCTAGGGGTTAAGATTAATTGGAATTTATTTCTCCAATGTTGGCCTCTCCAGAAGTTTGTGCCCTAGATCACTATAAAAAGAAGCCTTCCTCTCTCATTTTCTCCATCCACTTTCATGATCAAGGCATCAAGTTTTGCAATCAATCAAGTTCTCATCCCACTATCTCATAATCCATCATCAAGAGCAAGATCTCTCTCCATTATCAAGAAATCATTTTCAAGGAAGTGTTCAAGCCATCATCTCCATTCAAGTTCTCCATTGAAGATCAAGGATTCAAGCATTTAAGCCTTTGAAGGGATTTGGTTCAAGCATTCAAGAGTCATCATTCAAACCCTAGATCTATCCATCATGGTGGTGTGATCTTCCTTCAAGATCCTTGGTTCATCTTCAAGATCCATTCATTCTCCTTTCAAGGTGGATTCCAAGCATACAATCATGGAGGTTTTGATTTAAATTTAAATGGTTTTGATTTACATTGTTGAGTCCAAGCTTTCATTTCAACATACTTGTTTACATTTCAAATACAATTGCATATCTATTGAATATCATAGCTTCGTTGTTAGATCTACTTATACTACTTGCTAGCATTCTCCATTTCAATTTCATTATTAAGGTTGATTCCAAACCGGGGTTTGACCAAGGCAAACCCCTCATCCAAACAATAAAACTATTTTTCTTGCAGGTATAGGTACATGACATTGAATTAAAGTGCAGATCTGTATACCCTTTTCAAAGAACTTCTGAGATCCGCAAATAGATTTTCCGTCGGAGCTATTTTAGGTCAGGGACAACCTTTAGTGGGGAGTAAAATTGTGCCCCGGGGTAAGATTGTGTCTCGCTATCTGGTCAAAGTCGACCTGACCCCAGAAGGACAAAAGTTTTCTGGGTTTTCTCTGTCTCGACATTTCCAGTCCAGAGTAGGTAGCAAAATCTCCCAAAACTGTACACGGACATCATAAAACAATGATTTCTGCATCAGCCTTCTTTCGAGATAAGTATTTATGTTTTATTTTATATGTCCACGACATTTTCCATCACACACATCATATCACCATTCACAACTATTCACCTCTATTCATTTTGGTGAACCCGACATACTTACCCTCTTTTTTTTTATGGATTTAGATGCCCTATTGTGTTAGATTTTTTATTAATATTTTCTTGCATTAAGATTAGGTTTATTTTATTCTCTTGCATTTTTTAACTCAAAAATACAATATATATATATATATATATATATATATATATATATATATATATATATATATATATATATATTCAATAAAATACAAAAATATTTCTTGCATTTCATTTACTATGAAGATTCTTAAGATGCTTTGGTGTGTGGTCATGATCCTTATTACCCTTCTTTTAGCATCTCTTTACCATACTTATGATGTTCATGAGAGTATCATTCGCTTCATTATGTTGATGATTCTTCATTTTGCTCTTGCCTATGCTTTTGTGAAATTGACTGATACTAGTCTTCCTACATTCAAAACTTTCATTAAAGATTCATGTGGTAGACTTATTATCCTCTTGGATTATGTGAAGAATTTGGTAGATGATACACCATCTCCTAATCTTCCTAATCCTAATCCTAGCATTCCTAATTTGATTTCTAATCTTCCTAATCATAATCCTATCATTCCTAATTTGATTCTTAATCTTCATATTCCTAATTCTCCATCTATTCATCCTCATCCTTCCCATACTTATGATGGGATTCAAGCTATAGTTCAGGATGTAGATGTCCAAGACTTCTTTGATTTGCCTTCTCCTTCAATTCATGATGATATTAAAGGAAAGGGTAAAGAAACTTCTTCAAAACATATTATTCCACCTTATACAATCTTTACTCATGAACATGATAAACAATCACCTCTTGTAGAAGCTTTACATGATATGTACACTACCGGATATAATATGATAACTAAACAAAGTTATAGAGGTTTAGGGCTTGGAGTTAATGAGCATGGTATCAGGTTTCTAGTTCATATACCCCCTAAACAGGATTTGCATGGTATTGGTTGTTCACAATCTCAAACTCAAGGTAGGTGATGTTGATCATCGTCCTCTCCTTCATATTCTTCTCCCTACACCTAAAATAGATGTAGCTAAGAAGGTGTATGTTCAATTAATGAATTCCAAAAAAGAAATCTTTAAACCTATACCGAAAGATGCTTTATCTAAGTACAAATGTCATTTTCATTATAGTAATACACATTTACTTGCTGATTGTAAATATTTCATGTTATGTGTTAGAGAAAGAGCTGCTTTAGGAATTATATCTCACTCTCGTGCAGTTTTATAATTCCTTCATAATTTTGATATAGGGGATTCTCCTCGTTCTGATATTATATAGATTTCATCTCCTCTTGTCTCTGGATTGGGGGACAAGAGGTGTATTTCAGTCCAGTCTTCTAGGATCCATTAGGCCTTTTATTGGGCTTAATTGGTATTCTTTTTATCCTATCTTTCTATGGTTTTGTATTATGTTTATAATCATCCATAGATCCTATTCAAGATATCTTCCTAAGACATTTTTTTTGTAAAGGTATCCCTTGTCTCCATCCCTGGGGGCAAGGTTCTTCCTTCTTTCTCTTTGTCTAGGGAACTGCTTTCCTTAGCTTAGTGGCATTTGTTTATATTGCAATATTATTTCATCATATTGACAGATGTTTTGACCATGGATAATGTTTTTTATATGAGAGGTTGTTGTCCTAGGTCATCACCTCTTCTCTATGTTGCAAATCATATTCATTATAAACTCTTACCCTTGATTTTGGTATTAAAGTTGTTTCCCTCATTCCAAAGATTCCTCTTCCTCTTCTTTGCAGGGGGCTTGATGATTGAATATTTGTTCCCGCTTGGTTTATCTTCAAAAGATGATATTTTATCTAAAGCACTCCTCTATGGTGGGGGTCTTGTTGATAAGATCTCTTTCATTGAGGATCCTTTTTCCATGAGTGACATATCCTTTTCACAATTATCTATACTCTTGGATGTAGGGATCAATATCCCTCGTTAAGAATATGGTATACATTGTTGTTAAACAGGGTATCTCCTTGCATTGTGAAGTAGGTATTATCTTCCTCTTCCTTATCATGTCTAGTAGACAACCACGATAAGGAGGGGGCATATATAGGGTCTCCCTTGTACTATAGTTTTTCAAATTATATGCTAAATCTTGAAAGGTAACGCACATAAGTTGCTAAATCCTGAAGAGACGCATTTTTCAATTTTCAACATGCTAAATCTTGGAAGGTAACACACATAAGTTGCTAAATCCTGAAGAGACACATATTTTTCAATTTTCAATATGCTAAATCTTGGAAGGTAATGCACATAAGTTGCTAAATCTTGAAGAGAAACACATTTTCAATATGCTAAATCTTCCGAAGGTAACACACATAAGTTTCTAAATCTTGAGGAGACACGCATTTCATATTCATAGTGATACAAGAAGGTGGATCTATGGGTATTACAGTGTTGGAAAAATGGTCAACGCTCCCCTTGGGATTTGTGACATGGTTTAACCACCTCCTATGTAATCTATAAGTCTAGTGGTTGTATCGGGCATTAACAAGTCGATCTTTTGGTGCAACGGCAACCACTACTTGTAACAAGTGGTATCAGAGCTTGGTCACAAGTTTGAATCCCCTCGGGTAACGCTAAGGGAGAGATTGTTGGCAAAATGGTCAGCGCTCCCCTCGAGATTCGTGACATGGTTTAACCACCTCCTGTGTATTCTATAAGTCTAGTGGTTGTATCAAGCATTAACAGGTCGATCTTTTGGTGCAACAGCAACCACTACTTGTAACATATAGAAGCCGTCAGAAGACGCATTACAATTGTAAGCACAATTTATGGGTGAACTATTAGATTTGGACACCTGTTTGGCTCTCCCTCCCTTGGTGATTCATGTTAAGGTGGGCATCTTACTGGGTGAGGTAATCACTTTCTCTTTTCTCTCTTTTCTCTTTCATGCTAGTAGGACTGGATCATGAAGTTATGCTATTTATAGTACTGCTTTTGTCTTTCTTATGTAATTATTTAGCATTTTATGATAGCTTTCCAAATATGATATTAGTATGAGAAATATTTCTTAGCAAGTTTTCTTATGCTAGTTGATTTGGGTTTGTTTAGTACTAACCCCTCTTTTGTGTTGTTTTCACACCCTCATGTGTGTATGTTGAGTTAGAATCCTTAGCCTGGGGGCTTCTGTCCTTAGCTAAGTATTATTTTATCTCATTGTGAATCCACTTGGATCTCTTCTTTCTTATCCTTTACCAAGAGTTTGCATCGAGTCCATACTCTTGCTAAAGTGGGGGCTTAATGTATCATCTTCAAATGGAAGCACTTCAATGTTAAGAGCGTTTAGCCCTCCGAGTAAGTGGTCTAGGGTCATGTCAAGCACCTTGATTGGGACTTTGCATGGATCTAGTTGTTTCCCCCCTATTCTACTTCTCTCCCCCTATTTCCAGCCTCTTTCTGACAACTTTCTCTGAGAAAATGAAGACTTTGACTTTCTGGGTCAAGGACGACCTCACCCCTGACCTAGGGCAGAGTCGACCTCAACCCTAACCTAGGGTAGAGTCGACCTCATCCCTGACCTAGGGCAGAGTTGACCTCGTCCCTGACCCCAGGTCCAAATTTTAGTTTATGGAAGTTTTGGGATGTCGGGTTTTAGAAAGTTTCATTTTCCCATTTCCGGGTTGGCTGTTTCAGATTTCGGAATGGTAAACCCTTAAATTGCATTTAATCTAGGTCCATTTCTAGGGGTTAAGATTAAATGGGATTTATTTGTCCAATATCAGCCTCTCTAGAAGTTTGTGCCCTAGATCACTATAAAAGGAAGCCTTCCTCTCTCATTTTCTCCATCCACTTTCATCAAGGCATCAAATTTTGCAATCAATCAAGTTCTCATCCCACTATCTCATAATCCATCATCAAGAGCAAGATCTCTCTCCATTATCAAGCAAGCATTTTCAAGGAAACATTCAACCCATCATCTCCATTCAAGTTCTCCATTGAAGATCAAGGATTCAAACATTTAAGCCTTTGAAGGGATTTGGTTCAAGCATTCAAGAGTCATCATTCAAACCCTAGATCTATCCATCATGGTGGTGTGATCTTCCTTCAAGATCCTTGGTTCACCTTCAAGATCCATTCATTCTCCTTTCAAGGTGGATTCCAAGCATACAATCATGGAGGTTTTGATTTACATTTAAATGGTTTTGATTTACATTGTTGAGTCCAAGCTTTCATATCAACATACTTGTTTACATTTCAAATACAATTGCATATCTATTGAATATCATAGCTTCGTTGTAAGATCTACTTCTACTACTTGCTAGCATTCTCCATTTCAATTTCATTATTAAGGTTGATTCCAAACCGAGGTTTGACCAAGGTAAACCCCAGTTCCAAACAACAAAACTATTTTTCTTGCAGGTACAAGTACAGGACAGTGAATTGAAGTGCAGATCTAGATACCCTTTTCGGTGAACTTCTGAGATCCGCGAACAGATTTTCCGTCAGATCTATTTTAGGTCAGGGATGACCTTCAGTGGAGGGTAAAGATTGTACCCCGGGGTAAGATTGTGTCCTTCTATCTAGGTCGAAGTCGACCTAACCTCAGAAGGACAAAAATTTTCTAGGTTTTCTCTATCTCGACATTTCCAGTGAGGAGCAGGTTGCAGAATCTCCAAAAACTGTACACAGACATCAGAAAATAGTGATTTCTGCATCAGCCTTCTTTCGAGATAAGTATTTATGTTTTATTTTATATGTCCACAACATTTTCCATCACACACATCATACCACCATTCACAAATATTCTTTTTGGTGAACAACTATATCATACTATTCATTTTGGTGAACAACTATTCACCTCTATTCGATCATCACACATTCCTTTCAAGCACATTTCATTTCAATTTTATCATTTATTCAAAACCAGATGTTTGACTTGGGGAAAACCCCATCTACAACCCTTTTTCCTCTTTTCTTGTGTGCAAGAAGAAAGTTTTACTAGTCTGGAAAGATCCTTGAAAGCAATAGATCAAAAGCTATATTTTTTAGGTCATTTTATTAAAAATTACTAGGTCAAAGGTAACTTGACTCACTCGACCCTCAAAGTCACCCTTGACCTCCTATTTCTAGATGAAATTTGGTTTACACGTCAATTATTATTTCTTCTTCCGAGATCTAGCCTTGAAATTGATTTCTTGATTTGCAACTTGTCTACACATTTGGAAAAGTAATATTTTCTCTGCGTGTAGGCCTAGACCCTACATTTCTCAAATACATTCTCATAGTCATCTTCCACAATAGTGAAGGGCCATTACATCTACCTAGTGCTTCATTCCTTTTGAAGCGAAGTGGATCATCTTCCTTCTAATGTAAGAGTAGATAATCCTAAGCTCCCATGTTTTCTCATGCATCCTAGTGAACCCTATTTCCTAGATTACAATTATATTTTAGCTACATAGTTGTGCAACATCACAAAGATGATGAAACATGTTGTGAAGTAGTAGTAAAAAAATTACAAATTCAATTGGTAAATTAGGGAAAATCACCACATGGAGCAGAAAAAATAATCTTAATGACTAACTAAATCTCAACAAATTTATCTCGGGGCTCAAGCTCCAAATAACTTGCCACAAATAGGAATAATTACAACTATGCACAAGCATCTTCTCACATATGCTCTCTAGATAATTTACAAACTTTTCCTCATCCAAATCACCTTAAACATAAACATGCTATTCTTAATGAGTTGATCTAACCATGCCCAGGATTATGGTTAGACTACGGAAAATATGTCAACTTTGTCTATAATAGACTTCCAACTAAAAAATCACAAACAAATAAATTATCAAAATAGGCCATATAAAAACCATCCTCACACAATAAGGCAAGATTTCCATGAAGCCTAAGGATTTAATGCATCACTTTCTTAAAAATTATTCATCTATACTAATGACGAATATTTAAAGTGATTCATTCATATGTAGAAAAAATAGTGAATAGTGAATAAACACTCACATTATGAAAACTCATTGTCTATATATCCAAATTATGTCACTTTCTCAATTCCACAATTGTGTGATTTGTAAAACACTTGTTTCTTTGTTTCAGCAATGAAGATTTATTCTATTAAAATCTCTACTGTTCTATTTAAGATAAGCTAGTTGTACGTGGTTGGAAATTTACGTCAATGTCTCTTAAAAATAATCAAACACAATAAACAAGCATGCAAGGGATATTTAGCCGATAGGCTTTCTCCCAGGGAGATGCCCGCTGGCAAATTCAAACTTTCCGGCAATCTTACGCCGTGAAAAACATTCAGGTGCAGTTAAGACGATGGTCGAGAATTAATATCGGCTTCCAGATGTCATTTTTGGTGGCTCACACAGGCCTGCATTTAGTGGAGGCATCCCTGTTTGCGTGGAGTGAGTTTTTGGATGTCGTGATCCATGTGTTGAATACACGGTGCTATTGTTGCATGATCTACAACTGTTGGAGGAATGAGGTTCTTCGTGGAGTCCATATACGACAGTCGTGGGTGGTTTAGGAGGGTGTATGAAGCCGAGGGAGGCAAAATTCTGGTGCACACAATGTTCTAAATGTTGCTTCAGGTTGCAGTGCCCTAACTACGTGATTATGCTCAACTCCGCAACAACAAACAACAACATGGCCTCGGTGTAGGAAAGAATGTTGGTGCTTTCGCAACAAGAGGGGAGGGATGGAATGGGCGGGTCATAAAGAGGAACAAAATAAATGGAGGACCAAAGTGCTTGCGATTGCAATTTGGGGGAAGAAGCAGTGGTGCTGAGGAAGGTGATAGTGAGGCCTTGAGATGTAAGCATCTTAACAATCTTATAAATTAGTGTCGATATCTACTAAATACATCTGTTTAAAACAGGGGACTGATATTTTTGTATAATTTGAGTGTGTACATGTACTGTTTCACATATTGCCCCAAATAGATGCTTATCTGCTAATCGTCTCACCTCCAGTGAAAATACTTAGGTTCTGAAATGATTTTATTTATCATGAATGGTGACGACACATCTAATTGGTGCTGCTTATAATACTCTATTTTCTGTCACCCTGTCTTTTGTTTGGCACTATTTTTAGCATTGTCTTAAGCACTGGTTAACTCTCGGCTTAAAAAAAATTCAACTTCTCTTTCACCCATGTTTGCAGATGCTATTTTACCACTAGTCATGATTCTTATAAATAAATCTTTCTCTATTGACTGCCAAAATCTGTATTAGTGGGACGCTCTTTTGTTTTAGACATTGTTCTCTTTCTCCATGGTTGAGACGTCCACATGCATCCCTCCTATTTGAGTCAAGTGTGGAATCATATCCAATGCACATGAATTGTTTGACAAAATGTTCCAAAGGAATGCGGTCTCAGGCATGTCGCGGCTATAAGACACCAAAGTGTAGGCTTTAGAAAATTTAAAGAACATGCGTGAAAGTATGGAAACATAAACCTATTTTCTGAACTATTTCATAGGGAATTCGCCTCTCAAGAACCTAATTATAATCAAAGCCTAAAGAGGAATGTAAGTCATTAACATAGAATACACAATATTCCTCAAAGAAATATCATCTCTTAAATGGAATGATCGCAGGTTGTAAAAAAAATGAATTTGTTGATAAGGCTTAACATAGAAACTTTTAAAGTTTGGATTTGACCATTTGTAGTTTATAATCAATGGACGACATTGCTTGAATATGGAACCGTAAACAAAGAAACCAAATTGTTTGATAAAATATTTGAAAGAAATGTCACAATTTGGAAATATGTATTTGCAAATTCAAGAAGATATTTTCTGGGAATGTATGCATACAATAGGCAACTCATGAACTGTTTGACCAAATGATTAAAGAGACATAATTTCATACAATGTGTTTGTTTCTAAATATGCATACCAAATGTGAAGCATAGGCAGTGCACGTTCACTGATTGACATACTACAGAATCCAATGATTGCAGGATTGGCATAAAATGTTTTGTTGAAAAATATTTTAGAGACCAAGTAAATGCAATTGGCAAGTGTAAAACCTAACTTTTTAATTGTGGCTAGCGTCCTCCCAACCTACTCTAAAATGTGAGATTAAGAACCTGCAATTACTACATTCCATGTTACCACGCTTTTTTGGGGCTTGTTTCTAGTTTTGGCTTTTCAATGGTTCAATGGTGTTTTATTTCTTGAATGTAGAAACATTTGGAATTATTGGAATTTAGGAGCAAAAGACACTCAAATGATTGCAGGGATGAAGGATTTATTTCTATTCTTTAGAATTACCGGGGAAAATTATTTCCTTTGTTGAGTAAGATGCAGAGGATGCTTCAATTTTGATTGAAAATAGAATTGTCTAACTTCTCTACAACATTCGCCTATGCCACAATACCGACTACCCAGAAGATGCAAACATCTTTGTACGAAATGGGGGCAGACTGGGGCAGACTAAACAAAATAAAATACTTCAAACTCCACGCACTCACTCACCTTAAATTGGCAACTAAGAGAGGCGTTCTTCACCCCGTATGCCAATCAAGTCCCACCATTTCCCATTTCTGTTAAAAATTTTCAATTGGATTATTTTTAAAGTTCAAGAAAGTCGAATTTGGATGTTTAACTTGAATGATTTTGCAGAGAGCTATGTTTGCATCATTATGGTTTTCGTATATTGTATGCCACCAGAGGTGATACTCAAATTTAGGTTGTGGAAAATAGGGGAAGACGTTTGTTTGAGAGAAGAGTTTAGGGTGGCCAGTTCCTTGTCAAAATGATTTTGATGTTAAAGAGTCTTGATTCAATAGGTTATGCAAAATTTTATACCTCCATTACACTGGCTAATAAAGTGTCCAACCCATAAACTTGTATCCTTTTTTTTTGTATGTAAATGTGTTTCTTTATAGTATTTTATGAAATTGTATAATCTCACAACAAAGCCTCCACTCTGGGTCTGCTTTCAAAGACCTATGTAAAACATGTAGGTGGGTCTTCCCTCAAAGACCTGTGTAAAATATTTAGGTCTACTTTTTAATTCAAATTATGATCCTGTACCATTGAGATGCAATGTAAAACATCCTAATTCAAACAAGTACCACTCAAATGAGACCTCCATCATTCGATTAGTATGATTCCAAGTGCCTCTTGAAGGAGCATTTGAAGAGACTTGCCGCAATACAATTTGATATTAAATCTGCTCAGGTATTTCATGCTCTACTTTGTTCTTGATCGGTTGTATATGCATTGCTCTTGTTTTGTTGTGTTGGGTTTATTAGAGTGATGCAACACGAATTACAATAGAATGCAATGTTTTATTTTTGACGGGAAACGAAATCAGCAAATTTCAATGAGTTAGCAGATAGAGAACCATGGTTGTCCTCAACCAAATTGGCTGTGAAACCAAATATGTTATTTGGCAAGAGGGGAAAGAGTGGTCTGGTAGCTCTAAATCTGGATTCAGATCAAGTTGTTTCATTTGTGAAGGAATGTTTAGGAAATGAGGTATAAGAATTTCGCGAATTAGGATTCATTTTTCTTCACTTATGCTTTGGTCATTGTATCTTTAAGGGCTATACCGGGGCATTGTGGGAATTTATATCTGATTGAAGTATACTATTTGTATAATACACAAAACAACATTACTTGGGGCAGAACATCAGCTGGTAAAAGAAAATGCCACAAAGTAACCAAGCCTACAATACTAAGCATGGTAAATACTAACAGGACAATAGTTTAAATAGGACATAAAAAATTGTGATTGAGACACATGGTAGGGAAGCATGAAGTATAAAAGGCTATATACCAGGGGAGTTGGTATTTATATATGGGAGAACCACAAAGCAACTTTACTTGAAGCAAAATAATAGCTGCTAGAAGAAAATGAGACAAAACAACGAAGCGGACAGTACTAGAAATGGTACAGTGAAAGTTCAAATAGAACACCAAAACTTGTGGTTGTAACTCATGGTAGGAGAACCATAAAGGATAAAAGTATAAATGGTTATACCAGGGAGTGGGAATTTGTATAATACAATAATACACAAAATAATGTTGGGGAAAGACATTAGCTGCTAAAAGAAAATGAGACAAGGCAACTAGGCAGACATCAATAAACATGGCGCAGTAAGAAAAAGTTTGAATAGGACACTAAAAACTATGATTGAAGCACACAATAGGAGAAGCATAAAACAATAAACAGCTATATCAGGGAAGTGTGGGAATTTACATCATATTGGTATAATACACAAATATAAATATGGTACAGTTTGATAAAATTTTAAACATGGCACAGTCTGATAAGAAATTTTAACATGGTAAAGTTTGATAAATGTTTAAACAAGACACCAAAAACTGTGACTGATACACATTATAAAAAAACATAAATACTAATATATAATATACAAAATAATGTTACTTGGGCTGAAAATACTAGCTCTAAAAGAAAACGAAATCAAAGCAACTAAGTAAACAATACTAAACATGAGACAGAGCAATAAAACAGACAATACTCAACATAATATAGTAGGATAAACAATTTAAATAGGATAGCAAAAACTATGATTGAAACAGATGGTAGGAGAAGGCATAAAAGTTAGAAAACATGGAACAAAATAATTTTGGGCGAACAAACAATGAGAAAAGTATTGATTGGATTAGCAGAGAATGGCAATAAGAGCACAGTTAGTGACAACATAATCTTTCTATTGAGAATTTCAAGAAAGCAATATAACAATAGAAATATACCTTGCAGATTGGTTAAGGACTCTGGCCACAGCTGTAGAATCTACTTCAGGACTGCCAAGTGTAAAAAAAGCTCTAACTAAGGGATTAATCTCAGCATTCAATACCCTGGGATAAAAATGTTTTTAAGGCTCAAATGTTCCTGCCTCTACCACCTCAACTTCAAAATTATTGCACTTCCTTGGGGAGCTGACTGATACCCTAAAAGCACAAATTCCACATAAAAATATTCCTTTCATTATGTTATCAAATGCACTTCTTAACTGTAACGTCCTTCAATTCTTCAATTTATAGCTATCTAACATCTGAGTCATCCATTTATAGCATTTTTTGGTAGTCTTCCAATTATAAAGCTGAACTGCCTTAAATTTTAAACAACTAAGTGTTGGCTATAATGTTGTCCTTGATGCAAATACTTGGTAACGTAACAAGTTGATATATTATTTTGAAAAGTCAATTCAATGCTCAGTAAGCAGCTTGGGATATGGAAAGTTGGATAGTGAAATCATGTGTTATTATTGTTTACTCTAGCATTAAGTTTGAGCTTGAACCATGGTTAAAATTATGGAATTCATGATGCCACTTGGCTAGAACTCAATGTTTATGAGAGTTGGTTTTATGAGACATTAAGATGCATTTCCTTCAAAACAACTTATATTTTATTGTAAAGTTTTCAACAACCAAACCCTAGTTGTTGTCATGGAGTGTTTTTTTTTCTAGTTGGTTTGCATTTTGTTTCAAACTTGACTTGTTTTGGGCCTTTAATATGTTGAAAGACAGTATGAGCAGATGTAAATGACCACGCTGTGAGGTACATGGTTATTTTTTCAGCACATTATTATCTCATTTTTTAAGATATGGGTTTTATGATTAAGGCTTTGTGTTAATGACTCATTCATTGTGTTTGACTGTGGTGGTTTTCCATATGGCAAAGAGTTTGTGGAAAATCAGAGGTGTGTATCCCAACTACACTAAAAATTTACAAGTGGAATGGATGTTGAAAAAAATAGTTCAACATCGAAAAAAGCAATGGACCGTTGGTAAAATTAAAAATTAGGTACTTCCTCAATTAAATAACAAAAAAATATTATGATGAAACATTCTACGCCAACAATATAGCGACATCGTTTAATATATATAATACTATCGGCGTAAGCCTTGCACCCTTTAAGTGCTAGTTTAAATGTTAATTCAAATAAGTGGTATAACTATTAGTGTTGTAGTACATATTGAATGATAATACAATATGTTTCTTCCACAACTTTTAGATTTAAAATAAATTAAAATTAATTCTTGAAATATAATTATGAGGAATCAAATAGAATAAATTTTGTTTATAAAATATTTATTTACTTTCAAAAAAATTAAAAAAATTGGAACGCAATTTTTTAAAATATTAAATATTTTGTCCACATAAATATTATGTTTTAAATTTTGATTCCAAAAATAGAAGCTAATAATATTTACATTTCTCTATGTTTATTCAACTATTTAATATAATTTTATTAAAAAAGGAAAACTCACCGTTAGTATTGATCCCCTGATAATTACGCTACCACGGGGATTTTAATCTGTTAATCCCTTGAAGAATCATACTACAGGTGAATCGAAAAGTTTCCTGCAAACATATAAAAACTAAAATTGCCGTTAAATCATTAAAAGGGAGGGGCTCAAATAACAATGGACAGTCATTCCAGAAAACTTGTAATCCATTTCCCGTTGTGTTCAATGGTTGCAGTGACAGAAATCTGAGCCATCTTAGGGAATTCTACATAATCCTATGTCAGCACTCAGTTTTGTTAAATAAATAAATAATTGCTTATTTAATATTTACAGTAAGAATGTCTCAATTGTTAAATAAAAACTAAAATATTGCAACCCTAAAGCCGAGGAAGCATCTCAATTTAAAATACACTGTAGCTGAGACATATTGCTAATTGTATGAGGGAGGTTATTTAACCTTCTACACCCTCTCAAGTCTAAGTGCAGTAGCAGTGACAGGTTACAAATGGTATCAGGGAGGTTATTTAAATTGCAGCACCATTTTAAGTCCAGATGTTGCAACTGTGACAAATTGCCAATGGTATCCGGAAGATTATTTAACCTGTAACACCCTTTCAAATTCAAACTCTGCAAGTGTGATAGGTTGCCAATAGTATCAGGAAGGCTATTTAACCTATCACACCCTCCCAAGTCCAATTCCTGTAGTTGGGACAGGTTGCCAATGCTGTCAGGAAGATTGTTCAACTTGTAACACCATCCCAAAATCAAGTGCTTCAACTGTATCAAGTTGCCAATGGTATCAGGGATGCTATTTAATCTACAACACCAATCCAAGTTCAAATACTGCAATTGTGACAGGTTTCCAATAGTATCAGGGAGGTTACTTAATCTTCTACACCCTCTCAAGTCCAAGTGCAGTAGCCCTGACAGATTACCAATAGTATCAGGGAGATTTTTTAACCTTTTACACTTTTCCACGTTCAAGTGCTGCAGTTGTATGTTAGGGAGTGAAAATAGGGAAGAGATTAAAAAGCTGTTGCCGCCTTTGAGTTGCATTATCTTCAATTGTCTAGTGCTACCCACAAATCTGGAATGACGAGGCTTCTTGATTGCTTCAAGGATCTTTTTTATTGGCCCTTTCTTCCTAATGGCAATGGGACAATGTTCCAACCTTAACCATATCAAACTTGGAGAAAGCCCAGCTAGTGTGTCTTCTGTCATACATTCAATGGGCACATTATCCAAATGAAGATATCGAAGACCAGGTCTGCATAACATTTGAAGCCTTTGTGGATTGCCTCCATTGAGCCGAAGGCGAGTCAAACTTGGTGGAAACATGACTGACATTTCCTCAGCCGTGCCTTCAATTGGCACACTGTTTAGAGGATGATAACAAAGACCATGTCTGTATAGCATTTTAAGCCGTTGTGTATTGACCCCAAGGCGAGAGATACTGATGTTGGATACGGTGTTTAAATTTGCAGCCTCCCACTGTCTTGTACCCACTTTTTCTTTCTCGGCAATAATCCGCCCCATATCTCGCAAGTGGTCATGCATACCAAATATTCCTTTGTTATCAATCTTTATCAATAACCGCATTGAAAGATTGGATATGGCAGTGTCTACCATCTTGTACAAAGATTTCCAGAAAACAATGGGACGTGCTTTGTCTTCTCCAATAAAGAAGCAAGCAATGTCCACAAATATTTCTTTTTCCTCCTCACTAAGATCATTATAACTGATTTTGAGGCATTCGTGAATGTCTGAATTGACAGTAATGTTATGCAAAGCTTCTGTCCAGCAGCCTGTGTCATCTTGCTTATCATACAGGAAGGACCCAATCACTTCCAATGAAAGAGGATGCCCCTTACAAGCTTCAACTATTAGTTTGGATATATCTTCATAATTAGGAATTGGAGATGTTTTAAGAAAAGCATGCCAACTAAATAAGTGGAGCGCATCAGTCATCTGTAATCCACTCATCTCATGGATGCATTCAGATGAAATCCTAGCAACATTCAGAATGTGTTTGTTTCTAGAAGTTATAATAACCCTGCTGCCTGGGGTTAGCCAGTCTCCAATCAAAGCATTCAATTGTACAACATCATTCACATCATCCAAAATAAGTAACACGCGTTTTCCTCCAAGACGATCTCTAAACAAAGATATACCCTTATCAACACTCTGCACTTTTCCATTATATTTGGTTAGCTCTTCAAGAATCTGTTCTTGTAAATTTGTAAGGCGTGTATTGTTTTCAGCAGTAGTACAGATATTAAATACAAAAGAAGCAGCTTCAAAATCAGCATAAATTTGATTATACAGAGCCTTTGCAACTGTTGTCTTACCAATACCACCAATACCCCATATTCCAATTTTAAACACCTCGTCCACTAAACCGAAATTTAATTTCTGAATGAGAGAATTTTTCAGCATGTCCAATCCTACTGGATACTTGGCAACTTCTAGTGGAACTCTCTCCAATGTCATAAGCAGGTCATTGACCACTGTCTTTACTAGCCGAGCTTCGGAACTGCAATAACAATAACAATTGAAGTAATTATATTTCTCTCATAAAATCGCAAGAAAAGTTTTAATATAAAACTTTCAGATAAACTATAAAAGATAATAAAAGTTGGCAAAGAGAAATCTATATAACAAAGCGTGTTCGTTAAAAATTAGTTAATTGCTTTCTAAGATATATTTTTGGGGTCGATAAAGCCAGCTTATGCTCAGTTTTCATTATTTTATAAAAATATAATATGAGAATTAAAGTAGAAAATTTATAATTTAATTAGGTTGTTTAATCATTAAAGAACAGATTATATGCTAATGAGTTTGAAAAGAAAAAGACATCTATTAATTTGAGTTGAAACCTGAAAATAAATACATACAAAGAAAAATGCGTTAAAATGGTGTCACCATTAATCTTATTCTATGAGAGAATTCTGACAGCTTTAGGATGAATCTTGTTATTAGTTCCTGCCAGGGAAGGCAGCAATGTTTCAACTGTGATTAATTCGTTTTTATTCAACCAATGACAATGCTAAATTTTCAAGCATAATTTTGTTATAGAAGATATATTTCGTACAAGCTGCATTTTTCTTATCTAAAATCTGGATCCAAAATATTTTGGAGTCCCTTATTGGCGTTGCAGATAGGCATTCCAAATACCAATACCACTGTCTCTGTTAGTGCTCTGCAGGGATATTATTAACATGGCCGACAGCAATAGAATAACGGAGCACAAGATGGCACTACTTCCATTGTCTGCATGCCTTCAGTGAACTCGCACATTTTGCATGCTCGTCTACACTTGGCAAATATCGAGGAAATAGGGAGTTATGTGACTCACCCATTCATTGCCCTTTACATCGTCCCGAATGCAAATTCGGCTGTGAAGAAAATAATGATTGCAAAATATTTTCTCCTCTGATTCATGCTACCCCTAGTATTGGGTGTCCTAGACTTACAAGGAGGGATCGTAAATGATACTGTCAAAGATCTTTCAGGCTCCACTAATTCATTCCCCATCCTAAGGTATTTACATACTAATCATGGATTTCAAGCTTTGAGAGCACACCTTATTTTAAGATATATGGTAAATTGATAAAAAATGTATTACAGTCGCAGTCCAGAGCTCTTTATCTCTATCTATAGCTTTTTTTTTCAGTACTGGTTGGCACAATCACAATCACTTGCATATAACTATAAATACATTGAGGGCATCCAAATACTCTAATTACACTTGCATATAACTATATGCCTATTTACTTGCAGATTCAAGAGGGTATGTTCCACTCCCGTTCATAACTGCCATCAATTGCCCAAAAGTCATTGCTAATGGTATTTACATAAAATTTCAGGAATTACTACAAACTTCCATCCATCGATATAACACGATTATATTCAAATTCTTAAATCTTTCAAAAATGGATACCAGACCTAGGTCTATTCACTGAAATTTTGGCAGTTACGTCAGCTGCTACTGAATGGAGGAATCCTATCAAAATGACCAATATTTCTCACTCAAATCTCAACTCCAAAAAGTGGGGAGAAGAAATCCTTGCAATTCTGTCATGTCCACATAATCCTCACTCCTATGTCAACTGTAACCATCCCAACTACCATAATGATGTTAAGAAATGCCGAAGTGGGTCTACCGTACGGTGGAGGCATTCTCACCGTACGGTGAAGAGTTGCATTCGCACGGTGGAGGTGATGAGTTGCATTGGCATAGTGGAGGTGAAGAGTTGCATAGTCATCGTACAGTTGGCATCGTACGGAGTATGAAGACCGACGTAGGCAAAAGTGCCGAAGGGAGAAGTTACAATACGACAAGACCCGACGGAGGCAAAAGTGCCGGAGGGAGAAATTACCGTACGGCAAGACCTGACGGAGGCAAAAGTGCCAAAGGGAGAAATCACCGTACAGCCAGTTGTACGGGTGATTGTGTGACAGACAGTTGGCAGACCATTTTGCTGGTAACCATTTTTGTACCGAATTTTGAAACGATTTGCAGTATGCTTTAATGGCTGCAAGAATTTGTTAGAAGAAAATAGTGTAATCAGGTTGATTGTAACACAATCTGAGCCTATGTGAAAAATCCATTGTCGGTTGTATGTAAATTGTTTACTATAATACAAAGAAGACTGGGATTTTTTGGTGGTGGGTTTTTTCCCGTAAGGGTTTCCCACATTTAATTTGGTTGTCTGTGTTTGTCTTGTGTGCGAAGGGTATTTTTCTATATTCTTGTTTTCTTGCACATCTTTGTATTTAGATTTACTATTGCTTATTTCCCCTACAAAATTGATACTGTGGAAAGTGTTCCGCACTCTTCTTTCCTAACAAGTGGTATCAGAGCCAGAACAAGTTTTTTGTTATCCTTGTAGCGAAGGGTTGATCATTTGTGTCAATTTGGTTCCAGTGGGGTTTTGCAAAGTGTTCATTTGGAAATTGAGATGGCGGGTATATCAGGGAGAATAGACATTGAAAAGTTCAATGGCACAAACTTTGAGTTGTGGAAACTTAAAGTTGAAGATGTGCTAGTTGATCAAGATCTGTGGATCGCTGTGTCTAGTAACAAGCCTTCCGACATGATGCATGAAGATTGGGATATGGCAGATAGAAAGGCTAGAGGACTAATAAGGTTGAGCCTTGCAGATTCTATTCTGTTGAATGTCCATGAAGAGAAATCTGCATGTTCTTTGTGGAAAAAGTTGGGAGATATTTATCAAGGAAAATCCTTGGTAAACAAGCTCTTCATGAGAAAGAAGTTGTACTCTCTAAAGATGGATGGAGGAACGACTGTGGCAAATCATCTAAATGTGTTCGATATGGTGTTTGCACGGTTAACATCTGTTGGTGTGTCCATTGGTGAAGAAGAGCGTTGCATGTTATTGCTGTGCTCGTTGCCTGATTTGTGGGATCACCTTGTGATGGCCATCGAAAGTACTACCAACCAGTTTAAAATGGATGATGTAGTTGGTGCACTTCTGTCGGAGGAGATGCGGAGGAAATCTTCTGAGGTGGCTAAAGAGGCTCTGTTGTTCAAGACAGATCGAAGGACAAAAGCAAGGACATGAAGTCTGAATCTTCTGGAAAGAAGTCCAAAGTGAAGTGCTGGAACTGTGGGCAAGCTGGTCATATCCGAAAGGATTGCAAAGAGAAGAAAATGAAGAGTTCTTCCAATTCGAAGTCTTCTCAGAGTGATTATGAAGATGCTACCAGTGTTGCCTTGGCTAATCGGTCATCATCTTCATGTGGAAGATGTTTGTCACAATGCCATGTGTGACTCGACACCACGGTTTAGTGGGAGTTGTTGGTAGTGACGTAGTGAATGATCTTCATGAGTATTGCAAATATTGAAGGAATGAGATTCTGATGTTGCAGAAGGATCTTTTCACATTTGCTGAAGTACTGTTTGGAGATGTTTATCTTCATGCGACTAAAGATGTTGACATCTTGAGGGCTCAATGGAGTCTTTGATAAAGGTGTAGTTTATGGTATGTTCATATGGAGCATGTTATCTCTTTGGTTGAGATGTTTTAGATCATGTTGTCATGTTTATGTTCCTGAGGCCATGGTTGGAAGTTTGACATTGATCTTGGTTTTCTGTCCATGTAAATTGAGTACATTGGTCATTTGCTTGACACTTCATGAAATTGTTGTTCTGCAATTGGAGTTGGCATGGATTGATCAGTTACAGGTGCTCATGGATACTAAGAGACAGTGGTGATGATGTTTTCTCTTGTGATTAGAGATGTGTTTGTTGAAACGGTAGATGGTTTCAGCAAGAAGTATGACAGGCATTTAGAGGTGTACGTAGAAGGACATGGTACATGGTTGATGTACTGTTGATGTTCTTGATGCTACAAGTTTGTTGTTGCACTTCTATGTGATGTTGTAAAATGGATTCATATCATATTAGTATTACCTGTGCAGTGGGAGCTTCTTGACGTGTAAGTGACAGGTATTGCACTTGAGGCTTGAGACTACAGGTAACAGGTTGAATATGGTGATGTTTTGGAATCCATGTTGGTATACCTTAGAGGTATGTATAGTTGGATGTGCTAGCACTTACTGTGGGTGCTATTTCAGCTATGATTGTGACAAATGTTGATACATTCAATTATCTTTTGGATCGAGGGTTGTGTGCTTTGGGAGACAAAGTTATGGTTCTCTGTGAGACAAATTGTATTGTTTTCTCAATGGATAGATTCTATGTGTGTCCAGTGGCAATGGCATGGTAGAAGCTCGGAATGTCCATGATTGAGATGAGACTATTCTGTAAGTATCTCAATGGTGCTCACGGTAGATTTTCGTTCTTGATGGTTTTGTGTTTGAGTGGTATATCAACATTGATGGGCTTTAGAGTCCATGATTCTCTGTAATCTCTATGTTCACCGGTCCGTGGTTATGACTCCATACTTCATCAAGTGGGAGATTGTTAAGAAATGTCGAAGTGGGTCTACCGTACAGTGGAGGCAATCTCACCATACGGCAAGACCACTGTATGACTAAGACAATCTCACCGTACGATGAAGAGTTGCATTGGCACGGTGGAGGTGAAGAGCTGCATTGCCACGGTGGAGGTGAAGAGTTGCATAGTCATCGTACGGTTGGCATCGTACGGAGTATGAAGACCCGATGGAGGAAAAAGTGCCGAAGGGAGAAGTTACCGTACGGCAAGACCCGACGGAGGCAAAAGTGCCGAAGGGAGAAGTTATCGTACGGCAAGACCTGGTAGAGGCAAAAGTGTCGAACGGAGAAATCACCATACGGCCAGTTGTACGGGTGATTGTGTGTGACAGACAGTTGGCAGACCATTTCGCCGGTAACCATTTATGTACTGAATTCTGAAATGATTGTTTTGCCTACTAAGTACTCATTTACAGATACACAGACATGATATAGAATGTAACTAGCAAGATAAAATTAGACCAGATAATATCAAACTTTCATTAATCATTCGCAAAGGTGACCATAACAGTGATGCTTCCAATGAGCAAGTACAATATACATATACAATCCAAAGCGATGCAACCAAACGTCGTCACCCTTCTCAACCGTCGGCAACTAACTAACCAACATCGGTGACTAACATCCAACGGTAACTCAACTTACCTCTGTCAGCGGCTAACACCTGACGATAACACAATTTTACCTCCGTCGGCAGCTAACATCCGACGGTGACACAACTTGACGGCTAACATCATCCCCCCCTTAAGAAAAGTTGTCTCCGGACGACAACAAAATGTCCGGGACAGAACAACAAAATAGGAATGATGAACTACTAATGCTAAGACTGAGAAGTAAAGTGAGGCAAAGGAAGCATCCCTGATGAGGAAGCATGCTGTTCCGCTGGAGGAACTGGTGTGGTGGACGATCCCAATTTAGCCCAAAGCTCATAAACCTGTGTGGTCTGAGTCTGCAACTGTGCTTCAGGTACCATCTGTAACTCCAAGGCAGACTTAATCATCATGGCAGCCTCCAACAGTTCCTTCTCCTTTGCCTCATTCTCTGCCTATGCTGCTACCAACCGTTGCTCCAGAGCTGCCCGTGCTACCTATTCAGCCATCAACTCCTGGGTATGCTGGAGTAAGTCTCTCTCTACTGCCTCCAACTTGGTGCCTAGCTCCTCCTAAGCTCTCTGCACGGTCACCAATGCTGTCTCACGATCAGACGAGACATACTCAGATCGCCTCAATGCGTAGTACCCCTCCCTGAATGTCTGCTCCAACTCTCGAACCAGAGATGCTGCCTCACTCTCAATGACTAGCGTAGGAACCGCCCAGGCAGCCAACATCTCAATAGTCTCTCCATTAGGCCATAACCTTTGCTCAAAACAAGCGGCAAATGCTGCACCACAGCCTACTCGAGCAAAGGTTAGGAGACGTCTCAAATCCTCAACGATAGCCGCCACAGCTCGAGACTCTGCCACAGCCACCAACCGACGTCCTCGAGTGACCATATCTGCCAAATAGGTTTCTACATCTTCCCCTTCCAATGCCTCAGGACCAGTAAGGGTTGTTGGGCGCGCCAATTCAATTCCACGAGGTGCCTCCCTGGCCACCTCACTCCCTGTCACAACCCCGTCCTCCTCAGAGACAAGAGGAAGATCATCTGTTGCCACTCGGACATCTGCAGACTCCATACCAACAACCTCCTGTGGGTCCTCCCGTCGAGGAGAGAGGACTACTGCTGGTGGTGGAACCGGGACTAACTGAAACCGCCGGCTAATCCAAGAACGCATAGCTCCCACCTGCACAGGGTCCTGAGGTGGTGAGGGATCCTGCAAGAGTGCCGCATCCACGGTCACTACAGCATCCGACCCAATCACTTCCATCCGGACCTGACCCTCTCCAATGTCATGAGTACCTCCGCGTTCTTCTGCTTCTACTGCTACTGCTACCTCCTTCGGAGGTTCAGGATCTCCTTCCTCTATGGCTGCTTCCTCAGGTGGTAACTCAACTAGAGGAACTGTAGAACTCACTAATGGTGCCGAAGTTAAGTGGGCCGAGGGAGATAACACTGGTGGTGCAAACCGTACTGTGTCCTCTTCGCTTGAGTCCGCATCGGAAGATTCTTCACTGGCTTCCCGACCACTATCAATGTCCTCCTGGTCGGACTCTACCACCATTTGCCGCCTTCATTTTTGTCCGCTGACTGTACTTCCTGTATCCAAATACCGCCAGTAGAACACCGGCGGAGCTCCTGTGAGCTTGCCTTGCGGCTTGAGCTCCAACTCGTCAACGGGCATCTGTCTCAATGTAGCCTCAAGAAATAGTCCAATGGCATAATGGGGCATGTAAAAAGTGCGGTGTTGCAACGTCATGAATTCCCACATCCTTTCCGCCAACACCGAAGCCCAGTCATAGACCACACCATTCATCAACGCCTGCATGTAGACGATCTGTGGGAGAGCAATGTCAGATGCACGGCTCGAACCAGTCAGCCTGCTCTTGAGGACATTGAGAATGCAACGCCAAGCACCCTCTGCTACGTACTCCTTCCTCAGCTCTCGTGCTTTGGTTGCGTTTACCACTTTTTCCAATTCTGCTGGAGTGAGCCGACGGCAAACACGCTTTATCCAAAACTCTTTCCTCTCTGCTGACATTTTTTGCATTGTGGTATCCACCTTTTGTCCATTACGTCCTGGAATGCCGAAGACCTGTGTGAAGTCCTCCGGGCCATAGGAAATTGTGAGCCTGTGGTTTCGATACATAAATGTACTTTTCCTCTTCTCCCTGTCGAAACACTGAATCATCATCCTTAAAAGTATTTTCCAGATTACGGACTGGGAACAAGGGCATTTGGATAGCCCAGTGCACGCCTGCTTGCCGTAAAAATTTCTTTACCTCATCGTCATCTGGAGCCTCCTTCCACCATGTTCGACATTCCAATCCATTAAGTCCTTCGAATGCTACTGTCTGATAGGTGACACCATCTTTTTCCTCCTGTATAGCCTTGAGTTTTTTACCGCTTCCACTTGCCTGATGCCCTGCAACCTTCACTCCCGATGGTAGAATCGTAGCTTGCCTGTTCATCACTATTTTGCCTAAACTCCCTGACTGTAATTGCTTTTTCTAGTTATTCCGCTTCCCCGCTGAATGCATCCTTTAACCGTTTTGAAAATTCAAGAAACGGTTATATACTCTACCGTATGATTTTCTCTTCCTCTGTACGGTGCGACTATCTTCTTCCTTCACTGGGAAGTCTTGTGTGGCTGCCTTAAATCCTAGTTCCACTTGAGGCCGTATTCTTCTGCGCGTGCACTCTTTTCACTGTAGTCTTATTCTCTTCTGCCGCTCCTTGCCATTTAGTATACTTTCCTACCGTCTTACACCACCGTTTGCTACTGCCAAGCCTGCCTTCTTCACCGCACGGTAAGGTCTTCCTACATGGCAATGTCTTCTTTCCCTCCGTGCTGCTTCCTCCGTCCGCTTCTAACTTCCTTCCTCCGCTGGCCGGCTTGTTCCTCTCCTAGCCTCTTCTCCTTCCGCGCTAGTGTTTATATTTTTGTTTATGTTCTTTCTCATGCGGCTGCGGGTTCAAATAGGGGACGGTGGTGGAGGTTATGTCCGACGGTAGTCCACCGTCGGGTGGGCCACCGTTCGGTGGTTCCACCGTCGGGTGGTGCCACCGTTCGATGGTTCCACCGTCGGGTGGTGCCACCGTTCGGTGGTACCACCGTCAAAACCTTTTTTTCATTTTTTTTTATTATTTTTTTTTTTTTTAAAAAAAATTTCATTTTTTTTTTAAGTACTTGGACCTTGCGGTGACGTCATCGGCCTTTCATGGTACACTTTCAATTTTGAACCGTTCACCGCATCTGAAATTTCCCGTCCGTCAAGGGTCCACAGCTTCACGAACCCGTTCGCGGCCACCTCTCGAACCATGTAAGGGCCTATCCATTTCACTTTGAACTTTCCAGGTTTGATTTTGTTTCGCCCGTTATACTTTAAGACTAACTGGCCTGGTATAAACTGCATTCGTCGGAGGTGCTTGTCGTGCCACAACTTCCTCCGTTGTTGTGTCGCTTCCGTGGCCCACTGTGCTAATGCCCTTTTTTCGTCCAACTTATTCAAGAGGTACAGTCGTTCCCTCAGACTCTCCATATCTCCGAGTTTGTTCTCAATCGCAATCCGGAGGCTGGGAACCATAAACTCCACTGGTACTACGGCCTCCTGCCCGTACATCAGCTGAAATGGTGTCTAGCTAGTGGTCACTTTGTAGGAAGTCCGGTAAGCCCATAACACAAAGGGTAACCTCTCTTCCCAGTCTTCACCCTAAATGCCGCATGACTTATAAATAACTCCGACCAAAATTTTATTGGTTGCCTCCACCTGACCATTCGCTCGAGGATAGTAGGGACTCGAGAGCGTATGGAAGATCTTGAATTCTATAGTCAGGAGTTTGATCACATGATTGACGAAGTGGGCACCCCTATCGCTCGTCAACTAAAGTGGGATGCCATATCTGGTTATTATCTGTTCATAAATGAACTTCGCCGTGCTTAAAGCGGAGTTATCAGTCAGTGCTCGTGCCTCCACCCATTTGGTTAAGTATTCTGTCGCTACGACAATGTATAAGCAGAGTCGGGCACGACTAGCCTTGAGAAGCCCGACAAAATCCAAACCCCATCTTTCGAATAATTCCTGTGCGTGGGAGGGGTTGAGTGGCATGAAATCCCGTTTGAGGGGTCTCCCAGCGTGCTGGCAAGTGTCACAGCCGACTACCCACTCTCTGGCGTCATTGTACAGTGTCAGCCACTATAAGCCGGCCAACAACACCTTCCCAGCCGTGGTATCTGGACCCATGTGGCCTCCGACAGGTCCTTCGTGAGCTTCCCTTAGAACCCTGGACACTTCTTCCATCACGCATCACCTCAACACTTGGTCTGGACCCATTTTGTATAGTAGTCCATTGATGAGTTGAAAGGTCCTGCTCCTTAGAACCAACTTCCTACATTCTCCTGGAGGCATACCTTCTGGGAATCTTGCCGTGGACAGATACTCTCCAATACTCATATACCACTTCGGAAGTACGGCTATATGGAACAAGTGTGCATCTGGAAAATCGTCATTTACTCCCACAGGTGGCTCACCTGACGTGATTCGAGATAGTTGATCGGCGATCACATGGCTGCGCCCTGGTCGTACTATAATTTTGAAGGTGAATTCCTGAAGTAGGAGAAGCCACCTGCTCACCCTCCCTTGGATAATGGGTTTGTTGACGAGGTACATCAGGGCCTGGTGGTCCACAAAGAAGGTGAAGGGCGTTGTTAATAGATAGTGTCTGAACTTTTGGATCGAGTAAATCATTCCCAGAGCCTCCCATTCCGTGGTACTGTAATTCTTCTCTGCGTTTGACAGTAACCGGCTTGCAAAATAGATAGGGTGATCAAGCCCATGTCCACCCTCCTGGGCTAGGGTGGCTCCGATGGCGTAGTTCGATGCATCCACATGGACATGGAACTCCCTGTCCCAGTTTGGAAATGCCAGAATGGGAGCCGCCAGCAATCGTGTTTTTAAGTCATCGAAGGCCTCCCCTTGCTCCTTCGCCCAGACGAACGGCTCTCCTTTCCTCGTGAGTTTACCCATCAGGTATGACACCCGGGAAAAATTCTTTATAAACCGTCGGTAGTACCCGATATGGCCCAAGAATGACTTGACGCCAGTTACGTCACTGGGGGCCTCCATTTCAATTATCACCTGGACCTTGTCGGGGTTCGTCTTCAGCCCTTCTTTACAGACGATATGTCCGAGTAACTTTCCTTGTGGTACCATGAAACGGCACTTCTCCGGGTTGAGTGCCAGATGAGCTTTCCGGCACCACTCCATGCACTCTCCCAGTGCTGCAATGTGTTTGTCCTGGCCACTAAAGATGGACCAGTCATCCAAAAATGCTTTAAAATTCCCCTTGGACATTTTATCAAAAATATGAAGGATAATCCTCTGGAAAGTCGCGGGTGCATTGCACAGACCGAAGGGCATCCGATTGTACGCGTACACACCGTCCTCCACTACAAAGGTTGTTTTTAACTTATCTTCCTCTACAATGGATATCTGGTTGTATCCTGAGAACCCGTCCATAAAGGAATAAATTTCGTGGCCCGCCACCTCTTCCAGTATGCTATCTGTGAAAGGAATCGGAAAGGGGTCCTTTATCGTTACTGCATTGAGGCACCTAAAGTCTACGCAAATGCGGATCTGGTTGGCTTCCTTCTTCTGGGAGATCACAATTGGTGACACCCACTCACTTGTGTCCACCCGGAAGATGATCCCCGCTTCCAACATCCGCACAATCTCGGTCTCAACCCGTGCAGCGTAATTTTTGTTCATCTTGTACAGCCTCTTCCGCACAGGTTGCGCTCCAGGAACTAGAGGAATGCGGTGCACGCATAGCTCCAAAGGTACGCCCTTCAGGTCTTTGTAGGTCCAAGCAAACACATCCTTATATTCTGTAAAAATTTTGAAAGCTGTCGTTTTCAATACGGGGCTCTAGTCGTCTCCCATGAAGATGGTTTTGGGATTTTGTTCATCTCCGAGGTTTATTGTCTTCAACTTTGCTTCCTTATACTGGATTGGTTCGTCCTTCGAAAACTCGTGGGCGGGGATTTCTCTCATCGAGGCTTCCCCTTCTCTGTATTCTGTGTATTCCGAAGGGAACTCATTCTGATTTTCTTCGATCTCGAGTATGTTGCAGGACGGTGGAAATAATTCATAATCGTGCATTTGCCAGTGGAATAAACCATCCATCGAACTTGTATCATCCTCTATTTCCAGTATCCCTTCGGCATTAGGTTCCATGTTTCCTTCCTCTTCGTCTATCCCGTCGTCTGACTCCGAGTCGGATGCCATTTCCTCCCCGACCATCTGCGTGGTGAGGTCCACCACAAACTTCCTTCCCCCCTTTTCAAATGCCAAGGTGTTTCTTTTCCAATTGTGATTGGCTCTGGCAGTCACCAACCACCCCCTTCCTAGGATGGCGTCATACCCCTTCTACTTGAGAGGGATTACAACGAAGTCGAGGATGAATGGTTGGGTTCTGATAGTTACCTGTTGTGCCATCAGCATGCCAAGGGGCTTGATGTTGTGCTGGTCCGCCCCTAGTAGATTGAAGGTCGGTGGCCACAGCGTTGGTTTCCCCAAGTTCTTCCAGGTTTCTTCTAGTAGGACATTCACCGCAGACCCACCATCAACAATTGTGTTCGTGAGGATGGTACCCAAGATACCCACAGCGTTGGTTTCCCCAAGTTCTTCCAGGTTTCTTCCAGTAGGACATTCACCGCAGACCCACCATCAACAATTGTGTTCGTGAGGATGGTACCCAAGATACCCATCTCCACTACTGCAGGGTTCCGCCCATTATTGATTGATAGTGTCATGGGGTCGGCTGCAGAGCCGCCAGGGATCTCCGTTCGTTCAACCGTGCTTGCTGGAACGTTATGGCCTAGAAATAGGGCCGTTTTGAGATGCGGCATTGTTTCCAATAGGTCCTTGACCTTTACTGGTACCTCCAGTTGCATTATCTGCCGTAAGATATTTTGTTCGGCCAATGCTCGATGAGAAGTGCCGGTGTCCGTAGGCTCCCTTCGGTCCTGCATACCTTTCTCAATCTCGGCTTTTGCTTCAAGTACCCTCTGTTTCTCCGTCGGAGGATGTGGGTACATGGCCTTTTTGGTCTATGCTCGAGTAACTACTAGGACCTTCTCGATGTCCCCGCATTCCATGTCTAGGATATTGCAGCCGGGCTTCGGGCAGTTAGTGTCTTCATGGTCTCCCGGTCCGCACCACCGACACAGCTTCTGTGGAGTTGTGGCCTCGTTCTGACCGTTTGCAGTATGTTTTAATGGCTACAAGAATTCGTTAGAAGAAAATAGTGTAATCAAGTTGATTGTAACACAATCTAAGCCTGTGAGCCTATGTGAAAAATCCATCGTCGGTTGTATGTAAATTGTTTACTGTAATACAAATAAGACTAGGATTTTTCGGTGGTGGGTTTTTTCCCGTAAGGGTTTCCCACGTTAAATTTGGTTGTCTGTGTTTGTCTTGTGTGCGAAGGGTATTTTTCTATATTCTTGTTTTCTTGCACATCTCTGTATTTAGATTTATTGTTGCTTATTTCCCCTGCAAAATTGATACTGTGGAAAGTGTTCCGCACTCTTCTTTCCTTACAAATGACAGCCTCTCATTTAAATGTGGATTAAAACATCTGATAAGCATTCAAATACAGAATCGTCAAAAAGGCAAAAATTAAAATCAAAACAAATCAGCGATTAAATAATCCAGAATGTTCTTTCACTAATTCTATTAGCTTAGAGTGTAGAATAAGCTAAAGTCAAATGTAATTCAATCTTTTCATTGATCAAATGCTGGACTCTATAATTGGAAGTAAGTCAGTAGTTTGCACTAGACGAGATTTACAATTCCAACTAGCCTTAATAAGCAATGTAATTCTGATAAATAGAGCAATTCACCCCATTAAAATCTTACTGGTCATACTATGGATCAGTCAAAGAATGTTGAAATCTGCCTCTTTAACAAGCTTGAGATGCCAGAAGATCTAAAACCACCTCTCTCTCTGTTGAGCTGTTGATTATGCTGTCAACACTATTGATCTTCGCATAATAGCTTGATGGACATTCTCAATGATCGATTCAAAAGACATGATCAAAGCCCTAATTAACAGTTCTTTCAGTTTAGGGTTTTCTCAAAACCCCTCCCAATTTCAAACTCGTAATATACTCGCAGTCTTAAGAGTAATACCCATATTCAAATCCCTGTGACTTCAATGAGGAAACCCATCAATCTAATGAGAACAAGGAGATACTGTTGTTGAATGTGGATTCAAGTGTAACACACTTTAACAAAACTTTTCAAGAAAATAAAGCTTTTATATGGTAGCACCTCCAAGTGAGAAAGGAGGAGCAATCAACTACATTGGCTTTGAGAGACCATTGGACTTACCGGGGTCAACTATGTGTGTTCGTGTTTTAGAATTTTGACTGTAATTTTGATATGAGCTATTAAATTTTTACAGATCATTTAAATGTTGTCTTTGAATTCTTTTGTATCAACATTTTTTATCACATTCCATGTTCCATTATCAAAATGTGACTTAAATGATCACACTTGAATTTGTAACAGTTACCTCAATAGACACTTATAAGCTGCTCTTTCCACTGGAAAACTATATGTTTGAAGTCACCAAATTTTAAATAATGAATAATGAGTTAATTTTTGTAAGTTTGATATTCTGATTAACTCAATTTGTAAGTTTGATGTTTATCTTGATTTGATAAGTATTGTTTGTTGAAATTATAGAAAATCAGATATTAAAAAGATTACATGAAATAAATTGCTTATAAATATAAGATTTCAGATATTTTAAAAAACTTAACTAATCTAGACCCTCCTTTGCTATTAATTTATGAAGATGAAAACAAGAATGTCTAGAACACACCACTGAAAAGAAAGCTTAAGATATTTTATGATTCTTTCAATCTGAAAAAGGAAGCAGAGACTTTTCAATTTTGCAGTCTAGTAGGTGAATCTCTGCCTCTTGCGGTTGTAGCAGGTTTGATATTTTCCTTTGTATTGTTTTCTCTCAATATGTTGAAATATTTTTGATCGCCATACATAGTCTACAACTCCACACAACTTACAAGAATTTACATCATATGTTTTATATATTTCTACCTCAGATTTATTGAGAAGTTATTTTTCAATTATAGGTGTGTTTCTACTATACGTACTACATGAAATGAAGAGAATTGTATTTGAGCTTTCGTCAAATGGTAGTTTGATGACTGTGAAGTGTCTTGTGTTGTATGAAGTCAATGTTTTGATGTCATATTGAGGCCTCTGGATATGTAATCTGGATTGACTCATTCTCATTGGAATTTAGAATTCTCCTAAGCCTATCCTGACGCCCACCTACCTGTCAGGATTCTCCAGAAGCAAAAAGTAGTAAATGAAGCCCGGATCCAACTGGCTCCTTACATGCAACAGAACAGTCATATGCATTTATTTTTGGTAGGTAAGTTTTGATTTGAAATTTTGTGGGGTAGATTGTGGACAACAAATAGACAAAAAAAAAAATGGAATAATGTTTATTCATTCATTAAGTTGTTGAAGAATGTTTTTGTGAGCAGTAAAGAGAGAATTTTCAGATTGTGTGCAGCAGCACTATGTTTTGTATTTGAATTTGCAGTGAGCAATGAT
This sequence comes from Chamaecyparis obtusa, assembly GCA_027943335.1. Taxonomy (NCBI): domain Eukaryota; kingdom Viridiplantae; phylum Streptophyta; class Pinopsida; order Cupressales; family Cupressaceae; genus Chamaecyparis; species Chamaecyparis obtusa. The sequence goes on from BSBK01004783.1 coordinate 468,149, forward strand.
TTCTCCTGACATTCTCTATAGCTCCTAGTGAGCAGATTTGTTAGAGATTTGTGCAGCTCTAGGTGTTTGGGTGCAGCTCCAGAATGTTGCAAGTTAGTTTGTGAATTATAGTTGCAGCCATTAAATTTTATTTTCAGATTTGTAGAAATAAGAAAGCTTGCATGCCTGTAGTCGTTTGTGTTCTTGTCTCCATTTGATTTATTCCACTGTGCATTCTAAGTGTTTGGAAAGTTCAAAGTTTGCTTCCAAGTGTTTGAAAAGTTCAAAGTTTGCAAGCTCTGTTTTGCTGCCTTATTTTGGGCATTTTATTTGTTCATGATTTTAAAGCTCTATGTTTGAGGATTCTAAAAATTTTACATGGTATCAAAGTTATTTGGCTCTCAATCTTTCTGATGGGTATTTGGATTTCTCTTACTTGGATTTCTTGTGTAGGAGAGATGGTGGGAGATGAAGGAAAGAGATGCAGTAGCCACCATCCTCTAATGGACAAAACTATGACATTTGAGCAAAGAAGATGAAAACCATTATGGTTGCAAATGATTTTTGGGAGCTTGTGCCCAATGGATTTGTGGATTTGACTAATCCAACTCGATTTGTTTCCCTCTAAAATAATCAGAAGACTCAGTTGAAGGAGTTAAGGAGGAAAGATGCTAAAGCTTTGTGCTTGATTGAAGCAGCCTAGGCAGAGGTGATTTTTTCTAGAATAGTAGCAGCTAACTATGCCAAAGAAGCTCTGGAAATCCTCTAAACAAGCTATAAGGGGATTTGATAAAGTCCGTTTGGTGGAGCTCCAAACGCTTCAAAGAGATTTTGAGACTCTTCTCGTGAAGAAAAATGTGTCTATTTCAGATTTTAGTTCAAGACTCTACGGTTTGATAAACTAGTTGAGAACGAATGGAAAAGTCATAGAGGACGAAAGAATAGTGGAGAAAATCTTGAGAAGTCTTCCCTCAAGATTTAATACGGTTGTTATTGCCATTGAATAGGAAAAGGATCTCTCCACGTTGACTCTAGATGAGTTAATGGGCTCTCTCCAAACCCATGAGCAATGCCTTAATAGTTCTACAACATCTTCCAAAGAGCAAGCTTTAAAAGCTCAATGGGCTCTCTCCAAACCCATGAGCAATGCCTTAATAGTTCTACAACATCTTCCAGAGAGCAAGCTTTAAAAGCTCAATCCAATGCAAGAGGTAGGGGCAAAGGAAGAAAAAGCTATGGATGAGCCTCTAAAGGTAGAGGTTGTACCAACTCCAAACAAAGGAATATTGGAGGAGAAAGATTCGGATGAGTAGGCATCCATGAGGAAGCAAGCAGCTCTCAAAACAACTTTACAGGAGGAAGGAAGAATAGTATCTCAAACAAGAGAAATGTGGAGTGCTCTTATTGCCATAAGTTTGGACATTATGCAAGTGATTTCTTGAAAAAGAGAACTGATCAGTCAAAGCAAAGTGAAAATGTGGCTAATGTGAATGTGGGTGAAGTAAGTCAGCCTGCAACCTTCATCATGTGCAACATTGGTGAAGAAAGAAGCCTTGAGGTTTGGTATTTGGACAATGATCGCAATAACCACATGAGTGGTAATGAAAGTTTTTGTTTTTTTCATTGATAAAAATGTAAAGTCTGAGATTAAAATGTGGAACAATGGAACTATTCCAATTGTGGGAAAAGGATTTATTGTGATCCAAACCAAGCAAGGTGAGAAGAAGACTCAAAATGTCTATTTTTCTCCTGGTATTAAGAACAATCTAATGAGTATTGAGCAACTCATTCAAAATGGATATAAAGTGCTGATGGAGAATGGCCAATGTGTCATTTATGAAAAATATGGGAGTAAGAAAGTTTTTCCAGCAGTCCAAATGACACAAAATAGGATGCTTCTGTTGCAGATAAAGACATGCTTCTCTTCTTAGTCCGTAGGTGCACCTACCAAGCAAGTATGTATAGAAGTACAAAAATACTCAGCTCTAATGAGCATGATTAAAGACCCCTCCAAGCTGTGCCATCTTAGGTATGGACATCTCGGCTATTCTAGTTTGTGTTTATTATCCATGAAAAGAATGGTAGATGGTTTCCCAAGTATTGTAGAGTCTAGTAGCAAGTGTGAGGCTTGTATTTTGGGTAAGCAACACAGGTAGCCCTTTAAATCTGGTAACTCTAAAAGGGCGATGGAACTGTTAGAGCTGGTGCATACTGATTTAGTTGGCCCTATGCAAATTACTTTCATTGAGGGGAGTTCTTATTTTATGACCTTTATTAATTATTTCAGTCGTACCTGACATGGGTGCATTTTTTGGAAAATAAATATATTGCATTTGATAATTTTTTCGAGTTTAAATCCTAGGCTACAAAAGAAAGTGGACATTATGTTAAAGTCCTAAGGTCAAATAGAGGGAGGGAGCATACCTCCAATGTTTTTATAATTTTCTGCAAGAAAAATGACGTAAAAGGGAGCTTACAACTAGTTATACTCCACAACAAAATGGAGTGGCTAAGACTAAAAATAGGACCATTGTTGAAATGACAAGGAGCATGATGAAATAAAAATGACTCCCAACTAAATATTGGAGATAGGTTGTTGAAACAATAGTGTATTTGATCAATAAAAGTCCTACAAAGGCAATCTGTGACAAGATTCCTCTTGAGGATTGGGCAAAACATAGATGGATAGTTGAACACTTCACATTTTTTGGGTGTGTAACATATGCACACATGCCAAAGGAGAAAAGATAAAAGTTGGATGAAAAGGGTGTGAAGTGTATCTTCATAGGGTATAATCTTGAATCAAAAGGCATATAGATTGTATGATATGGTTGCCAAGTATCATTATTTCAAGAGATGTGGAGTTCGTTGAGAATGAGTCATGGGATGGTCTGGTGGACACATCATCAAGAACTTAAAGTAAAGTTCCCATTATTGATGAAGAAGATGAGTTTGATGATTAGCATGATGATGTCGCAAAAGATACAGACAAATCTTGACAGCTCCTCATGGCTCTTGACAAAAATAGGAAGAAAGGTAAGACGCCACAGAAAAATCCTAACAGCTCCTCACGGCTCTTGACATAAAAAGGCATAAAGGTAAGCAACCAAAAGATAGCTAGTAATCTGGCTCCTGATAGCTCTAGATTAGTACAGAGCGAGATACATATGGCCTCGGACAAATCTTGACGTGGCAAAAACAGAACTTTAGCAGCAGTAGTGAGATTTTTTATCCCACTCTCACCTCCCTAGTGCTAAAAAAGACCAAGAGTCCAAGGGAGATATACCAAGACGAAATGAATGAAGAAGATTTTGATGAGAACATCAATTTTGCATTTTTTTCTCGTAGTGATCCAAATTTATTTTAAGGATGTTCTAAAAGAAGAGAAATGGTGTGAGGCCATGGATGAGAAAATAGATGCAATAGAAAGAAATGAAACTTGCGAGATAATTTAATTGCCTCCAAACAAGAAATTTATTGGGGTTAAATGGGTCTACAAGACCAAGAGAAATGCTCGAGGAAAAATAGATAGGCATAAGGCTCAGTTAGTGGTCAAGGAATACAAATAGTAGTTTGGCAGAGACTATGATGAGACATATGCCCCTATTCTAAGAATGAAAACCATGTATGCTTTCGTAGCAATTGCAGCTCACCATAAATGGACAATATTTCAAATGGATGTGAAGTTTGCCTTCTTCAATGCACTGTTCAAAGAAGAGGTTTATGTGGAGTAGCCACTTGATTATGAAGTTATAAGTGAAAAAGACAAGGTGTATAGGGTGAAGAGAGCTCCTTATAGGCTGAAGAAAACTCCACAGACATGATACAATAGGATTGACTAATATTTGATGAGAAATAGATTTAGCGAAAGCGATGGTGAGCCCACTCTTTACGTCAAGGTAGATGGTGGTAAAATTTTAATTCTTGTCTTGTATGTTGATGATTTATTTTTTACCGGGGATGATGGTTTCCTCATTTTTTATTTTAAAGAGGTCATGAAAAGTGAGTTTGAAATGATAGACTTAGGTCCCTTGAGATATTTTCTAGGCATAGAAGTAAAATAAATGCATGATGTTATTTTTATCTCTCAAGAAAAAAATACAAATCAAATCTTGGAGAGATTTAGAGTGAAACACAGCAAGCCTTCTCCAACACCAACAACCATAGGACTGAAGTTGAGCAAGAAAGATTGCAGCAACAATGTGAATCCGACCTTGTATGAAAGTTTGGTTGGAAGTTTAATGTATTTGACAATAACTGGACCTAATATAATACATCCATTAAGACTGATTTCTAGATTTATGAAAACTCCAAAGGACTCCCATTTGCAAGTGGAAAAGAAAATCCTAAGGTATGTGAATGGTACCAAAAGGATATGGTATTTTGTATACTGTTTAAAATGATTTTGGACTCGTTGGTTACATAGATAGTGATTGGATAGGAAGTTTGGATGATAGGAAGATCTACTCAAGTTATATGTTTCATATGGGTTCAGGTGTAATCTCACGGGCTTCTAAGAAGAAACCCATAATTTCTCAATCTACAATAAATTCTAGGTATATAGCAAAAAATACAGCAACATGTTAACCTCTTTGGCTGAGAATAATCTTGGAAGATTTGAAGGAAGAACAAGAGGATGGAACCATAATATTTTGCATGTTGATATTTCCTCAATAGCTTCGACAAAAAATAATGTGTCTCATGGAAGAAGCAAGCACATTGAAATCATGTATTATTTTATCAGAGAATTTGTTGAGAGTGGTGAAATAAAAATAGAGTCTTGTACATATAAGCAACAGCTAGCAAGCATTTTCACCAAGCCATTGGGAATTGTAAATTTTGAGCACCTAAGGAGAAATCTAGGCGTAATTGATTTGGATTAAATTTGATCTATATTTGTTGGCTCAGGACAAAGGGGGAGTGTTGGAATTTTGAATTCTACTAAACCTACCTCGATGCCCACCTACCTGTCAATATTCTCTAGAACCAAACAGCAGGGAGTAAATGAAGCCCAGATCCAACTGGCTATGTACAACAGAACAGTCATATGCATATATTTTTGGTAGGTAAGTTTTAATTTGAAATTTTGTGGGGGAAATTGTGGAAGACAAATAGACAAAAAACAAAGAATGTTTATTCATTAATTAATTTTTTGAAAAATGTTTTTGCGAGCAGCAATAGAGAGAATTTTCAGATTGTGTGCAGTAGAAATGTATTTTGTATTTGAATGTGCAGTGAGCAGTGATTGCTCGTGACATTCTCTCTAGCTCCTAGTGAGAAGATTTGTGAGAGCTTTGTGCAGCTCTAGGAGTTTGGGTGTAGCTTCAGAATGTTGCAAAGTTAGTTTGTAAATTATAGTTGCAGCCATTAGATTTTATTTTCAGATTTGTAGCTTGTATTTTTAGAAGTTGTAAAAGTTATTTTTCAGATTTGAAATAGAAAGAAAGAAGAAATCTCACATACCTCTATTCATTTGTGTTCTTGTCAACATTTGATTTATTCCGTTATGCATTTCAAGTGTTTGGAAAGATCAGAGTTTGCAAGCTCAGTTTTGCTACCCTATTTTGGGGATTTTATTTGGTCAAGGTTTTAGAGCTCTATGTTTGAGCATTCTAAAGATTTTACAACTCTCTCTCTTAGAAGTTTATTTTTCATGTAGTTTGAACTAGCAAGGAAGAGCATGCAAATTGTTGCACAAATTCTAGTCATTTTTTCCCTACATTTGAGAGATTTTTGTTGTGTACAATGGAAGCTTGTGAGGAGGTTGATAGAGTGTAATGGTTGTGACTGTGTCCAAAATCAGGAAAAAGTGGCAACCAATGTTAGAAAGAATAAAAGGATGTTATTATTTTCCTATGTATGATGCAACTGATGAATTTCTGCAATTTTTATCCCTCGTTTAGTTTAATTTTTGAATTGCACAATAGAAGAAGTGTCATGTTGTATGCCCATTATTTTGAAAGTATGAAGTGATGTATATAATGAAATGATCATAGACTGAAGTGGGTGAGGAAGCTGTGTATGTAAGACTTGCATACACCAAAGCTTTTTGCAAGGGGATGAGTAGAAAACTAAAGGGGGCTACATTAAATGGTGATTAAGCTTTGAGAAAACAACAAATGAGGATTCAAATTTGTCCAGTATTTCTTTCGAGTTTGCAACTTTCATCTATGAAGCTGCATATTTTTTAAGTCAAATATTGGTATTTTGGAACTTTGATAGTGGTCTTTATTTAGAGCTACAGAATGTCAGAAAAAGATTGTAGAATTACAATGACCACTACCCACATCACTAGGAACTTCCATGTTCTCGCTTTGACAGGCCCTAAATGTAGCGGATGATCATTTAATTTTAGAAATAGTGCCAAGTCCTAGGAATCGTCGTAGTAGCCTACAGATCGAAAGGAGCACTTCGCATCTACAAAATGATTTTTCTTTCATGTTGTTAGAGAGGTGGACTGTCATGGTAGACTATACAAAGTGATTTAGAGAAAAATCCACGTGCTATGCATGTCTGTAAATTCTTTGATTTTGTCTAAACGTATAGAATCATTCTGAATAAATCATTTTGCTAATATTTCCGAAGAGTAATATATAGTGGGTTCTTTGTCAAACTATAAAAAATTGTAAAGTTTTAGAGAGAATAGAGGCTCTACAGGTCTAAAAATCCTCCCTTTTCAGAATGGCACCATATGGTTTTGTCGCACATGCTAAAATTTTTGGTTTTGTTTTCAACAAATTTTGGGTAGTGTAAGCCAAAAATTAGCCTGCCAAATTTGACCTAAATCTGTGCCTCAAAATTATGGTTCCGGTTGAATTAGTTAAGTGGTAAAATTGAGCTTGGACTTTATTTTACCCATACACTGATAATCATGATTATGAGTTTCCTCATTGTGTATTTGTTCTAATAAATTCTATTGGTAAATAAAAAAATATTTAATTTTGTCCAAAAGAGAGATGCAGTTTTTTGTGTTTCTGAAAGTTTAAAGGCCAATTTATTGATGTTCCAAATGCTTATTCTCTACCTTTTGTAAATTTTTTCCTTTCACTTCTGCAAGAAGGTATGGCCTTCAATAGTTTTTATATTTGGATGAACTCTGGAATGACAAAGCAAATGTGCAACAAGGGTACACAGAAGAAATGGATGTAAACACATTTATTAAAAAATGTATTACTGTACTAGAAATGAACAAGTAAGATCCATATACTCAATTAGGCATAATTATCTAGGCATTTACATAGTCCGCTGAGCTTGCTTCCCATCACGCAATGTTTTTTTACATAAGGATATTCTAGATCTTAGGATATGATTTGTAAAGTTGAAAGTAGTAATTTTCAAATGTTGTGGTTCAGAAGGTAAATGTAAGTTTTTTTTGGCTCATCGATCTACTAGAGTGTTTCTAGTTGACGTCTAATTTTGTTATTTCTCCCTATGTAATGTTGGCCACGTTGAAGTTTTCAAATTAATGTTGGCCAAGTTTATTATGTCGACCTGTATACCATATTTATGTCACACTTTTTTATTACTTATGTTTCCTTGCAACTATAGCCTCAATAATGTTCTGAGATCTAAAAAATCTATTATTTTCCCCCTCTATGGGTTTATTCGCTCTATACTTTGCATGATAAGGGTATTCTTTTCAGCTTTCATCTGGCCCAATGTGAAGAGACACCAACAACTACTTTCAATGTGTAATCCATGATTAAGGAAAAGTCAAGCCCATAAATGAAACCTCAAAACACACTTGTTTTTTAATTAGATTTCATTAACGAACTAAACATTGCAAACACACAGTCTTGTTTACAACAGATAAATTTAATGGATTTGAATAACTTTGAAACTTAATACATTCCAAGAGCTTGTAAACTTGAAAGTTTAAAGGGAAAAGCATTTCTTTGAATTGGAATCAGAGGCTTGCTGGTTTTCAACAATGGGTTTGATCTCCTGCAAGATGGTATAGGTGAAGGAAATCATAATGTAATTATTTTCTACCAGGAGCATAACCTAGAACTAGGTGAAAGGCTACTCTCACAACCATATAATGTCACAAAGTGCATACAATATGATCCACCTTTTGACCAGGCTAAGATATGATTGTATTGCATTTCCCAATAGAATTGGTCTCTTTAGAAAATGATAATAGTATAGAAATTTGGGACTCTTGAGGACTGTCTTACTTTTTATTGTTATGTTCACTAGTTTGTCTTTTTACAATACTCACGCCTTAACTGGTATCTTCCAGCATATAACAATTCATCTGTTTGTATCCAGATTTGGTGCTTTTAGTGCTAGATCACACCCTACTTTGTTGCAGTAATTATTTTGGCAAATTCCCTTATTAAAATCTTGTCCCCTTGAAAAAAAATTTATTTTTATTTTTAGAAATTTATTTCACTTATTATCTTATTTTAAATTTCATCTTATCCTTTGATTTCATTTGTTATATCGATTTCCAAAGAGTTAGAGATCCATGACTATCCATATTGTTACCTTGAAGCTATTTTGGCTAAGGGCAACACATTTTTATTCTAATGTTTTGGGTTTCACTGTCATTGCTTTCACTCTCAAATAGGTGGAGCTTTAGTCAAGCTCTCTCATAATTTCCCTCATACAGGCACTAAAGTAGTATAGTAATTGAGGGTTTTCTTAATACTTTGTAGCTGTGAGAGATATCAGTCTTCCTATTGTTCGCAGTTTTGTTATATGCTTAGTATGATCGTGTTCCTCCTATCATGTACCATATGGATGCTAACTTGGCATTGGTTACACCTGGTCTTTTGTATTCACCTTTGGCAATGAGTATTTAATGTTGGTTACCGCTTTGGCATCGTTGGCATGTGTTGTGTATTCATTGAAGAGTATGCACTACGATGGTAATGTGTCAATGTCCACGTGTCTGTAGAAAGAGGTAGAAGGGTTGACCATGTGGTAGAGAATTCTTCTTTGTTCCAACGTCGACTAATTCTTTGCAGTGTCAAGTTATGATTATTTATGGTCTCTTCTATTGCTGGCATCCGGCCATATGAGTATCTAATGACATGGCATATTTTGCAGTGAAATATCTCTTATTGTTACTTGTCTATTTCTTTGGTATCGTGTCTCTTGATGGTTCTGTTGCCATCATGTTATCTCCTTCAGATTGGCATTTCATCTTATTGCCCACAATGGAAGTTTGTGTTTCCCTCTTGGCTTCATTGGCAAATATTATTATGGCACCGGTCATATTTACTTTGGTTTCTTTACTATGGTTGTGGATTTTCGCACTTGGCTTCCATCGAGACTCTTTGGAATAATTCATTCCTTGCTTGTATTCTTCCTTGTGTGTACGTCCGTTCAAGAATCTCCATATGTTTGTAACTGGCGTCTTTATATCTTTCCCAACGCTCATGGCTGATTGTTGGCATTCGGTCAATGTTGGTTCACTATATTGAAGTAACGGAGACTGCTAATATCATATTTTTTTAATGATTGTGATCATTACATGCTGAAGATTTCAGTAAGGGACAAAATTTATCTTGTATTTGATTTGATATTCTAAAAATAAAGGATTTTTTTTTATTTTTTTTTTGGGGGTGTGGCTGGGTTTTACTCTCGAGTAAGAGGGTTTTCCCAGGGTAAACAATGATGTCACTTGTTCGTATATTTTTTTGAGTTTCTATTTATTACATGTGATGCTATTCTGGTTTAAAATTTCAACATGGTATCAGAGCTTGGACAGCCTTGACTCTCTCACGAGAGAGGTTGGTGGTCAATCTATAATCTGTAGATGCTCGTTGAGATGAATTGATATTGAGGAGAAAATAAGCTTAATTCTGAAGATAGAAAAGAGGCTTCAATTTATTGTTGTTGTTGGAGATTTAGATGTGATGTTTGTCAAGAGTAGGCATGTGATGCTATATTTTATCAAAGTATTAGAGGTGGCAATAGAGGTGGTTCTTCTTCGTGTAGTGTTCTTGAGCTATGAGGAAGATTAATCAATGACGGGATACATATTTTATGTTTAAACCTTTGATTATTGATCATCAATTAACATTGGGAATAGTGAATTATGTATGCTTCTAGCATTAGTCTATTTGAATTTATTACTAATCTCTCTCAAATGCTTCCAGGATGGATCGAGGAGCACAAGGATGATGAGAGATTACAGCTTGACTCAAGAGTTGGTGGCTAATGAAGAAGAAGTACCTATTTAGATTATATTGTGATCAGTTTATTCTAAGTGGAAGAAATTAGATTCAGAGGGAGCTTGTGTGGCAGAGAGAGAGTGCCTTGTCCTTTGATGAGGATCAACATGTTTATAAAGAGAAATGGCTTTGGAAGCTCCTTGTTTGGTCAAACTTTGAAGTTAATCTATGATATAGTGTGAGATTCAAAATCTTTGAGAATGTTGCCCCTATTGAGAGGGAGTCTCAGCTAGAGGAATTTTCAATTTTTTGATAATCTTTTATGTTCTTTAATGTATTTTTCTCCAAGAGGTAGAAATTTGAGGTGAAAGCCCTTGTTCCACCCTCTACGAGTAGGCAAGGTGGTAATGCATTTTTCTTTAGGAGAAGTTTGAGGTGAAAGCCTTTGTTCTACCCTCTACGAGTAGGCAAGGTGGTAATGCAATCTTCTCTAGGAGAAGTCTAAGGTGAAAGCCCTCGATCCACCCTCTGCAAGTAGGCATGGTGGAAATACATTCTTCTCTGGGAGAATTCTGAGGTGAAAGCCCTCATTCCACCATTTGCGAGTAGGTATGTTGGGTCCGCCCTCTATGAGTAGAGATGGTGGAAGTCATGTGCGACTCCATGACCTTAATCTTATGCTTTTATGAAGTAGCTATGGTGAATATTGTTATGTTGAGATAACAATTCTATTGAGAAAATCTATGATAAGATTTTTAGTATCATGTCTCTTGATGGTTATGTTGCCATCATTTTCCTTCAGATTGGCATTTCATCTTATCACTCCCGATGGAAGTTCATGTTTCCCTCTTGGCTTCACTGGCAAATATTATTATGGCACCGCTCGTATTTACTTTGGTCTCTTTACTATGATTGTGGCTTTTCCTACTTAGATTCCATCGAGACTCTTTCCATATAATTCATTCCTTGTTGTAAGTCTTCCTTACGTGTACGTCTGTTTGAGAATCCCCATATGTTTGTAACCGATGTCTTTATATCTTTCCCAATGCTCATGGCTGACTGTTGGCATCCAGTCGATGTCGGTTCACTATATTGAAGTAAGGAAGACTGCTGGTATCATATTGTTTTAGTGTATTCGAAGGTTGTATGTAGGGCAAACTTTTCTTCTATTTTTTTCTTAGGGTGATAATCTCAGAGGATTGGTTTCTAATCAACGGCATCCGTTTTGATTATATAAAGTCCAATATTCTTATGCCTATGCAAGTAGCAGTATTATTTAGAAGCAGCATTTCAGTATCAATTTCTCTTATCTGTGTATTGTGTCATTTATGATCATTGTGTGATCATTGCATGCTGAAGATTTCAGTAATGGATAGAGTTTTTCTTGTATTTGATTTGATATTCTTAAATAAAGGATCTATTTTTCAGGTGTTGATGGGTTTTTCCCTCAGTAGGAGGGTTTTCCTAGGGTAAACAGTGATGTCATTTGTTCGTATATTTTTATGAGTTTCTATCAATTGCATGTGATGCTATTCTGCTTCAAAATTTCAAAAGGTTTTAATATTGTGTTTAAAGCATATATTCTAGAAACCCTAAATCCAAAGATGTAAATCTGTACTGTACTCTTTATCAACGCTTTCACATCTCCAAAGAGTATTTCTAGCTTCTCCTTCATCTTCTCATAATTCCCAAAACTGCTCTTCCAGCATTTAGGAAGTTCATAAATGGTTTTTGCTTCATTATGTGATTTGGATTTATTTGATTTGCATTGAATTACATTTTGAAGGTTTTTAGATTTTTTTAGTGCAGGCACTGAAGTAGTATAGTAACTCAGGGATTGAAGTGTTGCTTTTGTGTTTTAATATAAAAAATGATCAATTCTAGATAAGTAATCTAGACAAGAATTTTCCATTTTTTCAGCAAGGTAGGAAATACCTTTAAGAGTCCAGGCCCTGGCAGAACATCTCCGGGTGAGGACCAAAGGTTTGGAAGCATGGGTGAGATTCCACCATATGGATCTTTCCCCATGCACAAAATTATTATTGTAAAATTCAGTGTCAGTTAAGAACTTCCTAACAATCTCCCAGGCCTTCCATATGGATTTAAACACATATGAGCCTTGCACAGCAACAGGGAAGCTACCAGCAATGATGTCACTAAATGGGAGGCCTTTCCATGACTTTGCAGACTTAGGCACAGCTCTCTCGATATTGCTTCTTATAAGAATTTTCCAAGTGTTTTACTTTGTGTATTTGGACTTGGTTTACACAATCTAGATAATCAATTTGAGATCTTTCAACTCTCTTGTAGTCAATGTTCTCAAACACAATAGCTCACATACATATCATACTCCATCTTACTCCCTGTTAAAAGTTCTAAAGGTCTCAAAGATCCTAATAACTGATAACATTATCAAATATGATGCCACAACATCATGGTACAATAAGTGATACATTTCATTGCCTTTTAGAACTAAGAGATACATTTCATTAAGTGATACATTTCATTCAATTATAAATACTTAAAGTCAGTAATAACCATTTTAAAGTCAAAACAACTGATACAATATTGTCAAAAATATTAAATATTAAACAAAAAAATATAGATATTAAATCAACAAATTATAACAACTAATAAAACTTGTTCAACTATTAATTTTTCTCTCCTATTCCCCATTTTTATTTCCCTCCCCTGTTAAAACTTCAGAAAATTTTCTCTCGAACATCCCTTTCCTCTAAACCCTACTCTTTTTCCCTTCCCTTTCCTAGAGTTTGAGATTTACTCTTACAAAAATGATTTCTTACCTCTGCGCCATATCCGAGGACCAGCCTGAGAAAGAACAGATCTGCTCAAGGGCGTGTCTCCACTCGTCAATCTCTTCTCTTGTGTATCGATCTGAATGGTCATAATGTCTGAGGAATGATTGCATATATGGACTAGACTCCTTTAAAGGATATCTAACATGAGTTGGATTCACATCATAAAAGAGAGGAATGATCAAGCCCGGGGACCTCAACATTGCAGAAGCCTCCTTGAGACACCAAGGCGAGTCTGCATAGCCTCTGGAAAATATAGGGATGCATATGCCACTGCCCTCGATTGCTCTTTCCAAGCTCAACCCAATTATTTCCCCCTTTTCTAATTTGTCACTGTCTATAAAGACATTTAGTCCTGCTCCAGAGAGAGCTTCATAAAGATGACCGACCAGAGTGTTTCTGACATCTGGGCCCCTGAAACTCAGAAACACATGATACCTTTTATCTCTTTGGAAGACAAGTTTAGTTGCAGAGGGCTTGTATTGCTCCATCTTAAGCTCGCAGACAATGGAAAGAAAAAATTTCTGATCTAGAACTCTGCCAAACTAATGTTTTGACTCCTATCGCTACATCTATTCATAGATTCCTTTTGGCAGCCAATATTGACTAAAAGCCTACTTAACAGGCACTTCTACAACTTCACTAAACTAAAAACGAAATATGCATTCCTTTACCTAATCATGGTAAGACAATCAAACAAGACGCTTTCCCATTTCCTAGGCGGGATCAGAGGGAAGAGGCAAAAAAAAAAATGACTTCAAACTTTCTATCAAATCCACTTCTTTTCATACGACAGCATCTTTTATAATGGCGGACTAATTCGGTACTCCAATACACGAAAACAAATAAATTTGATTAATGATGAATTTTTATACATAAGTACAGTAAGAAAACAAAATGATTACAGATGACTAATACATCCGGCCCACTTAAGGACGCGGCTATCCTTCTCAAAGAATGCACCTCCTTACACCAAAAAACATATTATGCAAACATAACATACATGACAATACATCAAAAGCCATTATAAAGGATGGTGGCTAAACTCCATCCAAAATGCACTAAAACAGAAAAAAAAAGTCAAGCGTGCAAGAAGATTGGAAGTGTAATGCCCACTAGATTTCTTGTCTGTAGCCGTTTTTCCTTCTCACATGACGTAATGAGAGGGAAAATGATTATAAGGAGGGCTGTTGTGTGAGGCTTACGTTTGGAAGAGACATCAGTGATATTTCTTATCGCCTTCTGTACAAGTGGGACATATAATTATGAAATTCTGATTACTTTCCAGTTCGTGCCGGAAAAACAAAGCAATAATTCTGGTAAAGATGACGTGTGGAGCGTAGATAACTCCCTACAGAAAAATAGCTGTGCAGGACTAGTGATGTCTTACCTGTGCGGAAAATGGACGCATTCTATGGTCGTCCAGGCCCCGTTTTCAACTGTTGATTTACAAATAGAAAACGGCTTTGGCGTAAGATTCAAACCCATATTTTGACTAAACGCAACGACAACCCTTGTTTGCACAGGAAAGCGCGTGAAATAAATGGCGAAGCATCAGCAGGGCCCTTGAAATGAATAAAGATGGATATGAATTTAGTCGGTGTGGATGTGAGAGGCGGAGCCCACTCCCAGTTTGTAAGGAGCATGATCAAGGTTATAGTATTGCCAGTACTCCTGTTCCACCACATAGTGCTGATCTCTTTCTCCGCTCACTGTCAATGTGTTCTTTTATATCGTCCTTACAGCTAGATCCACTGTTTTGAAAAAAAAACAGAGAGAGAATAGAACCAAGTTTTCAAATGTTGAATTGACTCGTATTTACCTACTTATGACAGTGTAACACTAAGTCAGTGAAGTCCCTGTAGACGGACCCACCTCCATTGCACATTTTCTTACACGCGCTAAATGCCAAGTAGATGTTATTTTCTCTATCCTCTCAACTTGTTTTATTTTAATACCAGCAATCTTACCTTTGTGCAATCGGTGCGCTAAAAATATGTGGAAGGTCAATTAGATAATTTTGTTTTAGTCTAATAATTCATTTAGAAAATTATGCTTTTTATGTAATAATTGCTTGATTTAAGAAGTGACAGTTTCAAATCAATTATTTGTCAACGTGACTAAAACAAAACCTTTGAATCAAGAAGTTAATTAAGCTCCATTATCATTAGGGAGGGAGAGAGATAGAGAAGGGGTAAGAGAGGGGTATATATTAAATGAACAAATATATAGAAGGAGAGAAAAGGGGAGATAAGATGATAAAGATAGAGATAGGTAGTGATACAAGGAGAGAAAGGGGGAGATAAGATGATAAAGATAGAGATAGGTAGTGATACAAGGAGAAAAAGGGAAAGATGGATTGACAAAGATAGAATAGGAAGTGATCAATGAAGAGGTAGAGAGGGAAGAGTTATAGGATTGGAGAGAGATAGGTAATGAGACATGTCTAGAGATGTTGGAGAGAGGAAGATAAAGATAGAGATGAGAGTGGAGGGGAAAAGAAGATAGGGGGATAGGTAGATAGAGAAGGAGAGCTTGAAAGGAGGTTGTAGAGAGATATAGAGGAAGACGGCAAGGGAGACATAGATGTACACATGGTGACATAGAGTGATAAAGATATAAGGGTAAATAGAGAAAGGGAGGAGAGAGGCAAAGAGATAGGTAGAGACAAATTGAGAGTAGAGTACACAAATAGAGATGGGGAGATAGAGAGAGATAAATATGAGAGCTAGAGGGAGAGAGGGAGAAAGAGGGAAAGTTATACCATGCAAAAGAAACTACAAAAATAATAATTGATATTTAATACCTCTCTAACCCTAACATGTTTTGATATGTTTGTTTGAAGTTTGGGAACCTTGTAGGACATTTTATGCTCTAGTTGTGGTATATAAAAGTATGATTTTGTCTGAAGTATTTTCCTAATCCATTCTATTATAATAAATTTTCATTCTAGTTTCAGTTCAATGGTAAGTACTTTCAAGTATATTTCTTCATGAGTATTCATCTCTTCTTATGTGTCCATGATATTTTACGACCTTGATGTTATGTGGCCACTTGATAGATCTATATGTTTACTATTTGAGGAACTCCTTATCAATGATTGTGATAAAGTAGTAAATTATGATACTTGGATGATTATGTCTTAATTGATATATGAATTTTATTTAATATAATTTCAAGACCTCCTTAACGATTAGGTTATTTATATGTTATGATTTTGATTTACATTTATTGTTCATATATGATTACATGTATGATTATGATTATATACATAATTATTGATACTGATTAAGGGACTAACCCAAATCATGATGGATTATATTGTGTATCTGATCTAACCCTTACTTTGTATTTGATTTATAGTGTCTTGTATGTTGTGTGCTTACATATGTGTTTTTATCCATGATCTTTTTGTATGTCTAGGGTCGAAGTCATAGTTACTCACTTAGTGAGGTCTGCATGTTGTCTCGACCCCTGTCATTGGTTGTAATGTCTTCCATAAATATGTATATATACACATGTATACTTTCTTTGTGATGCAGGCTTGCGAGTATCGGGCATCGACTTCACCTAGCTCCACAAATCTAAGCATGCCCTCAAATCCTAAATGGTTGTTGTTGTGGAGATAGTATCAAGACCCTTCTTTAGTCTTTCCTTTCCATTATCTGAAGTAGGAACATTGGGGCTCCTACTTGGTTAATCAACGGTCAGGGTGACAGACCCAAAGTCACCTCATCTAGTTAGGCATGGTTGTGGATAGTGTCTTGTGGTCCCTTGCATTTATTTGGGTGTATGATTTATTTGTTCATTTCAATTATGTCTCCTTCTTGGGATATTTTTACTTGATCTTTGCTATGTTGTATTTTAGGGTTTCATGCTTGGCCAAGAGTCTAGCTTGACTTGCCTTATTGGTTGTGATTGACCTTGTTTGATCTCATGGTTATCTCTATGTGTTTTATAATTGATTTTTATGGCCTCTTTTGATAATTAGAATTAATTTGAGATGTGCGATTTTAATCTAAGTGTTATATCCTATAGTAAGTATACATATGTAATAATATTAATGTTATGATCAATTACCTCATAATCAAATAGATTAATATGGTGTTTGGTATTTGGAATATATATATATATATATATATATATATATATGTGTGTGTGTGTGTGTGTGTGTGTGTGTGTGTGTGTGTGTGTGTGTGTGTGTATTTGCATGATTGTGGATATTGTTCATGATGGATATCATGGGATTAAGGTAAAGTGTTAATAATTAAATATTTCATAATGCGAGGTATAATATTCTTAATTACTAATTATTAATAATGTCGATATGTTATATGTATATTACTTATATCTTCTATGACACATAATATGATAATAATAAATATGGGTATGAATAGTTATAAAGTATAATTCATTATAGTTATATTTGCGTAATATATATTTGTAAGTTTATAATTATAATAATTTTTTAATTATTCTCTTTAGGTAAGAGTTAGTTGGGGTTTGTTTAACTTTGGGAAATCTATTTATATGGATTATCTTTTTTCTTTTGAGGGGGATTTTGCGCTAAAGCTTTGAGGAGAGTTCAGCTATACTTTTCATGGAGATGTTTGAAAAAAATTACAAGATGTGAGAGAGAGTTTGTCAACTTAATTATTTAAGGATCCACAATTTTATTTGCTTTTGGGAGAGGGACATTTTTGCAAGAGCTTCAATAGTTGGGAGAGGGATTTTTTGTTGTGGACTAGGAATTTCTTTAATGGAGATATCTAAAAGTGGAGAGGATTTTGAATGATGCCTTTCAAGTGTGGTTTGTCTTCCTCTCATTGTCTCAATTTAATGAATGGTGAGCCAGAGATAGTGAAGAATTTCCTATTGAAGACTCTTCGACTTCAAGCATGGGACACGAAAATAGATCATTTTAATTTGGAAGAAGGGCTTATGCCTCCCAGTTTCAAAGTACTTCAAGATCCGATTAGAAATACTGATACTATGATTGCATATTTTGGGGAGAGCATAATAGGTAGGTTTTCTCTTGTTGATTCTAGGTTTAGGTGGATTATTTACCTCCAAGCCTACTAGAAGTCTATAGGGGATCATTCACTACAAGATATTAGGATTTTCTCGTATGTGAATGTTTTGGTATTTTTTTTATTTTTTGTGGAAAATAGGGCTCTTCCATAAATTTATCTAGAGTACAAATACAATACTCATCTATGCATGAGATTGTAAGTACTAAGTGAGAGATAGACTCCCCTGCATCACTCCTTCCTCCCATGTTGAGGCTATGCTAATGGAAGATTGATGCCACGCCAATGGAAAACCAATTGAAAAAAATAAGACATGTTTATATTTTATCAAGCATATTTTTTAAAATTAATCAAGATAAATCAAATTTTTTTGCAAATTAGCCAAAGTCCAATTGCAATATTGATGCATTAAATTGTAAGTACTGAGTGAGAGATAGGCTCACTCGCACCACTCCTTCCTACTGTGTTGAGACAACACCAATGGAACGGTGAGGCAGCATTAATGTAAGAGTGTGTTCGCGCCAATAGAAAAATAATTGAAATATTTTCTTGTTTTACCTCTCTGATGGAGATATAAAGTTTTAAATTTATTACCTTTCATTATGAACTATATTAGATATATAGTTAATAAAACACTGCCCATGCAAGTACATGTTTTTTAGGAGGCTAACCCTAAGGGATTTTTTTTTTAATTTGGTTTTTTTTCACCTGGACGGACGTTCATCAAAATGCAGATGAAAATTAACATCTTTAAAATTTTGATGAACGTTAGGCAAATTTTTTTTTAAAATAAAAAATTGACACATTTTTCCTCATAATATTCAACGATACAAAAAAATTTACATGTTTTGTTGGAATTTTTCATTGGAATTTGTTGTCAAATGAGTTAGTGTAGAGCTCTAAATTCAAAGACACACTCACAAGTCTTACACAGTATATAATATGAATTTGGATTTACCAAAACAAACCAAAGGGAATAATACAATAACACAGATACGTCATGTTGGTTCCGAAAATGGTTTTATGCTTTCAATAGCTACCAATACATTCACTACCAATTCTAAAGCATACCAACCCCAATTATCAAACTCCCATGAATTATTGGACCAACTAATAGGGATATAACTCCCCCTACACTTCTGGATTTGAAAGACCAAGGTAAGTAACCCTAAATTTAGTAAAATACTACCCTCATTACACACATCACTAAATTTGATAAATGGATTATCTCATAAGTGGCTCAATAATTTAACAAGAAAATACTAAGTAATGGATAACTACTTATTGATTCTCAATTGTCATGGAGCATGACATACACATACCACAAGTAAAACTACAATATAAAAAGTATTTTATATCAAAATGGTTTAACCAAATAGCATGAACCCATAAGATAACGATTACATCATATTTAGATCAATGCCTTATCATTGGGTTCAATATTATCAATCCACAACTCATCATATGAATGACATCAAATACTAATGATCCAATACTTAGATTACCATTGCATTACAACAATATCTATTCATGTAATCTTCATTTGGACTTCTTATAATGATTCTTGTGCTAACCTTATGAACTTATGAGTTCATTTTTAGTAATTTTAATTGATCCTTGATCAAAGCTTTGAATTAAACATATACATGTGGAAGATATGTAGTGAATTGAATAAGAACTTTTACTTATTTAATTCACAACTCATAAAACCAACACAAAGGAGAGCACAAAACCTAGATTATATTTCATTGAATTCAGAATCATTATCTTTATACATTGATTTTCTCATTCACATAAAACTCAACGGGACTAATGCTCCAAAAATAAACTTATAATTTCTTCTCTAAAATGTTATATAGGACTCATGACCTCTATTAAACCTGACTGAGATTGAACTAACTCCTATGATCTCAAAATAAAATTTCTCAGCCCCCTCCTAAGTGATCTTAGAAATCCTTTTATAGAACAAGGATTGAAACAAATTACAGATCACTTTTGTAACTCAAAATCTTGACTTCAAGAACAATTGAAGAGAAGAATCCAATCCATGAAAAGAGTGGGAGCTATAAATATAATCATGGCATCTTTATATTTGTGGTGTTGGAAACAAGGCATCAACAAAATGATAACTAGCACTTGGCCAATAGATTGTGGGATCACAGGAACTCCAAAATTTATAAGAATCTCATTACAGTGTCAATTATAACCCTTGCATACTAGAACTAAGTCATAACAATCACTCTGCATTATCACCATGTTCAAATGACATTGCAATATTAATCTGTGATCTTGTGCTAACGATCACTTAAGCATCATGGTCGTGTGGTCACATACAAGAAAAGCTATAATGAAGAGAACCTGTGAACTCATAATAATCATCAAACATGAGCCCTTATCACAGGTATTCTAGGTACCTTTCAAATAGTGTCAATTATTAATTATTACACTTGAGACACGTGGCAACATCTCGCTATATCATGGTCCAAAAATAGTTGTAAAAAAATACTTTTGACCTCGTGATATATTATCTTTATACAAATAGACACAAGTGTCACCATGTCACAATCCCGTGAGTTTAAATATCTCTTTTAAAAATCTTGCTCAAATTCTGGCCCAATCAACTCGGTCAACCCTAGTTTAACTGCCACATGGAATCACCTCGCTATCATGCACCGAAGTCTTGATTCTTTTCTTAAGGATGGACAGATCATAAAATCTTTCCACATGTCATTCTTGACCTTCCCATTTGTCTCCTTCGTCTGTGCCATGCGGAACCTTCTCTCTATCATAGGCCTATTTTCTCTCTTTAGGACATCCTCGATCATTGGATCACTGTCACCCACCATCTATCCTCATTACACCCAACATCTACTTCAAGTACATTTTCTAAATGGTGACTTCTTGTGATCATGTGCTAACATCATCCTCATACTGATCGGGATGACATGATCACTAAAGCCTTCCATGTGTTGTCCTAGGCCCACTCAACCAAATCAACTTACACTTACCACATGTTGTAATGTTGCAATCCCCTAGTCTTTCTCTCTCCTCAAGGCTTAAATTCATGGGATTAAGAGGGATTTTAATCGATCCTCCTAGGTCATCATGGGCCCAAAAAATATTGTTAAGATGTATGCCAAGTCCAAGTTGTCTTCACACACAAGTTCTGCCAAAAGGTTGGGTGCCTCTTTGGCACTTCTTATGTTTGTGCCAGTATATATAAATAACAAGTTATTTAGTGATATAGTGAATGTGCAATAACTCCCTTAAATGGCTCTCTTTAAAATAGTAGTTATCCATTGCTACCTAAGAATATAAATCGGCTAAGGCAAATTGACCACAACATAACCTATGGATCAATTAATAAAAAAAATCTCAAACTTCACGTATTTTCTGACTTCTAACCCAACTGAAAACCTTAATTTTTTGACAGATGAAGAGATTTTTGCAAGGATGAAACATTCTAACACTACTCTTAAAAGAAAAGGAACAAATACTTAGCCAAATTCTAATAGTTCCAATAGTGGCTCTAGCTAGGAACACTTATTTTCTCAGGATAAGATGAGAATATTAGAATCTCATGGGTTAAATAGACTAACCAAACTATAGAGCACACAACTTAAACCTAAAACACAAACACAAACATATTTACATAGAAACAACCTACCTATTGTTCATTGATATATTTCATTATTTCAAGAGAAATAATGCTTTAGAAATTGTCCATGAACTAGAAATTCAAAAATAACTTCAACCATGCTTTTCAGCAAGTATGAACTTCGCCCCATTTGTTGTCAATAATGTATGGGCCTAACGAGATAGCGTCAATTTTTCCATGTCTATCATTTTCTTCCACTCTAGCATTCCACATGAGGACCATGTCATCCACTTCAAACTTCCTAATAGTTGTCTTTTTGTCATATATATCCTTAACCTGGAGTTGTAGTTTTTTATTTCTTCCATGTGCTTGTCTTTTTGTCTCTTCTAGCTATATTAGATCATTTATCCTCATCCTCATTTCATCATCTAAATCATTGTCATAAATCTACACAAACTGATACATCTACATTAAGTTATTCTATAGAACCTAACCTTAATTCCATTTACAAGGTCAAAAGGTGCACACCTAGTTACCTTTTTTATAGTTATTATATCAGCCCATAATGCAAATCTTAGCTTGGAATCCCAAGCCTTCTTATCTTAATTTATAATTGGTTTTATGTGGAACTATAAATGACACTTTCCCAACTGATAATGAAATCATGGGCACCCTAGAAGATTTAACAGTCTCATTTAAGTATTAGTTATAACCCTTGTATGTCGGTGCCAAGTCATAACAGTTACTCTACATGATCACCACCTTCAAATGAAACTACAATATTAATATGCAACTTCATGCTAACGACCACTTAAACATCATGGTCGCATGGTCAAATACAAGAAAATCTATGGTGAAGAGAACCTATGAACTCGTGATAATTATTAAACTTTAGTCATTATCACAACTCTTCTAGGTACCTTTCTAATAGTGTTAACCATAGATTATTACACCTGAGACACATGGAAACATCCTGCTATATCATGATCCAAAAATAGATGATAAAAAATACTTATGATCTCGAGATATATTATCTTTGTAGAAATAGTCATGTTTCACCATGTCACAATCCCATGAGTTTAAATATCTCTTTTCAAAATCCTACTCAAATTCTAGCCCAATCAACTTGGTCAACCCTAGTTTAACTACCTGTGGCAAAACCTTGATGTCCCATGCTGAAGTCATGATTCCATCCCCTTCACCCATGCCATGCAACACCTTCTCGCTATCATGGGCACTTTCTCTTTCTACATCATCGTCTACCGCGAGATCAAGAGCACTTGCCATATATCCTTGTTAGGCCAAGCATCTACTTCAACTGCATTTTCTACATAGAGGCTTCTCGCGATTGCATGATAATATCATCCTCATACTGATCAGGATGGAGGGATCACATAATATTTCCATGTGTTTCCCTAAGCCCACTCGACCAACTTGACTTGCACTTCCCAAATGTTGCAATGCCACAATCCCCAAGTATTTCTCTCTCCTCAATCCTTCAACTTGCAGGATTACAAGTGCTTTCCATATGTCTTATTTAGACCTAATTAGACCTATTTACACTGAATTAGACTTAAGTATACCAATTAGGACCTAATTATACTTAATTAGACCAATTAGGACCTAATTAGACTTAATTAGACCAATTAGGACCTAATTAGACTTAATTATAGACCAATTAGGACCTATTAGGACCCACTTAGGACCTCTTTATATCTATTAGGACCAATTAGGACCCAATTAGACCCATTAGGACCCAATTAGACCCAATTAGACCCAATTAGACCCAATTAGACCCAATTAGACACAATTAGACCTATTAGGACCTATTAGGACCTATTAGGACTAATTAGACCTAACTCTATACCTATTAGGACCAATTAGACCTATTTAGACCTATTTAGAGTTAATTAGACTTAATTAGACCAATTAGGACCTAATTAGTGTGCTTGTGAAATTGTACCTACTTATGGACACAACACTTCAGTAAAACATTATTGGTTAACAAATCAGAAAATCTGCAATGAAGACAAATATCGTTAACCAGGTGATTTACTACCTTCTAGTAGATGCGAGTATGGTATTCTCAAAAATAACTAAGATTAGTGACGATGCAACACCTTAACGAAGGATTTAAATGATAAAAGCTATGAAGAATGGATGCAGACTTAAGCTATGTTTTTGAATTTTCTATGCAATATGGATGAAAAACAATGTAAAATGATTTAAACTAGATGAAATATGGATTGAAATCTAAACTAGCAATGAAATGAATGCTATGAAAAATGGAGAAAAATAATGTTAGCAAGAATCTCAAAAGTTGCAATCTCTCAATTCACCAGATCACACGTGCAAGATTCTCCAAATTCGTAGTTGTTTGTAAAGGATTGAGGCCTGTTTATATAGAAATCCAGGGTTTTCGAGAATTCATGGAAAGCCAAAAATCTCTCCCTAATCAACTCAGATTGATTGTTGAGTTATCGGGAAATTAGAAATAGTTAACTCACAAAATCATGGAAAATCAACTTTTTAACTCAAATTAGGAGTTCATATCACTCAAATCTTCTTTTCAACTCACAATCACATGTTGAGTTCAAAAAGTTAACAAATTGAGTTTAATAGTTGATTTAGAGTTTAACTGCTTTTCTGATTGTGCATGGATAATTATGAATTTATTTAATTTTCCATGTGTTTTATTCTCAACTTAACTAATTTTTTAATAAAAATAACTGATTTGTGGGTTAATCAATTATTTAATCAAACTTTATCCCAAAACTATATCATTAAATTTGACAACTTGATTTAATCAATTATTTTTAGAAATTTGATTTATTGTCAAATAAAAACAATATTAATTAGGAATAAATTCAATTAAATCTAATTAAATAATTAAGTGACAGAATTAAGTTTAATTAATTAAATATTCAACATATTTAATTAATTGACTTTAGGATAAATAGAATAATATCATTTATCGCCAAATAGCATTTAATCAGAGATAATTAGGATAAATTAAGAATATTTAGGAATATTCCACGATGTAGAATTAAGATACAATTGATTAGGTTTTCGATGATTTGATGTGCCTCAAGTTAGGACTTTAGAGTCGATTTCGATCGATTTGTCGATGTAGGAGGTCAATGGTACTTAAGCTCATTTTTGGGGTATTATATTTTGCCCCTCTTTGAAATACTATGTGAAGCGTAGTGGTTCAAAGATTAATCTATTTTTTATTATGTCTGGACTCAGTTATGTGGTGGAGAAACTGATCCTGAAAGATTAACCGATTTGGAAAAAGAAACCAATTGAAAGATTTGAAGATGATGATCCATGTCCTGATTGACCAAAGAACTGAGATGATGTTAATGGTACCAACAATGAATCAGTGATTATGAAGAAGTATCAAAATGCCTTATTCTGAACCTATGATTATGAGGAAGTGACTATCCTGACTCCAAACCTGATTGTCCAAAGGAATCAAAAGGATGCCAAATCTGAACCCTTCAGTTACAAAGAATCAAGGAAATAACAATAATGAACTGATGGTTATGAAAAGCTAATATAGTTCACAAGATTAAGAGAACACTAGATTGATATGAATTTTGATGAATCGGATATGCCCCAAGCGACGAGGACTTTGATGATTCAACAACTAGATGTGGTTGTTGTCTTGATTGTTGAAGGAAATTTGATTGATAAAATTGATTAATGATATGTAATACCATGCCCCCTTCAGGATGAAAATCAAAATCTGGCAAGAAAGCCAGCGTGAAATGATTAGAAGCAATGTAATCGATTGTAGAAGTGGGTACATGTCTGAGGACATGTTTACGGGTCATGTTGACCAAGTTTTGACTAGGTTTGACCATGAGTTGACCATGGTTGACCAAGTTGAAATTTGAAGAGTTTGACGTGAGATAATTAGTTAAGTTGAATACTAGATTTTTGTGATGCTACGAAGGTCGATTATGCAAGTAGTCAACCGTCTTGGGTTGAAAAATTTTAAATCATGATTTTGACAAAGTAAATGATCTTAGATTTTGATTTTGATCCCGAAAATGGGTTCAAAACGTCAAAATTAGCCAAGGGTGCAAATTTCATGTAAAATAGAGCACTTTGAAAAATTAGGTCAAAACCTATATAAGGCCCAAAAGGGTCATTTTCAATTCATTTTAAACCTTTTGACTTTAGAAACCTTGTGGAGCCCTCTGAGAGAAAATGAAGGTTCATGTGTCCTCTCATCGTTTCAAGCACTTCCAACGGTTTCAAAGACCTTGTCAATATGGTAATATGGTAAGTGGACCTTTGTGCCTCTTTGTGAATTCAATTTGATATGTTTTTATGATTTCTAGGATTTTTAGGATGATTTTGCAATTTTTGAACTTTTGCCTCACGAGATGTCATACGACAACCTATGGGGAGTCATACGACATTCCAAGTCCAAATAGAGGGTCGTGTCCATTGTAGTAGGTTGTCATATAGGAGACACCCATCTCTCATACGATGTTTTGTCGGGTTCCTCAATTGTCATACGAAAACTTGTATAGTGTCGTATACCCATCAAATATCATATGGGTTGTTGTATATTGTTGTGTGATAATTGACACCAATTTGAATTATTGTATGAAAAATAGAGAGCAATTTTGAGGTCCTTAGGCCAATTTTTCAAAAAATTTAATTTTATAGCTGAATTTCATAGCCTTTAATGCACTTATTGATATGCTCATTTTCTCATTTTCTGTGCATATAACCTTAGTTTTGAGAAAATTTCTGATGGTCATCCCATTTTTGTGCTTTGTAGGTCTTGTATCCGGATGTCCATGTTTGTATATCGTATCCTGCAATGCAGAGACTCTGCGTGGCCCTTCCTGATCCCATGAGAGTGCACCTTGCAGCTTGTGGATTTGAGTACATGATTAGTTTGCCTGATATTTGGGTGAACCATGGTTTGATCACCGCATTAGTAGATCATTTTCACTCTAAGACGCAGACATTTCATCTTCTGACAGGGGAGATCATAGTTACCCCAGAGGATGTGTATAGGATTCTTCGTATTCCATTCCATGGCCCTCAACCGAACTATATCAGTGTGGGTAACACAGGGTTATAGAAATTTCAGACTTTGTTTAGCGTAGATGAGTAGATCACACAGCAAATTTCCTAGGAGGTGCTTGTACAACATTATAGGAAGACTCATCGTCTAGAGTGTATCATAGCAGGGATGATCGGTGGGATCATCATGTCTAACGGTCAACAGAATAGTCTTATGATGGGCTAGGCTCCGATGGTTCAGTGATTGATGGCATATCCTACAGAGTTTGGATGGGGTCAGTTTTTGCTGGCACACATGCTCTCCGAGATGCACGAGATCGTCTACCATGAGTGGAAGACATTTGTATCAAGAGCTCTTGTACTTTAAATATGGGCATGGGAGAACATTCCCATTTGTAGACCTATTTGCGGTGATGAGAGGTAGCCTCAAGAGCCTCTCATCTACAGGTATTCTGGATTTGTTACATAGGTTAGGATGTGATGCACAGAGTACTGGCACCAAGTGCTAGATGACATGACAGTGGTGACTTGGAGGCCCTATCTGCGGATCGAGGCATGGCCTACAACTCATGCCCAGATTAGCTATTTTTGTTAAAGCTGATATTTGATAGGGTGGTCTACCACCGTCCTTGAGATATTCCTAATCACACCCATCTGGAGACAGTACAGACTTATCTAGGATGAGCCACACAATTTCTCAACATACGCATGATAGGTACAAGAGCTCAGATTGGGATGGTTGGCGAGGTTGTCTTATGCAGTGTGAGGCCTTAATATAATGGGCTCCAAAGTAGGGATTGGGACAATCGACATCAGGTAGTCGATGCAGGTGTTACTGATGCATACATTACAAAGCATCCTATTAAGTGTTTCTCAGATCCTATAGAGCTGATCTTGACCATGGAGGACACCGAGGATGTGACGGGTACTCCTATGGGTAGAGGATAGAGATGGAGGGAGGTACAAATCTTGATCATGCAATCGACACCACCGAGATCGAGAGCTATTGGGACTCATCTGAGACCAGCAGGGAAAATGAGACCACCTACTATATCACGGGTGGCTCCAGCAGGGAAAATGAGACCACCTACTATATCACGGGTGGCTCCAGCAGGTAGATCGACAGTTTTACAATGTCAGTATAGCAGAGGTGAGGGTGTGACACTAGGCGGAGTGGGCAGCACTATAGGTGCAGAGGAGGTACTAGGAGCACACCAGGATACACCCATGGAGGAGGCATGGGATACCCTAGATTTTGACCTAGGATCGAACGTTCGATGTTGTAAGGCACAGATTGATACAGGTGTCAGTGGAGGAGATGATACTATGGAGGAGGCAAAGGTGGTGGTAGAGGTAGATCCTGGATTGAGGCAGACACTTCAAGATATCATTAGGTGGGTACGTCACCATCTCCAAGATTAGAGAGTGCATAGCTTATCATTAGAGGTACAGTTGCATGAGTGAGATAGGCAGTTGAGAGATAGGGATGTTGAGGCCAGACAGTTGCAAGCTGAGGTGATCCACTAGATGAGTCATGCTTCTTACTATGTATCAACATACTATTCAATTGTGCTTCCTGGATAGAGGTTTACCTCATATTTAGAGTACATGCTAGCATCTGAGGGAGCCAGAGCACCATGTGCAGAGCCACCACCTAATGCACTAGCAGGAGGAGGAGTAGTGCCTGATGTTGAGGATCAGGCAGATAGCTGAGACCACGTGTTCCTCATTTTTGACATTTTGATCTCTTATACTAGATAGATCATTTAAGCTCATTCTTCTTTTTGTATCATGTGCCATTAGTGCACCCCTTGTACTGTATCAAGATTTATATATATGAGATCATTCATATTGGTTTTGACTTCATTGCACTTGTCATTGCAATTTATGATGTATTATCATGTGATGCAATTGTATGAAATGTTTCCCTTTCATTGTTGAATGCCATGAATGTTTACTTTGAATGTATGAATATGTAATGAAAATGCAATGATAGATGGTGGATGAATAATGCAATGGATGATTTTGTGTATGTTTGTAATGGATGCACCACTACTACATTTGGGGCCAAATTTCAACAGACACTTCCGACGGGTAAATTTTTTTTAATGAATTTGTTTTGTTTTTTTTAAATAGGCCCCGATGATGTCAGTATTCTGATGGGTTTTAAATTGACCATCAGAATTCTGATAGTTTCGGGTATACATAAAAAAAAAAAGTGAACCACCAAATATTTTTATTTCGATTGGCATAGAAAAGGAGCGGGAGAAAATGAGGTGGGCACGAGAGAAGGTATGTTATTTCTTCATCTTTCGAGCCTCTGGCATCATATTCGACCACAAATTTCATATGCATTACATTTTATTTGATCATGGATGCTCTTTGAAATGACCATATTCTACTGGTATTGTGCCCTAGCCAGTGCTTTATCTCTATTAGTTGATGTTACTAGTGTCATGCCCTAACCTGTGCTTTAACTCTATTATTTGATGTTATTGGTGCTTGTGCTCAAGGATATCCATTTTTTTGAAATGTTGACTGTGGTTATCAAATGGACAACTCATGAGCTTCTAGCTAGGCACCATTTGTATTGATAGCTTAGGGTATCAAATGTATTGTATCATTGATAGTTGAGACTTTGTTCAAAGGAAATAGGACAAAGAACGATTTTGATTTAGTGCTTTAACTCCATTATTTGATGTTATTGGTGCTTGTGCTCAAGGATATCCATTTTTTTGAAATGTTGACTGTGGTTATCAAATGGACAGCTCGTGAGCTTCTAGCTAGGCACCATTTGTATTGATAGCTTAGGGCATCAAATGTATTGTTATATCATTGATAGCTGAGACTTTGTTAAAAGGAAATAAGACAAAGAATGATTTTGATTTAGTTTCTCTATTTTGATCCCTAAGTGGCTTACAACCCTAGAGAAGTATATGCAAATTGACAGATGCAGTTACAGGATATAGAGCAGCCGATAATTCACAAGAAATCCATGCATCCAATTTGAATAGCAATTAATACAAAGAAATAGGGTCCTCGAATGGCCCAGTCATCTGGATCTTGATTGTCCACTCAACCAGTGACCCTTCAAAACTAGATTATCATGCAATCAGTGAGTGATCCTTCATTCTCCTAGTCTTCCCTGCATCCAAACATATTGGAAATACACAATACAATGATAACAAGCCTTTCACAATCTCCCTTCCCTTAAGGAACACTATCAACATCCAAACCTTGACTGTCCCCTCAACCAATGACCCTTCAAAACTGGGTCATCTTGCAATCAGTGAATGATCCTTCATTCTCTTGGTCTGCCCTCCATCCAAACATATTGGACATACATAATACAATGATAACAATTCTTTCATAATCCCCCTTCCCTCAAGGAACACTATCAACATTTGGACCTTGACTGTCCCCTCAACCAGTGACCCTTCAAAATCAGGTTATCATGTAATCAATGAGTGATCCTTCATTCTCCTAGTCTGCCCTACATCTAAACATATTGGAAATACACAATACAATGATAACAAGTCTTTCACAATCTCCCTTCCCTCAAGGAACACTATCAACATCTGGACCTTGACTGTCCCCTCAGCCAGTGACCCTTCAAAACTAGGTTATCATGCAATCAGTGAGTGATCCTTCATTCTCTTGTTCTACTTTGCATCCAAACATATTAGAAATACACAATACAATGATAAAAAGTATTTTACAATCCCTCTTCCCTCAATGAACACTATCAACATCCGGACCTTGACTGTCCCCTCAACCAGTGACCCTTCAAAACCGGGTTATCATGCAATCAGTGAGTGATCCTTCATTCTCTTGGTCTTCCCTGCATCCAAACATATTGGAAACACACAATACAATGATAATGCATGGAAATCCTTTAATGAATCTCAATCACTAGTAACACATGGACAGTCAAACTAGTAGTCTCCAAAGCATTCAATAAGTGAATATGAATGTTTGAAAACTTTCCTCTCAACATCCCCAACCACTCCTAATCGGTTAGAGGGATATTTCTAGAATCTCCACTATTCCTATCCTTACCAATAATTCTTAAACATACTTTATCTGATATGATAATAACATGCTAAAATGAACCAATGGTATGTTCTCATGTGGTACAAGGAAGATTTGGCTATCAAATTTCCCTTCGTGCAAGCTGAGCATGAGAGAAGGTATGTGATTTCTTCATATTTGATTGGTATCTTTGACAGGCAATGTCTTTCGAGCCTGTAGCATCATATTCAACCACAAATTTCAAATGCATTGCATTGCATTTGATCATGAATGCTCATTGAAATGACCACATTCTACTAGTGTTGTGCCCTACCCCATGCTTTATCTCCATTATTTGATGTTATTGGTGCTTGTGCTCAAGGATATTGATTCACTATTTTGAAATGTTTGGATTCATGTTTGTTGATATTACAATTCATCATATCAGATAAGGTATGTTTAAGAAGTTTTAGTATCTAAACACTCAACTAATCCCTCTAACCGATTAGGAGTGATTGGGGAAGTTAAGAGGAAACTTTTCAAACATTCATATTCACTTATTGAATGCTTTGGAGACTACTAGTTTGACTGTCCATGCGTTAATGTTTAGAAGAGATCAATAAAGTATTTAAACACATTATTACATGTTTGGAGAGGTTTGAGAGGCACTTATCATGACTGTACCCTCACAAACAATGACATAGACTGGTTTTACTAAGTTTCCTTTCTCTATTTTGAGGTTTCCTTTCTCTGTCACAGGGGTACAGTCAGAGGGTTCATCAACAAAATGATCCTTTGAATGGTTACTATAAATATGAATGATTTGATATAGCATATTTCTCATTTTACTTTAAGTTTGGAATAGCTTGTGCAAGGGTGAAAGTACTTTTGATCATTTTGGTCATGACTGTTCCTCTACACAGTTAGGAAATATAATTGTCTAATGATTATATGTAATGTTGAATGGATTAAATGATTTATTCTTGGTAGAAGTGAATGGAAGGAATAGTGTTGGTGTTAGGTTTCATTTATTATTGAATTCAATGGTTTCCAAGATGTGTTGAGGAGTTTTCTCCTTGTTTAATATTAATTGTTCCTACACAATCCACTCATACAATAGTGAAATGCTATGTGATTGAAAATTTCATACAACTGGTCCTTTGGCGTGTATTAAACAGAATAGAATATTCAACGTATTATTATGATTTTATTTCTTTGTTGTAAGCATGCCATTGGTTCAATTTTGTAAAAAAAAATTCGTGTTAATTTATTTTACAAAATAGATTACAAAATACTCTTCAAAATAAAGGCAAAACTTAGCAAATTCAGTCTAACTCGTTGTAGATGAAGGAATAGTCATGCTAATAGTTCCTCTAAGTCTTCCAAAACATTTATTGAACTCCCCTAAAGTCCTATTGGATCCCCAAATTTCTTAATCAAATCAACTTACATTAGGATCATGAGAAACTTCAAAGGATTAAAAACATTACTTGGAACAGTCACTGGTTTTACCAGTCAAAACGTAAGGAACGAAATTTTAAAGTGCTCATAATACATTCAATGATGAAATGAATGCTTGGAGATTGCTTACTATTCCATCCTTGAATTTAGCAACCAAAACAATAAGTAAAGAAGCATTTCAACAATGCATAACACAATAGACTTGCAGATTTAAACTTCTATTTTTATTGAATCTATGTTCCTGTCGTACACTACAGGCTCAAGTCTATCGTATAATGACTTCCAAAGGTTACATATAACTCCATCACAACTTCCCCAACCATGAAGAACATAGGTGAAGAGCTTGATGGTTTCATGTTTTAATCTTTAAGAACTTGATCAAGAACATAGGTTTTAATGAAATATCAATTTGATTTGCAAAGTTTGTGTTCTTTACAAATTTGAAAGGCTCTAATACTTACTAGGGCAGATGTGGATGTGCAACCTTATTCTTTTACTACTAAGTCTCTATTTTTTGGGCATATTGATTATAAGTACTTGATATATATCACAAATGTTGCTAATTAAGGTTGGCGGGATGATTACGCCTATCCTGAAAAAAAAGATTGTCAAATCATTATGCTTTCAAATCAATTACCTATCGACATATCCCTTGCGAGGGAGAGAAGCCAAACACATAAAGAACATGCACATAAACATGACAATTGAAAAACTTAAATGGAATACACCAAGAAGTACCAAATGATGAATGCTCAATTGTTGTAATGGCAAAGCATCAGAACCGTCCATTTCTAGAACTTGAATTTCTAGTCTAAATGATTTTTCTATAGTCGTAATGATTTTTCTACAATTTGATTTTCTATTCTTAATTATTTTTCTATAGTCCTAATGATTTTTATATAGTCTTAATGATTTTTCTTTCATCCTAATATTTGTTTCTCTTGATAAATTAGGCCTTGAATTTGAATTTTTGTTCACTATTTTATTTCAACTTGATATTTCATTCATTTTTCATATACACAAAGACTACACATGCTGATAAAAAAATGAGCTATTTGATTAAGGTTAACTATTCATGATTGTAAATAGTCAATATTTCTGATGGTACTCCTTGGTGTATTCCATTTTAAAATAATCATGTTTCTATGGCTATGATAAATGTCCCTTTGTGTTGAGAAAATTAGAGTTGAAAAAATGGTTGCAAACAAATCATCCTTCTTCCACCAACATTCTAGTCAATGTACAAGTAACAAGTCATTCCATTCAAAAAATACCATGTCTGACAATATCAACCCAAAAAAAAATAAGAAGTATGCAAAATTTTGTGATTGTATCTTCCATTAGAGCCACTTCATATGCACAGGTGATGAACATGCATATTTGCCTAAGCGCTACTGGGAGCTTACCTAGCAACACATGTACTATTGTGAAAATCACCACAAATCTATTTTCTGTTGGGTCTAGCTCCCAGTATTGCTTAGTCAAATATGCATGTTTTTCACCTATGCATATACCTTCTATGATCAACTCTTATATGCACAGGTGATGAAAATTCAAATTGACCTAAGCAGTACTGTGAGCTTTCCTTCCAACACATGTACTATTGTGAAAATCATCACAAGTCCATTTGTTGGAGGAAATCTCACAGTACACATGTTTGGAGGTCTAAAGGAAACAAGAGAATTTGAAGAGTCATGAGTTTTAAGATTGTGGTATATTTTGGCAAATGAAGAGTGGAAAGAAGATATTCCTGAGATCATGGATGGACACAATGTTGCAGACTTTATTGATCTAGATATCTTGCAGAGGCTTGAAGAACTGGAGAGGGAAGAAGGTCTTAGGATGGAAGCTAAGGGTGATGAGGATGATGAGATGGGGGAAGTGGAGTTGAATCTTGATGAAAAGGAAGCTCTGGCTACAATTAGGAAGAAGAAGAAGATGCTTGTCGTTGAACACAAGTTGAAGAAGAGTATTGTAAAGAGCACACCTACCGTACCAAGGAAGTTTGACAAGAACAAGGAATATGGCTTAAACAGAATGGGAAGACATCTTTCTAGCTTGGGCTTGGATCCTTTGAAGTTTGGTCATTGTGGATAAAATATACAAATCTATCTAGTGATGCAAAATTAACTTCTTTAAGCCTTACCCTTGTTGTTTCAAATATATCATTTGGGTACGCATAGAGGGCACAGGAATTGGGGTACACATAGTTCATTTATGGGATTTTTCTTGGGAAGCTAATTGCTCATCTGTCACCTACATTATTATGAAGCTAATTGCAAAAGGATCCAAGCCCAGGCTAGAAAGATGTCTTCCCAAACACATAAAAACATGCACATAAACACGATAGCTAAGAAACATAAATGTAGATTTCACAATAGCTGAGAAACATAATTATAGGCATCATGGTCACAATTTTTTGGAGACAACATAATTGAGTTGTATACCCAAGTGATGGAGAGACACTTTTGCACCTCCAATTCCAAATTGAATACATTTGTGTTGGAGGTCCTTGTATTCATGAGCAACAAATGTAGTCAACTTGGAATCAGAGGTGCAGGAGTTGCTCTCCATCGTCTGGGTATACAACATAATTGAGCTGTATACCCAGATGATGAAAAGCAACTACTACTCCTTTGGTTCCAGAGGAGTAGTGGTTTCTTTGCATCATTTGGCTATACCACTCAATTATGTTCTCTCCAAAAACTTGTGACCATGATGCCTACATAGCAGAGCTCAAGAGACCATCATAGTTGGTCTTCGTTGGTCTCCATCCTTGGTCCAGAGACCATCATAGTTGGTCTCCATTGGTCTCCATCCTTGCCTACTAAAGATAGAAAAGCTCAAGAGACCATCATAGTTGGTCTCCATCCTCGGTCCATATACTCACAAAACATTTTACATTTCGTTAGCTTATCAAATGCGGTGATTTGAAAGAATTTAATGGATGATATTTTCATGTATAACGTACAGTATTTTAGTTTGATGTTGAATGAATTTATCTACTTCATGCACTTGTAGACATCAGACACAACCATAAATAAGCATCCCCTCCCATGGCTTGAGTAATGTAGGCCATGGGAGGAGATTCTTCTTTATCACTGTGTTTGATGTCTACAAATGCATGGAGTCAATAAATTTGTGCAATGTCGACTTAATAATACACGTTATCATGAAAATATTCTATTAAATTCTTTCAAATCCCCTCATTTGATGAGATAACAAAATGTAAAATGTTTTTTTTGGTATATGGACCAAATAAGGAGACCAACTATGATGGTCTCTTAAGCTTTGTTTTCTTTAATATGCTAATCCGTCACTTTTTCAATAATTAGTAAAGCATTTTCGACAGACGCGCTATACGTCCGACGGGTTGGTCCGTCGATAGTATATTATAGACTGTCAGAACACTAACCGGTCACCGTCGGACAGGACACCCCTTCGACAGATATGTGCGATAGGACTGATATACCTCCAACAGAATGTCCTGTCGAAACATACTGCCAATCCATTGGAACGCCAACTGAAAAATATCATAAAAATGATTTTTTGACAAATTGGTCACATAGTAAAATTGTTATTTATGTGCCCAATTCTGATAGGTACTAATGTCAGAATATCTATGGTTGTCACTCCCGTCAGCATTTCCAATGCAAAAATAGCGATGGACACATGTGTCAAAATGCTGACAAATAGGCATTGGAAATCCAACAAATGGCCATCGAAATTTGGCCTCAAATGTACTAATGCACATGTATGTATGAAATGAATATGTGAAATGTTTATGATATGATATGTAAATGTAGCGATACACATGATACATTTTTGCAGGTATATGCAGAATTCAAGTGCTCAGTCATTGTCAAAACAGATGTTTAACCCAGAACAACAACTGCTTGCTAATTCATTTGGAGGGATCATCACATGACGCTCAGTCCTTATGATGTGTTTTTAGTGAAATTTTGGAGAATATTAAATATCATGCTTTAGTCAGATCATGAGAAAGATGCAACCATGCAAAATGCAAGACCTAGGACTTAGTCACTGATCATATGTCAGTTTTTATCATTACTGAATATTTATAGGTAACACCGAATAGTCGATACAATGTCCACTAGTTAGGAAACCATGAACATATGAATATTGACTTTTAGTTTGAAATGTCAGATTTAGATATAAGCATCAAGGCACAAAATCTAGGATGACCTGAATACCATGTCCATTTTAATTTAGCGATTTGTATAAGCATCAAAACTTAAATGTTGTGATGACATGAATATGCCTTGCATACAAACACACCAAGCAATGGTGAGATCATTCACATTCCAGTGTGAATTACCCGTAGTGACCCTTTGTTGTTCACATCCTTGGGTAATGTTGTGTTTCACAATAAAAAGAAGAAATCACTCAAAAAGACAAAGTTAGATCTGACTTCCTTGAAGCATCTAGGTATGAATGGTCAAGGTACACGCAACCATCCAATTCATGATGGAGGCACTTATAGTGGACACCAATTCAATCCAAAATTTCCAAAGTTATTAGATTTTCACTTACAAACAAAAGACAAAGAAAAGATTATGCCCCCAGTCATCACTCTCTAAATCCTATGAAAGGACATCATCGATGAGCTCAAGAGAACATATTATGCAAAAATATTAATGTGAATCAATTAGCATACAAGAATATTAAAACATGTCACAGGGATTATTTTTGTTTGTCGTTTTAGTTTGTTTGTGTTGTTGTTAGGCACAAAATCCTTTCCTAGTAGGGAGACAGACAATTGACTCAAATATAGCTTTGAAGGACTTTGACTAGATATGACTCATCACAGGTATATTGAGGGCTATAGGATAAGACATTGGTTGCCCCCAAGTTTGAAACATTGATAGGATACAAATGCTTTTGTTGTTTGGTGCACAGACTGACTTTATTGAAAATAGGATGGAGAAGCAAACAAGGAGATATGTACAAACTAAATTAGTACTGAAAGCTAGGAGATACCAAGATTGCACTGATAGATGGAGCGTTTTGATACAAGTGGTGCCCATTTTCTGGGTTTTCACCATCTTGGCAGAGATTCTATTTTTGTTACCAAGGTGCATGTTTACCAAGTTTTCACCAAGACACTTTTTTTATTTTTCTTCTTTTTTTGTATTTTTTCATATTTTCAATTTTTTTTTGTATTTTTCCATTTTTGATTTTTTGTTGTGGACCATCAAAGCACCTATTGCTAGGTTTTCACCAGGATGATCTTTTTTTTAGGACTTTTTATAATTTTTATACTTTTTTCAGGACATTTTTGTAGACTAAATGTCTTAGGCATAGAATTTCTTCAGATGGAGAACATTAATTGGTTCTCGGAGCTGTTCTCCTTTAGTCATTAAGAGTTGATAGGCCCCAAAGCCAAAAGCAATAGTGATAACAAAGGGACCCATCCAGTTGGGTTCAAACTTCCCCTTGCATTCTCGATGGGATTGATTTTTAATATTCTCTCTTAAGACTAGATCACCAACCTGAAATTCTCTGTGTCTGACTTTCTTGTTATAGCCTCTAGACATTCATTTCTGATATACTCTGAGATGATCATACGTATCTTGTCTATGCTCATCTAGTAGTTCAAGCTCATGTAACCTAGACACTCTGTAATCATCATTAGTTACCAAACCATGCATTCTGATTCTTAGTGATGGGATTTAAACCTCAATAGGAAGTACCGCTTCAGCCCCATATAATAAAGTGAAAGGAGTAGCCCTAGTGGGCATTCTGATACTTGTTTTGTAGGCCCAAAGAGCTAGATTTATCATCAGGTGCTAGTCTCTGCCTGTCTTGTTAACTATTTGGTGTAGGATTTTCAATAAGTTTTTGTTAGATGCTTCAACTTGTCCATTCCCTTGTGGATAGTAAATGGATGACCAATGTTGAGTGATCTTGAATTTAGAGCATAAGGAATCTAGGTTCTTGTTCTTGAATTGGCCTCCATTGTCTATGATGATGGAGTGTGGTATACCATACCTACAAATGATGTAATTTAGTATGAACATAGAGATTTGTTTGCCAGTG
Source organism: Chamaecyparis obtusa (assembly GCA_027943335.1). Lineage (NCBI taxonomy): Eukaryota > Viridiplantae > Streptophyta > Pinopsida > Cupressales > Cupressaceae > Chamaecyparis > Chamaecyparis obtusa. The sequence goes on from BSBK01004783.1 coordinate 506,280, forward strand.
GCCTATGTCAAAGGAACTGCTTCTACCCATTTCGTGAAATAATCTGTAGCTATTATGTTATGGGTATGACCATTTGATGAATGTCGATAAATAGCCCCTATGAGATCAAATGACCATTGTTGAAAAGACCATTGTGTTGTATAAGGAATCAAATATCTCCCTGGTGCATGAATCAAGTTTCCATGGACCTGACATTTCAGACAATTCTTAGCATATTTTATGGCCTCGTTTTCCATGTCTGGCCAATAGTACCCAACCCTAATGAGTTTCTGAGCTAGTGTCAAACCATTGGAATGTGATCCACAAATACCTTTGTGGACTTCTTCTAATGTGCGTTGTGACTCTTCACATTCTAAACACCTAAGAAGTGTACCATCCAGACTTCATTTGTATAGATCATTACCAATGATGACATACCGTGATACATTTTGGATAAGGTAATGTTGTTCATGATGGTTAAAGGTATCAGGAATGATTTGGTCTCAAAGGTAGGAGTATATGTTTTTGTAACAGGAGGAATCATGACCAACATTGCAGATCATGCAGATTTTTGGACAATTATAGGCGGGCAATGATAGTGCTTCCACCAGGAATTCTAGTGTAGCTCATGTTCAGGTTGTAGTAGTAAAGATGATAGCATTTCCATAGTGTCAATAGACTTTTTCTCCATTCTAAGAATCTATTCAAATGTGATTGTAATGAAGTACTTCTTTAGATCATCTACCACGCGCTTGTATGGAATGAGTTTTTCATCTTTTGTTTGATACACATCATTGACTTGGTGTATGACCAATTATGAGTCTCCATGAATGTGTAATTCTATCACTCTCCATTTGATTGCTATTTTCATACCATTTAGTAAAGCTTCATATTCCGCTATGTTGTTAGTACAAGGGAATTTGATCATGAATGCCTTTGGAATGGAGTAACCTAGTGGTGTTATGAATAGTATACCAACTCTAGATCCATTCTATGTGTAGGATCCATCAAAGAATAAGCACCATGTTCTAGAAGATATGTGCATGATAGAGGAATCTAGGAATTCCATTTGCATTGGTTGGTCATCAAACATTGGTGCTTCAGCTAACTGATTTGTAATGACTTGTCCTTTGATAGCTTTTCTTTCAACATACTCGATGTTGAATTTGCTTAGTAGCATTACCCATTTGGTGAGTCTACCTATCAGGGTAGCTTTTCTCAATAAGTACTTCAATGGATCAATCTTAGCTATTAATTATGTAGTATGAGCTAACATGTAGTGTCTTAGCTTCTGTGATGCAAATATGATAGCTAGACACACTTTCTCTATCATGGAATAGTTTTTCTCATAGGCTACCAATGTTATGCTAATGTAGTAGATAGCTCTTTCCTTCTTAATCTCATCATGTTGTGCTAGTAATGCCCCCAGTGAAGTATCTGTAGCAGAGACATACAATATTAAAGGCTTCCCTGAATAAGAGGCATGAGAATTGGTGGATTTGCCAGATATTGTTTGATATGATTGAAGTTCTTTTCACATTCCTCGTTCCATGCGAAGGTCACACCTTTATGAAATGTCTTTGTGAAAGGTTGTGATATGTCTGCTAGCTAAGATATGAAGTGTCTGATTGATTGTACCCTTCCTTGTAAGATCCTCGTTTGATTGATATTCTTAGGAGGTTGCATCTCCATGATGGCATTGACTTTTTCTTAATCCACTTCAATACCTTTCTTTGAAATAATGTACCCTAGAAGTTTTCCTGAAGTAACACCAAAAGCATATTTCTTAGGATTTAGTCTGAGACTAAATTTATCCATTCTATCTAGTATTGTACCCAAGTCAGCTAGGTGTTCAGATCTTTTCATTGATTTATCCAAAGTGTCATCAACATAATCTTCCATGTTTTTATGCACCATATTGTGAAAGATAGACGTCATAGCTCTCTAATATGTAGCACTAGTGTTCTTAAGGCTAAATAGCATGATGTTCCAGTAGAAAGTACCCCATGCATAAGTAAAAGCTATCTTCTCTTGATCTTCTGGAGCTATATTGATTTGGTTGTATCCAAAGAAACCATCCATTAAAGAGTACATTTCAAAGCCCGCACTCATGTTCACTATCATATTGATATTTGGTAGTGGAAAATTATCCTTAGGGCACACTTTTTTTACATCTCTGAAGTTTGTGCATACTTTGATTGATTTCTCTAGTATTAATATTGGAACAATGTTCGAGATCCATTTTGCATAATCAATGACTCAGATAAATCTGGCTTTTAGTAGTTTCTCTAACTCATCTTTGACAAGGAGTGTCACATCATGATGTATTTTACATAACTTTTTCTTGATTAGTTTAACTCCTGGAGCGATAGAGAGATGATGCATGATGAGGTTAGGATCTAATCCAGGCATATCTAAGTATTTCCATGCAAAGTTGATTTTCTTTCTGTTAAGAATTTTGTGAATGCTTGTTTTTCTTCTTTTGACAGAGATTGTGCTACATGAATCAACTGTGGTTCTTCTATTGTGCCCAAATTGATAGACTGAGTTGGGTCTATCAATACTAGAGCTCTGTCTTGTAAAGGACTTGGAAGGACATAAAATATCTCATCCTTAGGCACCTCAAAGAGGTTTTCACCTTCAGATACATCTTTCATTTTTACTATTTTAGGTTCTGAGACTGCCACATAGTGGTTTTCACCCTCAGAACTCTTTTTCTTTTTGCTTTTATTCTTTTGACTGAGATACTTGATATTTGACTCTATCATGTTAATGCTAGGTTTGTTGATGGAAGTCATCATAGGTTCTACTGCGTTTATGTATCATGCAGGAGCATAGTCTGTTCAGAAAGTATGGATGTCTTTGTTGGAAATTTAGTTGGGAAATGTGATATTGAGAGGGGGCAGTGAATCAGATATCACCTATTAATCCTTTTTTGCATTACTAAAACATTGCATAGCTTTAAACTGAAACTATATCAATGTAATGAAGCAAATACATTAAACAACATTCAAGAAAGTACTCATAACACAATAATTTTGGTTACCCAGAAACCCCTGAAAGGTAAAACTGGGGTGGGGATGACACCCACAAATCTTCACCAATATAAAGTTTGTCTATTAGGGCTACAAATTTGATCACAAAATATGATCTACCCTATGAGGGGTCTACCCTCTTAAGAGATAAAAGACTTATACAGTCTACCTTGCAAAAGGATTTAGAACTTACAACAAAGTAAGCACTTGGTTAAGAGATTACAATAGGTCTATTAAAACCACTCGATTAAGAGATTTACCCTAACACACTTGTTAGAATGTCTTAGTACCTGATCCTTTGGTTTGCACTGTATGCTGATTACAGATCTTCTCCTTACAGTATTGTTTTGATCTCATCTATCAAGTTTATCTCTATTCTGTCCTTCACTGCTCTACTCGGTCACTGAACTCTATCTGAATGCTTCACTAATCTAAATGTACTCTCTACTCATTCCTTCATTCCCTTTGCATTCTCTCACACACACACACTAACTTGTTTTAGGGTTTAAATCTTATCCTTATATAGGAAACTAAACTTCTTCAAGATTTAAGATCTATGATCTAGATTTACTCTTTTTGCCACTTAAGCTTTACTAATTTTGATTGGCTCCAAGTGTTGCATTGGGATCAATGAATATAAAATAGGAGTGTAATTACCTCCATAATTTCCTCAACAAACAAAATTCAAAATATGAATATCGGCCAAAATGTTTTACCTCGATGACTGTACCATAACAAATTCATATGTCAATTCTGGCTAACTCAACAATTGATGTCCTTGGTACTCAGCATTCACTGATATCACTATTTCTCAGTATTCATTACTTACATAGCTTGACAAAAACTTAACTTGGCTAATACAAAAATACATAGTGACCATAGGTTTACTCGGCAGTACTACTGCTTGGTAAATATACATTACATGACTCAGCCTATTCATGATGACTCAATCGCAGTGATGACTGACCATCATTGCCTAGATAATGACTAAGTGTAAGTCACTAATAGTCAACAAAACTATAGAGATCTACAATCTCCCCCTTTGACATTAGTGGCAAAAACACTTTGTCATGACATTACAATTGTATTTACAAAAGTACTTAGTGTTAGAAGAATACTCCCCCTAAGATATATATATATATATATATATATATATATATATATATATATATATATATATATATATATATATATATATATATATATATATATATATATATATATATATATATATATATATATATATATATATATATATATATATATATATATATATATATATATCCTTCCTTTGTTCCTGAATATGTCATGTCATTTAATTTCCCCCTTGCAGTTTCCCATCCTGATGTAGCAACTTTCAAAACTTCTGACTGCACTTCTAGCTCAGCAGCTAGATGGACTAGGCTTTCGGTTGTAGACAGATTTGGATCTTTCTATGTTAAGTCCTTAGCCTTTGCTACCTCTCTTTGAATGGCCTCCAAGTGAGGTGTCGACATTGTTTGCATAGAGAGTAGATGAGCCCTTATCTTACCATCATTAGCCATCAGCTCGACTATTCTTCTTTGTGTATGCATAAGCTTGGCATAATGTTTTGAACTAGAATTTCCATCCAAGCTCAAGGATTAACTAGTAGACTTGATTTCTTGATGTAGTTTGTCTACTAGCCCCTGGTTATCCTTTGTGAATTCTTCTACATTGCATAGTTTGGTAAGAAAAGATTGTGCATTTACTACCACTTCTTTTGAATCAGTTATCAGAGTAGAAAGGTCTACCTATTTTACTACAATCTTGGCAGATACCTTGGTCATTACCTTTGTTTCAAACTTCTTTTCTAACCACTGCAATAGCTTGTCACTTGCATCACTTCCTTCATTGGTCACTTTCTTGACTATATGGACAAGTTTTTCCAGTATGGGAGTAGAATTATTTACATCAGACATTTCAAAAGCATCAATAAATATTTCTTTTATGTCCTGCAAGACTTGCTTTTGTTGATGTTCTCTTCTTAATTCTTCTTGTCTGCTTTTCTTCTTCAATAGGTCTTGCAATATTTGCATCTGCTCATATGATAAGTTATTAGAATCCCATTTTGGAATAACAATAACTTTGTCAATAGTTTCCTCTGGTGTAGAAAATTTCATCTTCTTTTTAAGTGCCTTCTTTGGTGTGCTCCCACTCTGCATCAGTACAAGAGCTTGTATTGCCTCTTGCTCCTTCAACTCTTGAATATCCATAGCTTTGTCCTTCTCTTCTTTTCCCTTATCCTCCACATGAAGACTTACATTCGCTAATTCAGACTGATCTCCTTTATCCTTTTGTGACTCCTTGACAGATGTAGACTGATGTGCTATTGCCGACCAGTCATGTTCCTTGATAGTGCTCATATCGGCTAGCATGTCAATTGTAACAACTTTAGGTTTGGCGGGGGTAGTGTTGACAGTTGGTGTATCATCAATTTTTGGGTAATCTATTACTTGTAAGAGCATAGTATTACTGCCTGGAAAAGATGCGTCTTTTTCTTCCTCGACTTGTATGTCCTCCTCAGTCAATACCTGAGTTTTTACCGGGGTATCCTTTGTGATGTCAACAATACTTACTCTGGATACCTTTTGACATATCTCTTCCTTGGGATCTTCTATCTCCTGAGTAGGTGGCTCAATTGCATCTTGTGCATTGTCTAGCTCAACACCCTTAGATGTGCTTGCATCTTGCTGTGCATCCTTATCAATTAGCAATCCATAAATTATCTTCCAAGTCTTGAGACTTTCCTGTAGAACATCCTCAACCTTGTGTTGAAGGATAGAGTAAGCTCTTTGTTTGGGAATGAATCTCTTCTTGTATTGTTCCACAAGTTCCTAAATACTGGTCGGGGATAGATTAGGTATAACTTGAGCTAGTGTGCTCTTCCTTATCTTCTTTTCGGTCATGAGAGAAAACTCCCATTTCTATGCAACTCTATTGCTTAACTCTTTAGGGACTAGTTTCCCCAACTGTATAGGTAACATCTTGAAAGTGCAGGGCATCTCAAGAATACCTTCTTCTACCTTTTCTTTATCCCCTATACTCAAGCTCCCAAACCTTAATTACTTCAAACCTTCAAGTTCAGCAGAGTTCTTGATAGTGTGGCATATTTCATCCACATTTGGTTTTATAATCTGTAATGCAACCTTCTTCTTTATTTCTTCATCACTTTTTGTCTCCTCATCATCTTTCTCTAAAATAATTTTCCAACTAGGCCTTTTGCTTATCTTCCTTGGCACTGCCTTAGGCCGAACAACTTTTCTTTTCCCTAAAGAAGGGGTTTGCTTTTGTATCTCAATAGTAGAAGAGACTACCCTTGTTCTCGGCCTAAGCACAAGTGATGATGTAACCTTAGGTTTTTGAATCTTTTTACTTATGGGCTCGACAAGTACAGTGTTCTTGCCTTTCTTCTTTTCTAATTCTACCTCTTCTACTTCATCACTTTCACTTAAATCATTTGCTTCATCTTTTCCCAGTCCTTGTGTTAATTCAAGAGGTGCATCCTCCTCTGTTTCTCCCATCATTTTAACTAGATTCTTCACAAGTTTCTTTCTTTTTCTCTCTATAGTTGCAGCCTTCAATCCCATGGTTAATTATTTTGGATTGAGCCTCTAGAAAAGTTCCAAAATAAGGAGCCTTTTTATCAATTTCTTCAGCTAACAGGGTTGTTATAGTAGCCATGGTTTCATCAATGATTACCTCATAAGGTAATGGCATCAGACATGAAACCCTTGGTAAAACTACTTGTGCATAAGTGAAATATGTGTCGACTAAGAAATAGATGTCCTGGCTATACTTTTCAACTAGAGACACAAGAATCCTACTCCTCTTCCTCATTTTATTTTTGAACTCAATGAAATAATTCTCCATTACTCCTTCAAAACTTCCTCCTATCTGCCTTATGAACTCATTAACTTGGACTGTGACTAGTTTCTTATTATCCCATATTACTCCTCCAACAGTGGGAAAACACTTCTGAATATAAAAGAATAGACAAACAAGTAGGGAACTGAACTTACACATGGAATTCTTAGCCTTCCAGATTGAATTTAGGTTCTCAGCAAGATGAGTCAGCTGGAGCTTGGTGAGATCGTAAGTGTGTCCCTTCTTGATAATTTTCCATGCCTGGTCCACTGCCATACATGGGACGCTATCCAACCGACTAGATTGGTAGAATTTGTGTGAAATAACCCTTACTGCAAAGTCAATCTCTAGATCAGTGATGGTGGAAATAGTCATTCTGCGCTTGTTCCAAACTGTCTATGTATTCGCTTGAATTTCCTCCTTGCTTGAACATTTCATTATTCTCTTACCAGAAATTGCAGGGTATCCAGTTACCCGGTGAATCATATCCTTTGTTATCTTAATTGGTCCATCTTCCAAGCATAATTGCATGTTGTGCACTCTTCTCAATATGATTTTGATCCACTCCACTTTGAAATTCTATAGAAAATCTAGGGCATGAACTAACCCTTTTTCGGCAATTGTCTTGTGTTCCCACTTCAACACTCCATTGTTGCACAATTTTTCATATGCCTCCCTAATCTTGTAATCTCCAATTTCTTCAATTTTACACATTTAACATGACCTAATATCATTCATTATCAACACATTTTCTAGAATTGAAGACAAAGCATCGTTAATATCTCCCTTGATCGCGCTCTCCGGAATGGCCTGAAACTTTTGAGGGTTACATACTTCATTCCTTACTAACTATGCGTTGAAAACCTCCATCCCTTGTTTCTTCATTGCAGCAGATGAGGATGATGCCATTGATTTTAACTTTTAAAAAAAATTCTTGAAAAGATTTTCCTCGGTAGGGTACCTTTGTGAAAGTAAACTGTAGATGATTGGTTGATGACACACTGAAGATATTTGAAGTCACCCTTAAACAAGTTACATGCTCTTTGAATTGTTCAAATAAATCTCAATTCACTGGTGAAATGAAATGAATGGTAACATTCCACTTTATAGACTTCAAATGGTCAAATTAGGGCTTCGTAAATGTTTCGTACATATTCTAGGTGGAATACAACTGTCTCAACATTCTTATGTTAAGATCAGTTAACACAAGCTCGGTCGATATAACCGTTCAGACACAACTTGATGTACATCACATCTCAACTACCACAAGTGCTTGACATACATTGATAACTCAGTCAAAACACTGACACTCAACATCAAAAATGAATTGTGTCACATGGTTCAAATATGTCCTAATGCATCTTTAATTATGCAGATATGGACTTTTACTCAACTTTATGTTAGGAACTGATGTAAGATAAAACATTGCAAAAATCAACTCCAAACCTACCTTATTTTCTTAGTTAGAAGAAGTGTGATCACCTGATCCATCAGATTGGGTGACCGCAGATGCACTTGCTTCACTTGTGCTTTCTTCTTCTTTCTTCTTCCATGTTCCGTTCATCTGATTTCTCAATTTCTCTCTTAAATCTTCATTATTGCTTTGTTCATTGCTCGGTATGGATGATCCATAGTCTTTCTTTAGGTGACCTATCTTGTTACACTTATAGCACACCATACTTCCGTTCATCCAACTTTTAGATTTTCCTTTGAAATGAGTCTTCATACAATTTTCTCCAATGTGTCCATAGTTTCCACAGTAATGACAACTGTACCAAGAGTTATAATCCCAATTGTATGAGTTATTCTTCACAAGTGACTTAGTCTATTCATTTCATGACCATTTAGGTTTAGATCTGCATTCAAAAGCTCTATGTCCATACTTTTGATAGTTGAAACAATGTCCTTGAAATTTTGGTGAAATAGGTGGATTACTGACCTTAGACCTGCATTCTTGTGCCCGATGTCCATGTTTCTTATAGTTAAATCAATGTCCATTAAATTTAGGTTTAAGATTAGACTTACCATGTTTGCTTCTGCATATGTTGGTTGTATGTCCTGGCTTTCCACAGTGATGGCATGTGGGCCTGTTGTTCTTTGGTTTTGCATTCTTTTGCTCTCCACTCTTTGATGATTATCCTTCTTCAGTGGATGAGGAATGATCATTTAGTCCAAGTCTAGATCTATCACCAGATCTTCTAGGTGACCTTAATAGCTCTTCAAAGTATTTTGCAACTTCATTTGGTTTGTTCATCCTTTCATTGATTTCCTTTTCATATCTCAGTTCATTTCTTAGTTGATCATTTTTAGATCTCAGATTATTGATTTCCATATCTTTCCTGCCCAACTCTTGATTAACCTGCAACAGTTGATTTACCGTGTCTAGTTGATTGTTGGTCAACCTTTCCATGTCACTTGTCATTTCATCAAGTCCCATTGATATTTGTCTTTGTCTTCTTCAGTTATTGTCTTGTCTTCTTCAACTTTCTTTTTCTGTTCGACTAGTTCACAGAGTCTGACAAATTGAATTTCTTGTTCTCTCTTTAGATTTTTTATGTCATCACTTAGTATGGTATTTTTCTCCAATAGCTCTTTTATGGCTTTGTCACTTTCTGCAGAGTTTCCATTATCAAATAGTCTGGTAGTATTTTCTTCTTGATATTGTGAATCATTTTGCTGAACAGTAATTTCTCTTCTCCTACTTAAGGATTTCTTCAGTTCACCTCTGGCTGCTTCCAATTGTTGTAATCCCAGTTGTACATCAATCTTTTGATTCTCTATAACCTTTCCCAGCTTATAAACTTTCATCTCAAGATATTTATCTTCAAGTGGTTATAATTCCTATAGGAAACCCTAGAGCTCTGATACCAATTGTGGGAAATTTAGTTGGGAAATGTGATACTAAGAGGGGGGGTGAATCAGATATCACCTATTAATCCTTTTTTTCATTAAAAAAACTTTGCATAACTTTAAACTACAACTATATCAATGTAATGAAGCAAATACATTAAACAACATTCAAGAAAGTACTCATAACACAAAAATTTTGGTTACCCAGAAACCATTGAAAGGTAAAACTAGGGTGGGGATGACACCCACAAATCTTCACTACTACAGCATAAAGTTTTCCTATTAGGGCTACAAATTTGATCATAAAATATGATCTACCCTGTGAGGGGTCTACCTTGTTAAGAGCTAAAAGACTTATACAGTCTACCTTGCAAAAGGATTTATAACTTACAACAAAGTAAGCACTCGGTTAAGAGATTGCAATAGGTCTGTTAAAACCACTTAGTTAAGAGATTTACCCTGGCACACTTGTTAGAATGTCTTAGTACCTGATCCTTCAGTTTGCATTGTATGCTGATTACAGATCTTATCCTTACAGTATTGTTTTGATCTCATCTATCAAGTTTATCTATGTTCTATCCTTCACTACTCTACTTGGTCACTGAACTCTATCTGAATGCTTCACTGGTCTAAATGTACTCTCTGCTCATTCCTTCATTCCCTTCGCATTCTCTCACACACACACTAACTCATTTTAGGGTTTAGATCTTATCCTTATATAGGAAACTAAACTTCTTCAAGATTTAAGATCTACGATCCAGATTTACTCTTTTTGCAGCTTAAACTTTACTAATTCTGATTGGCTCCAAGTGTTGCATTGGGATCAATGAATATAAAATAGGAGCATAATTACCTCTGTAATTTCCTCAACAAACAAAATTCAAAATATGAATGTCGGCCAAAACATTTTACCTCGATGACTGTGCCATAACAAACTCATATGTCGATTCTGGCTAACTCGATAATTGATGTCCCTACTACTTGGCATTCATTGATATCATTGTTGCTCAGTATTCATTACTTACATAGCTCGGCAAAAACTTAACTTGGCTAATACAGAAATACATAGCGACCATAGGTTTACTTGGTAGTACTACAGCTCGGTAAATATACATTACATGACTCAGCCTATTCATGATGACTCGGTCACAGTGATGACCGACCATCATTGCCTAGATAATGACTAAGTGTAAGTCACTAATAGTCAACAAAACTAAAGATATCTATAGTCTAGGCCTGGATCATTGGATGTTTGGTCAATAAACTTAGGATGTTGCATAGTAAGCATGGGGAAGGATTGGGTAATGGTGTTTATGCATACAATATTGTCATCATTGGCTCTGATTCGACTCTCAAATTCAAGGATGATATTACTACTTAGAATGTTCAATTCATTAAGTGCCTCAATGTCATTGTTGGATCCTATGTTAGTGATAAGTGAATCAGACTCATAAGGTCTATCATTTCATTCTAGACTCATTTCAGATGTAGGTGCGTATCGCTGAATGACATCTATGCATTTTTTTGTTATAAGGTCATCTTCTTGGAACAATTGCCCATTCACAGTCATTTTATTCTTCATCTGGATCCTTGGGAAAATCAAGAATATGTGTGAAATTAGGATGAATTCCCCAAGAAGGATTACCTTTAGAGTTTGAGTGGAATTCATATTCATGGGAGTCTATCTCAAAACCACTGTTGTGTCCCAAATGTTCAGCTATTGTGATGGGTTCACCTTTTTCTTCTTGTTTGTTTTGAGGATCAGTCGGTTCTTGTGTTGCGACCATCTCTTGTTCAGTAGTAGGTTCTTGTGTGTCTACTACATTGATTCTTTTAAGTTCCTTTTCATTTTCAAGAAGATATAAGATATGTTGAGGTATACGTTCATAGGGAAAAACATCAGTTGTGTCTGAATCTTCACTGTCTGAGTGTTGTGTTTCTTCCTGTTGCTGAATATCTATTTTTGGTTCTATTTGTTCTAAGACATATGTAGAGATTCCTACAAGATAAAAAGGTTTCTTGTGATAACCTATGCCTATAGTATCCTTGGTTGTTCTCCCACAGTGTTCAATGGGACTAATGATGCCTTTGCCTCTTATTCCTAGAGGTCCTTTTCCTGTGTATCCCATTTTAGACATTAGCTTGTGACCTGGACCATATGATTTTGTAGGAATCTTAGGTATTTTAGAGTCACATTTTTTAACTGTCTATGATTGAGACTCATCTTTGTATAGTTAGGCTAATATAGCCTCTTCCTCGTCTGATTCTTGTTTGGAAACTTGTTCTGTGATGAAACTCCCATTGAATATAACTTGAGGTTCTTTGGTTGTAGGTCATATTTTCTCTAGAGATTGCCTATAAGACTTAGGTGAAAGGGGAGAGATGTGAGAGATAGGACTAGTTCCATTATGTATTCTCCCATGCCTCTGTCTTTGATCTTGACTCCTTTTGATAGGTCTTCCATTTTAGATGTAGATGCTATGTCTATTTGTTTGGTAGAAGACTCTCTATTATGTGGAACAAGTTTATCTGCACTTTCTTTCAAAGCATTGCAAGATGTTGATGTGTTTGCAGGTATAGTAACCTCTACTCCCTCATTAGGAAATTTGAGACATTGGTGGTACGTTGATGGAATATCTTGCATCTCGTGAATCCAAGGCCTTCCTAGAAGAATGTTATAGGCCAAGGGGAGATCTAGTACTTGACAAGTGATATCTCTGATGACAGGTCCTATTATGATAGGCAACACAATGACTCCTTTGGAATTCCTTTCTTATTCATCATATGCCTTTATGGTTATCTTCTTTTTAGGATCAATAGCATCTTCTGATAATCTCAATTGTGTAACCAATTTGTAGGAGCATATATTTATACCAGTGCCTCCATATATCAACACACATTTGACATGATGATTTTGGATTAAGACTTCAATATGCAAGGGCTAGTTATGAGGGTGACTTGGTGAGTTGTCATATTCTTCTAAAAAGGATATGTACCGAGGGGACATCAAGTGACCCACCATTGTTTCGAATCTATTAATATCAAGATCCTCAGGAACATTAGAGCCAATTAGAGCTTTGTCCAGAATTGCACGATGAGTAGGAGAGATTCATAACAACTCAAATATAGAGATTTTGGCATTAGTGTGTTGTAGTTGCTGGATGATGTTGTATGATGCTGCTTTGGACTCTTTAGAATTGGAAGATTTGGAAGTAGTCCTTTGTTTAGATGTAGATGCAAGACTAAATGGTACCTTCGGGGCATTTGATGAACCTGAGTTTTGTCTTTGGAGAGCTACCTAAGCTTGAGATCGAGTAACCACATTAGCAGTCTTGTTATCATTGTCTTTTTTAACAATGGTGATGACATTGCAATGTTTAGGCAAGCATCATTCTACCATATTGATGACATCATTGTTACCAGAGTAAGTGATGAGACCAATTAATGTCTCAATTTTTCTAATATTTTGTTGACACTCTCTATTCTCTGATAGACATTTCTAAAACATTTATGACTTATACCTATGTGAACTTATGCTAAGTACAACTAAAGCCACAGAGCCTATGGGTAGCTTGAATGACATGTTTTGCTTACTATTATAAATATAATGCAATACTTCATATAGTTATTTCAAGTTGTGTTCTAACATTTGCGTAGGGGTTGAAATGTTGACTTGCATATGTATATCGAATGTTACTAACCTTTCAGGTAAACAAGGAGCAGTTCAAAGAGTGGTGCAACCACATTAAAGGATTGTTAGAAGACCAGTCATGGTGAAAGAATTCAACATGGTTCCAGAGGATATGCCGCACCTAGAAAGGAGTTGTTGTTCCAGAGAATATAGGAAATAAGTCTTGCTATATTTCCTCATAATTGTTATTCTGTTATTTTCAATAATTGTAAAACGTCATGGTTGTTTTATCACCTCCTTATTTGGTGAGATTTAATCAGAATTTAATGTTATGTTTTCAATAAGCGTCAGCCCTCTTTATAAAGGGATTTGATCAACTTAGTTAGGTAATGAGAAAATATAGAATGGTGTGTTCAATATAGTAGAAGTTGTTCTTCTCAGTTCTTCATGAGTTATTCAATTTCTATGTAACCAGTTAAGAAGAATTAATGGAAGAGTGATTTTGGATTATTTCCTATGTTATTAGTTAGCAGAAGCCAACCAAGGGGGCCCACTTGGGAGGTGGATTAGATTAAGATAGATTAGATTTTCTTCCTACATTTTCCCTACTTTCAAGTAGAGTTACTGTTTTACTCCTGCAACATTACTACTATGGATGTTCCTGCAGCACTTGCAGAAGATAGACATAGTGAATGTTTTGAGTTGTTAGACATGCTTAGATTCATTTTACAAGCTTTCTGTCACATTTCCATTAAGCAGTTGAGTGTGTTTACTATCCTGTAATAATAGCATAGATTCCTTTCATGCATTTTATCTTCCTGCAACATAGGTGTTATGACTCCTAAAGGAACTTAGTGCACAAACTGTGTTGTCCCATTTCAAGTCTACATCCCTGGGTTGACAATCTAAATGCATTTTATGATGGGAATAGGCAATCCTTAGCATAGATATATTACCCCTAAGAGAGACAATGGCATGATTATCTTTACCTATTGTGAGATGTTCATTTTTGGTGCCATTGTCGGGGATGGTGTCAAACTAGGAACCTTAATTAGTCCTTTATTTTTAGATTAGTTTCTTATTTTTTAGTAAAAAAAGAGTTGTTGTGATCTTGCTTCACAAGTCATCAACTTACTTGCATGCATTGCAAAAGGCAAGATGTTCATGGTAGATTTATTCCAAAAGAACCTAGTAAACTAAAAGAAGAATTTGAAGAACTTGAGTTACCATTTCTCGACACAAGTCCTGAGTTTGTTTCATCATCTTCAATAGAAGAAGAAACTCATGAAATATTTGACCTTCATCCTTTTGCAGAAATATTAGCTAGTTTCCATAATAATCCTACTCCAGGACCACCTACTGTCCAAAACCCTCCAATCAACAATAATTTCTGGCCATAGTTTCAATATCCAACACCTCTAGTAATGGCAACTCCTACATTCCCATTTCCTATTCCAAGTCTTATCAACAACCCTAATCTCAAGAACATACCTGCTTCAGCATTACCAAAGTTCTATGGCCTTATCATAGAGGATCCTGACACCTTTTTGTTTGAGTTTGACATATTGTGTCAAAGTTTTGACTACAATACTGATAGTCATAAACTTAAGTTCTTTCTAGCAACACTAAAGGAGTCAGCTCTCAGATGGTTCATGGGCTTAGGAGAAAATGCGTAGCAAATTGGGATGGGATGAGAGATTTATTTCTAAGGAAGTATAAGGAATACTGCAAGGGAAGTGATTCAAAAGGAGATGACATCTTCTATATGTCACAAAGGGAAGATGAGACATTAGAGGACTACATATCACACTTCTTATTTAATTTACAAAAAAACCCGCAACATGCATTGCAAGTTGATTCACAGAAGCTGATTTTTCTAAGAGGAGTGAATGAAAATTGTCTTGAAGCCTTGGACCTCATGGCTAGAGGAGATATATCTCAGTCTTCTTGGGATGAACTTCAAAAGATTTTTATGAACTATTCTAGAGCAGAAGTCAAGAAAGAAAGGGGATTTCTCTCAACAATGGCTAAAGGAAGTGGCTCTAGTATTTCAAAGATGGAGATTTCAAACCTGTTGTGAGACTTCAAGCAAGACATCATAAATGATGTTGCCACACACCTGGACATGATGACTACCAAAAAGAAGCATGCAGACATGGAGGCACAACTAGCTGAATACTCTCCTCATTGCTGCAAACAAAAGAAGGATTGTCAGTGCAAATTGGTCTCAAACCTAGAGAATCAACATCTTCCAACTGAATACTTAAAGATAGAAGGAGAGGATGAGCAAGTATTGTTTGTTGCTCAACATTGGCCATGGGCCATGAGACAAGGTATGTGTCAAGACCGATTACAAATTTCAAATCCTTATAATAGTCAATGGCAAAACCACAATGTCCAAATTCCTCGAAAGTATAATCAACCCACTTGGAATAATGCTTGGCCAAATAATCAACAGAATCAATGGTATCCTCCACAACAATCCCAATGGCCACAATTTCAAAACCAATGGCAACAACCACAAGGGAATTGACAGCCCACTATTAGTGGAGAGGACCTCAGTAATGGCTTAATCCAAATCCTAGATATCCACCCTTACCACCTCCAACAAATATACCTACAATAATGCCACCACCTACAAATACAGGTCCTCAAAAGAAAACACAATTAGCTACTCAACCAAAACTGAATCCCAAAAGTCAACAACCATAGTAGCAAATGTATGCTACCGATTCTCAGCAGTACCCTGCCTATGCACTTAACATAGCTGATATACATTTAAGATCAGGTACTACCTTGCCTGCACCTGAACCACCTCTTATCACTGAAGTGCCAGATCTTCTTGTAGCATCAGTACCAATTCCAAAGAATGCCTTGCCAAATACTGTTGCCTCAGAGAATGTTTCCAACTCAACTAATGCTCATACATCAGTTAAACCACCTTTTCCTAAGAGGCTCAGCATGGACAAGCCCATACCAAAAGAAGACCAACCATTTGATATCATTGACCAGCTAAAGAACATGCATGTCCATATTCCCCTATTTCAAGCAATAAAGGATGTTCCAGTTTATGGAAAAACAATAAAAGAAACTTGTCTTAAAAAGCTTGGAAGAAAGAAAAAGGATCCTACAATAGTTCATGTTATAGGACAATTGGTTGATATTATGTTAGGAAAACTGGTGATACCAAAATATTCAGATCCAGGGAGTCCAGTTGTGAACATCATCATTAATGATTAGTCTGTCAAAAATGCATTAGTAGACTTAGGTGCTGCCATTAATGTAATGAGTAAGGATACTATGAATAAACTAAGCATTGAAGGGTTGAGAGCTACTCCAACAATATTACAACTAGCAAATAGTTCTACTGTCACCCCTAATGGAATGATAAAAGAAATAATAGTTGCCTTAGATTCTTGGTAGTACCCTATTGATTTCAAGATTCTATCACCAAAGGTCAATCTTGTTGGTTACCCTGTTATCCTAGGACGTCCATGGTTGGCAATAGATGATGCAAAAATAAGTTATAGATCAGGGAACCTGACAAAAGTAGATGGGAAAGCCACTAGGAAACTAGCATTATATCCTCCAGCTCAATCGTAGCTAGATTTAAGTACACCTATATGGCCAGATTTAGGAGATGGAGAAGAAGAACTAAATTCTATGGTTTAGCTCATGATGTTACATAGGCAATCTTTTCTAAAGCTGCAAGAGGAAGATGAAGTCATTTAGAGCATTTTTAATAGTGAATGTGTTGTAATCAAAGATGTATCTGAAAGCTCTATATTGGAGCTAACTACATATGAATAAAATTTTGAGAATTGTGCATTACCTTCAAAACCTAATATTATCCACCAATTTCTATCTAGTGAAGTAAACACAAGTCCTATCCCTGAAGTGTCCATGCTTGACCTTACAACTACTATTGAGCTTTCTAAGGGTCATAATCTCCATGTGAATAATAAGCCGCCTTCATAACAAATGGAGCAACTAACCAAACTGTTGCAAACACATGAGAAAGCCTTTGCATGGGACTATGGGGACATGAAGGGATTAAGCCCTACACTATGTACTTGTAGGATTTATATAAATGAAGGAAGTCTATGACTTTTTTTTAACCTTAAAGGGGGATTAATCCAGCATTAAGAGAGATAGTCAAAATTGAATTACAAAAGTTATTAGATGTTATCTTTATATATCCTATATCTGATAGTAAATGGGTATCACCTTTGGTTATAGTACCCAAGAAGGGGGGTAAATGGATAATCTGCATGGATTATAGGGAGTTAAAAAAGGCTACCAAGAAAGATCACTTTCCATTACCATTCATTGACCAAGTACTTGATACTTTAGCTGGTAAGAAGTATTTTTCCTTTCTTGATGGATATAGTGGATACAATCAGATAACTATTGCTCTAGAAGACCAGGAGAAGACTACATTCACATGTCCATGGGGGACATTTTCATATTTTGTATTGCCATTTGGGCTATGTAATGCTCCAACAATGTTTCAAAGAGTTGTAATTAGTATTTTTGCTAACATATCACATGATTGTATGGAGATATGTATGGATGACTTTATAGCATTCAGAGTGACATTTGAAGAGGCTTTGAAAAATCTTGAAAAGGTGCTAATCCGATGTAAGGAACATAATTTATCCCTTAATAGTGAGAAATGCTTTATGATGATGCAGGAAGGAGTAGTACTTGGGCATTTTATTTCAGCAGCAGGAATACAAGTAGACCCAGCCAAGATTGAGGTAATTCTCACGTTACCCACACCTACTAAACCAAAGGATGTAAGATCTTTTTTAGGACATGTTGGCTACTATAGGCGCTTCATTCATAATTTCAGTCAAATAGCTAGTCCTTTGTATACATTGCTTACCAAAGAGGCTGAATTTCTATGGACACCAGCTTGTAATGAGTCCTTCCTGCAGCTAAAGAAACTTCTAACCACTGCACTAGTCCTCAAAGGACCATATTGGTCTATCCCATTTCATATCCATACAGATACATCAGATTATGCCATAGGTGTTGTGCTAGGACAAAAGCCTACCAACCTTAAGAATGCAATTTACTATATCAGTAAAACCCTCCATGGCCCTGAATTGAACTACATAGTTACTGAAAAGGAACTCCTAGCTATAGTTTATGCATTGAACAAATTCTGACACTATGTCATAGGCTATCCCATTTTTGTTCACAGTGATCACTCAACAATAAAATATCTGATGAACAAACCTGCTATAATAGGCAGATTGGCAAGATGACTCTTACTATTGCAGGAATTTGATATAACAATTGTTAATAAGCTAGGGAAGGCCAATGTAGTTGTTGACTACTTGTCTAGACTACAAAATGTTGATGAAGACACTACTCAAGTTGAAGATACATTTCTAGATGAACACTTGTTCCACATAGCAATAAAAAAAACCCATGGTATGCAGACATAGCCGATTATGTTGCAGCAAATAAGATGCCCCCACATTTTTCTCAGAAGGACAAGAAAAATCTTGCAGAGAAAAGCTTTCAATTTTCACAGATATATAACAATCTATTTTACACTGGTCCATATTAGATCATGAGGAGATGTGTAAGAGAAGATGAAATATATGACATACTCCATGCTTGTCATGATGAGCCATGTGGAGGTCACTTTGCAGCAAAGAGAACAGCCCTGAAAATATTAACAACAAGATATTATTGGCCAACATTACACAAAGATGTAGCCAGTTATACAAAAAAATGTGATAAATGCCAAAGGATGGGTCGTCCAACAAAATCAGATGAAATGCCACTTAATCCACAAGTGGTAATGACACCCTTTGATAAATGGGGTATGGACTTCATAGGACCAATTGATCCTCCATCAAATGGAAAATCTTATATCCTAGTATGCACAGATTATCTAACAAAATGGGTGGAAGTGAAAGCAATGCAGAATGCCAGAGATGAAAAAGTAGCTAAATTCTTGTATGAAGACATTTTTACACATTATGGAGTCCCAAGAGAATTAGTCACAGACCATGGAGCATAGTTCACTTCAAATCTGATCACTGAGCTAATGAAGGAGTATAGCATAAGACATATGAAGTCTAGTCCTTATCATCCGTAAGTGAATGGACATGTAGAGGTGACAAATAGAGAAATAGAGGAAATATTAACAAAGAAAATGCAATTGCATCAAAGAGATTGGAGCAGCCAGTTAACTGAAGCAGTCTGGGCTTATCATACAACATGGAAGACCACAATAGGACTCATGCCATTTTAATTGGTGTATGGAAAGGTGGCAATGTTGCCCATAGAATTTGAACACAAAACATTGCACACAGCTCTAGAGTTGAACGTCGATCTTCCTGTAGCACAAACATAGTGCCTTCTCCACCTCAACTCACTGTATGAAATGCAAAAGTCAACATTGGAAAGGATAGAGCTAATCTAGAACCAAAGGAAGAAGTGGCACAAACTCACATATCAAGAATAAACACTTTCAAGTAGGTGACTGGGCTCTATTATATGATTCTCGATTTAAGGAACTCCCAGGAAAGCTGTAGACTAGATGGCTGGGGCCATATGAAATTCAATATGTCTTTGATAATGGGGCAGTCCAACTGAACACACTTGATCTAGTCCAATTTAAGCTGATAGTCAATGGACATTGCCTACGCTTGTATCACAAGCCTCAAACAAAGGAAGAATTCTTGAAGTAGTTCAACACACAAATTTTAACAATCGCTCAGGTAACAGTTCCTGCAAAAGAAGGTGAAAGCCTTCTTGCTACAGCCTCACCATAACATTCCTTCGAAAACTCCCATAATAAAACTTCATTTCATATGAGGTATACTTCTTCATTCAATTTTCTCTCTTATTCTTACCAACTCATCTCATTCCTCTGTCTACCACCCACTCAAACTCCACGTCACCCACAATTTCTATTTTTAATGCTTTCAATAAAACACCATGTCAACACTTTCATGTGGCCATCAGACTTAACACTCTCATCAGCTTGCATTCATGTGTATGGTAACAAATTGTCAGGTAGAACTTTTTAACTCGTTTCTCACTTTTAGCGCATAGGTTTGAATAATTGTATATAATACTGCATTACATGTATGTTATATGCGTTGAGCTAGTTTCCCATTCTCATGCCAAATTTATCAAGTGAGGACACTTGTTAAAATTTTGTAGGGGGCAGGGGAAGTGTAATAACTTCCAAGTGTTATTCCTAAGTCACCCTAGTCACATCCCTGTCACATCAATGTTGTACTTAGGCTGCATTCTATTAATTCTTTTAATCCAACACATTTGTCGTACTTTCAAATTTTGATTTTATGAGCTTGACATGACTTGAAAGGACCATAATTAAATTATGAGATAACTCCCACTTAAGACTCTGATGTCCTCTATAATCAATGCCATTATTATTGTTCATGTCAAGCATAATAGAGGCAATGTAAGCAAAAATTAGTATTCTCAAGAATAGCAATTGGGATTTCAAGAAGAAGATATTTGCAGAGTGTAAGAAGACCAAAGATTAACAGCGAATTAGAGAGCAGGAAAAATTGAAGAATGGGCATTATTAAGATGGGGGGATAATTACAGAGACATGAACCAGTCCTCCATGGTATTTTGTTGTCAGATGTTGAAGTAGTTCACAAATTTAATGCAAGCGGCTAGCTAGGGTATTTCCTCTAGTTGACGGAATTCAATGAGGAGGTTGCAGCAGAATTAATGGGAACTTTTGAAGAGGGACAAACAATGGTGTGGGGTTTAATAGTTGTTTCTACTAAGGAAATAATTGCAAAGGTCACTGGATTACCAGTTGTTGGAGAGCACTATCCTAACGAGCATGACACCAGGTCATCTCGAGCTCAATTCTCCCAGTCGGGTGATCCTCTGCTTGAAATCACTAAGTAGGGATGCAAGAGGTTGTCTCTTCCACGACCATTTCTATAATTGGCTAACCACATTATTAGGTATTTAACTTGTGAAGGAAGGTTCTCAAACTTGCATGCCCACCATTTCAAATTGCTTAGTTGTTTAAGGGATAATATTCAGGTCAATGTTCCTAATTTTCTCTATAATATGTTAAGCATTAGTGCTGAGGAAACACAAAAGGGTAATGAAAATTCCATAGGCCACCATGCCCTAGTAAAGCTTTTGGTTATAAAATCCCTTAGGGATGTCTCTCCCATGTCCTAGGCGGAATTTGTTCAATTTAAAACCTTGTAGCCCCAAGTTAACCCTGTTGCTCAACCTTCTGTGAATGAAGTGGAGTCTTCTGGGCCTAGTGAAGAAACAACTAAAAAAGGAAAAGAACTAGAATTGTCCCCAGAAAATAAGTCTATTGATCCCACTCTAGAGAGTAATATACCTACTTCTTCCATGAAGAAAGGCAAACATAAAATTGAAGAATAAATCCCTAACCTAGAAGGTGAAATTCAAAACCCTACAGTCCAAATAAATAAAAGAAAAAGGTTGAGTCATGCAGCATCCATTCTTGCAGTGTCTACTCCTGTAGCACAAAGGCCAAAAAGATCCTGCCAAACTAAAACTACAGTGGTTGAAGAGGCAACTGTACATAGAAGCCCTCGTATGAAAGGACAAGTGCCTTCACCTTCCCTTGGAAATATAAATGTTTCAGTACCAAAAACCTAATCCAGAACCCTCTGTTGAAAATATTCTTGATGACTCCCCTTTGTGGGCGGAACCTCAAAATATGGAAGAATCTCAAAATGTGCAAGCACCTTATAGTAGCATGCCACATGATGATCAAGGAATGCCTAAGCCAAGCCCAGATGTAGTACAAGATAGCATTCCTATGAATGTTCAACCCACTCCTCCGCAACACCCTGTATATTCCAATGTCTTGATTATACCCTACAAATCCACATGGTTCACAGAGTACTTTCAGCAAGCTGCCAAAGAAAAGAAAAAGAAAACTCAGATGCAAGAATTTCCCTCACAACCAATTCAGACTGTACTCTTTAACCTATACAATCATTTTGCTTTTCAAAAGACCTAGTGGAGACAGGAAAGAGATCAAATATAGAAAGAGATATTTGATAAGGATGAGGAAATTGAATCTCTTAGGGAGAAGCTAAAGAAACAAAACCAATAAATAGACAAGGCCATAAAATTAGCCGATCGGGTCATAGCTTGTCGACCACCACCTAGGGTATATGCTATTTATTTAAAAGAGAAATTTCTTTTGTTTCAACTTATGATGACAATGAAAGGTATTGATTGTGAGTTCAAGTCAGCCCAATATTTTTATGGAATATATCAAACTCTTCCCCCATGGCAGCATAATTTATTATGTGAGCTATATTTGCACAACTTTATCATCCCACATGAAACAGAGTGGAACCCTTTGCTCTATATAGGGGATATTCACTTAAGGGCTCTAATTTCATGGATGCATAATGAAGAAAACTATGATAGACAGTTGAAAAATTACAGGGATCTAGACAAATATGAACCGTTACCATTAAGGGCTGAGTCACATAAGCTTGATGTCCTTTTGAGGGATTGGCTCAATTTGACCTATGGGAAATAGAAGCGTTAAATCAAGGAGAAAGTCTTTGCATTGAGAGATAAGGTCTACAGAGACTATCAGACATTACCCAATTTTATAGCTCAAAGAGCTCTTTCAGGGGTAACAAGTCAGTGTAACATATTTCCAGAAGCTTTCACAAAAGCAGAGCCACACAACCCAATTAACTTTGAAGTAGCTATGCACAGAGTGACTGAATATATGTGGTTGGGATGACAGGTTAGAAGGGAATTATGGATGCCTTTATCCTTCCAACCACCTACACTCCTCTGGCCCATATACGACATCAATGCTACTAGATTGGATCAGTTGGTTGAGGAGCACCGAGGAGATTACCTGGAAAGAACAAGAGGATTTTACTACACTTTCAGGAGTGGAAAGAAGGGGAAGATGACTATCGGTAATTTCAGAACCATAGGCAGAAAATACAATGCTTGAGGACATGCATTCTATTAGTAGGGGGCAGATGATGAGACTAATTAATGTCTCAATTTTGTTATAATCTTCATATTTTGTTGACACTCTCTATGCTCTGATAGACATTTCTAAAACATTTATGACTTATACCTATGTGAACTTATGCTAAGTATAACTAAAGCCATAGAGCCTATGGGTAGCTTGAATGACATGTTTTGCTAACTATTATAAATATAATGTAGTACTTCATATAGTTATTTTAAGCTGTGTTCTAACATTTGAGTAGGGGTTGAAATTTTGACTTGCATATGTGTACCGAATGTTACTAACCTTTCAGGTAAACAAGGAGCAGTTCGAAGGGTGGTGCAACCACATTAAAGAAGGAGCATTAGAAGACCAGTCATGGTGAAAGAATTCAACATGGTTCCGAAGATATGCCATGCCTAGAAATGAGTTGTTGTTCCAGAGAATATAGGAAATAAGTCTTGCTATATTTCCTCAGAATTGTTATTATGTTATTTTCAATAATTGTAAAATGTCATGGTTGTTTTACCGCCTCCTTATTTGGTGAGATTTAATCAGACTTTAATGTTATGTTTTCAATAAGCGTCAGCCCTCTTTATAAAGGGATTTGATCAACTTAGTTAGGTAATGAGAAAATATAGAATGGTGTGTTCAATATAGTAGAAGTTGTTCTTCTCAGTTCTTCATGAGTTGTTCAATTGCTATGTAACCAGTTAAGAAGAATTAATGGAAGAGTGATTTTGGATTATTTCCTGTGTTAGTAGTTAGCAGAAGCCAACCAAGGGGGCCCACTTGGGAGGTGGATTAGATTAAGATAGATTAGATTTGCTTCCTACATTTTCCCTGCTTTCAAGTAGAGTTACTATTTTACTCCTGCAACATTACTACTATGGATGTTCGTGCAACACTTGCAGAAGATAGACATAGTGAATGTTTTGAGTTGTTAGATAGGCTTAGATTCATTTTACAAGATTTCTATCACATTTCCATTAAGTAGTTGAGTGTGTTTACTTTCCTGCAGCAATAGCATAGATTCCTTTCATGCATTTTATCTTCTTGCAGCATAGGTGTTATGAATCCTAAAGGAACTTAGTGCACAAACTGTGCTATCCCATTTCAAGTCTACATCCCTGGGTTGAAAATATAAATGAATTTCATGATGGGAATAGGTAATCCTTAGCATAGATATATTACCGCTAAGAGAGACAATGGCATGATTATCTTTACCTATTGTGAGACTGTTCAGTAAGTGCAATTGACTTTAGCACCCATGTTTGGTTTAGAAGACAAATCTCCTTGATTATGCTTTGGAAAAGGTTCCGTGAATGCTGTATGATTGTTATTGGATTTGTGGTTGTCAATCACAATTTCTCCAGTGTCAATTTTATCTTGAATGAGATATTTTAGATGCATGCATTTATTAGTTTTATGACCCCTGTTTCGATGGAAATCATAGAAATCAGTCTCTTTCCACCACTTAGGTTTTCCTTCGGGGTCATATGGTTTGATCTCAGGTAATGTGGTGATATTATTTTCCAATAGAGTTTTCATGGTAGATTCCAAGGACTCACCTAGAGTAGTGAACTCACGCTTTGGTTTTATAACCCATGGTTTATAGTCGGTTGACTTTTAGCAGGTTCAGTTGCCTTCATTTTTGAAGCTTTTATGGCTTGGGTGCTAATGGTGAGATTAAATGCTAGTGCTTTAGGTGGAGCACTGATATGATCAACAACACCATCTGTGACAATATTTTTGTTTTTATTCCAAATTTTTCCCTTATCTTTGTTGGAACTAGGACTTGAATCATACTTGTTTTCTTTATGAAGTGATATGTCTCCCTTACGAACAAGAACATTTTAGATCTTTATGGCATTTTCCACCATTTTATCAAAAGAGGTATGATTTTGCATTTGAAGATGATAATTGATTTCTAGAACTAGATTATTGATAAAGATTTCTAGCTTCTCGTTCTTTCAAATTTGTCAAGCATAGAGTGAAAACTTCTTCCTCCAGCATTTGAGGAAGGTCAAAATGGTTCTCTTGAATTTTGTTTCAGATTGTAGATGTCGATCATGGTGACTGGATGTTGAATATTGTAGGAGTATTACTGATAGAAAAACTTGATTAACTCCTCAAAGGTCTTGATAGTTGGAGGCATCTTGGAGAGCCAATTGATGGATTCCCCTCCCAAAGATCGTGAAAAGAGATGCATTAAGTATGTTGGCTCATGCATAAACTCCATGGATAGAGTACAAAATTCTCTAACATGATCTTGAGGATCATAATTTCCATCATATTTGTCATATTTGGGTAATTCCACTCTTTTTGGGAATAGTGGCATGTACAAGCTTTGATCAAATGGAAATGGACATAGGGCTTCCATAGAGAATTCTTTGGGTTCTTTCTCCTTTTCCATCTTGTTAAGTTTGACTTGCATGGCATGCATTTGTTTCATCATAGTTGTGATGTGAGTTTCTTCCTCTTGTGTGATAATGTTTTTAACATTAAAGTCTTGAGGAAGTTTGACTCCTTGTTGAGCCAGTTGTAGGAAATATGCCTCTTTCTCTTCTTGTAAGAAGTGTCTCATCATTTTCTTAAAGAGGTCATCATTACAAAATCATTCAACGTCTGATGGTGTTGGTTCTTGATCCCCACCGTAATTGGATTGGTGACCCTGTGAGCCTTCATTTTCTCCTCCTTGAGACATAGTGGCATTTTGATTATCTCTTGGGATTGATTGAGGAGGATTAGAGTAACCTTCTTTCAGATGTAGATTACCTAGGGCATCTTCTTCGTAAAGATTTGTGTCATAGGGTTGATGAAAGGTCTGAACAATGAAAGATGATGAAGGCAAGACCTTTGGTTCTTCTCTGGGTTTTCTATGTGAGGAAACTCTAGTTTCCACCATTAACCTTGGATGAACACTTAGAACTAGATATGATAGTTCTAAGAGATAGTCTAATATAGGAAAGATCCAGTGATGCAACCTTGTCAAGATTGGTTTTTTAAAAGATAGATTGGATGTAAATGAGGCATATTGTATTTGATATGTATGGGTAGATGCCCAAAATATGGTGGACATTAATTCACAACACTTAGCCGTTTAAAGATATTGAATCGGGGTTTGTTTTGACAAGATTTTGACACAAGACTAGATAGGATTTAAACTGATCAATCGGATGGAAAATCGAGCTCAATTGGTCACTTTAGGAAAATAAGATGAATTTTTTGTTGCTCTGCTCTATTCCTGACATAGTGAGAATTTTGACAGAATCTGGATAATAATTGTTGGTTGACTGAATTTCTGACAAGATTTTGACTTTCTGGCAATTTTTGGTAAACTGTCGTACAATAGTATCCAGGCTCGTATGACACAAAATGGGGTCTAGCACGATAATTGTAAAGGCTCGTATGATAATTGACACTAGGATTTACTTTTGCTATAGTTTTGGACAATTCTTGTATGACACAGTAAGGCTTCCCATATGAATTTTCGGGGGTTCTGATATGACAGTTGACAGATTGGAGCAATTGTCATATGATAATTGTAGGCTTAGGACAAAAATGTTCACCAGAAAAGGATTTGCTTCAAATTTTTCAAGTTTTTCAAGCTTTTGGTGTTTTTGGTCTCAAATGTTTTGCAATTTTATCTGTCCAGGTTTTTGAAGATCTATGTATTTGATTGTCAAAGGTTGTTTATCATAACAATAGGCTCACAATCATAGAAAATAGAAGGGAACTAACTCAATGAATCAATCACACATATCTTACCCTAGCTAGGAGAAGAGATGTATTACTTGCTCATTGACTTAGGAACACACTCAGAGACTCCTAAGAATATGCAGGTCCAACAACACACAATGGATGTTGAAGCCCATATTAGCTAAGTTCAAGCATCAAAGAGGGCTTGATATGACAAGTGTCTTGGGGTGATTACTATTCACCTTGCACAAGCACTACAAATCCTTCGGGGGTGGATCGGTAGCAAACTAGCTTAGGATTTTAATCAAGGCATCTATTCACAACTATCTCACATAGTCCCGCAAGCAGGATTTAGGCTAACCCTATGAGTACTCTGATCAGTGTAGTCTCACAATCAATATTTAAGTAGCTCTACTCTACACAAAATCAAAGCATGTTTATGGAATGAATCCAAGGAACAAGCACAGCTATGTATTCTAAGGCTTTAACCTCAAGGAAGCATCAAATTTTATAGTGGGGTGGAAGAGTCGGCTTAAGACTTCTCCCCACTTGGGTCGTTCCCAGGAGCTTTTTACCTCTCTGACAGGCCCTCTAAAGGATTAAAGTAAATGTGAGGTTGGGGACCACATGATCTGAGTTTCTGATTCTTTGAAAGAGAAGAGCATAATCCCCTAACCTTGTCCTTTTCCCTATCCAAAACATGTCAAGCAGAGTTAATCCAGAGACAGTACATAAACTGGCACTAGGGAAGATACCTTCTGGGTTTCTGATTCTCCTAAGAAGGAGAAGAGCATAATCCCCTCAATATCTAACTCAATGGAAATAAGTGCACATACCTAATTAGCTAGATGCCTATGAAAAAATAAAATCTAAGCAAACATAATATTTTCTCATAGAAGATTTGGCAACCTGAAAAACCACTTGTCAAAAATTTTGTTGGATTGAGCGTCTTTGACAAGCGATTCTCTGAAAAAGGGGTTATTTACAAATGAGGGTTTGGAAGTCAAGACAAGAATAGGCTAAAGAATGTGGTTTTTATGCTCGATCTTCATCTTTTCATCCTGCAAAGATGTGTTATGTTGTAAAAATGATCAATTTATAGAAATTATCAATTGTTAGGGTTAGCTGTCAGTCAAAATTTGAAATAAAAAATCCCAAAAACTATGCAAAAATATTATACGACAATTGAAATCTGGTGTCAAGACTCGTACGACAATATACTAGTTCACATATGACACTCTAGGTATGATACGATTCTGGGTTCCTACACACACGACAATCCAAAGCTCATACGACAATACGTAACAACCGGTACAATAATGAAAAGTGTCATCTGTCGTATGATAGACAACATATCTTGATACAAAAATTTGCAACTGTCGTACGAGATTGTACAAAAAAAATTCAAAATCACAGCTTGAATTGTAAATGTCAGAAAAATGATAAAATAGGAATGGAAACCCATTGTCGAGCCCCACGGTGGGTGCCATAAATGTGCATGTGAAATTGTACTTGCTTGTGGACATAACACTTTAGTAAAACATTATTGGTTAACAAATTAGAAAATCTACAATGAAGACAAATATCATTAACCGGGCAATTTACTACCTTCTAGTAGATGCGAGTATGGTATTCTCAGAAATAACTGAGATCAATGACGATGCAACACCTAAACGAAGGATTTAAATGATAAAAGCTATGAAGAATGGATGCAGACTTAAGCTATGTTTTTGAATTTTCTATGCAATATGGATGAAAAACAATGTAAAATGATGTAAACTAGATGAAATATGGATTGAAATCTAAACTAGCAATGAAATGAATGCTATGAAAAATGGAGAAAAATAATGTTAGAAAGAATCTCAAAAGTTACAATCTCTCAATTCGCTAGATCACACATGCAAGAT